>JAODJW010000019.1:16043766-16058307 GCA_026777045.1 Hyperopisus bebe
ATTTGAAAGTAGTTTGTAAAACCCGAAGTAGCTCAAAGTGTCCTCCCTGACATGGATTATCTGGTCACCCTACTTGGCAGAGTTACCACATCTCTGTTGGGCCCTTGAGCAAGGTCCTTAACCACCCCCCCCCCCCAAAATAATGCTACAGGGATATTGGATGAATGGCTGACCGTGTGCTCAGACCCCAAGCTTTGCTTTCATCTGTGTGTGTAAAAGGAAGGAGCATTCCTAGATGGGCCTGTTCTCGTACAAATGGCAGATAACGCTTAATAGCAGGGCACCTGAAGCCCTTGAGGCCAAGGGCATGATTTGAGGACCCAAAGGTAATATAATTTCTGACCGTAGGAGTTGAACCCATAACGTTCTTGACCCGGTTCCCTGACCCACTGTTTTACAGAGACATGATTGGAGGAGATAAGGTATACACTTGCTGTGATTGGTGGTGCTTCAGAAGGCTCCTCCCCCAGCAACGGCATTGGTACTAAGGCTGATGCTCTGTAATTCTATCAGCCATTCAGCAGGCTTCAGAGTATCCAGAACAGACAGTATGTGGGATAACAGCAGTAGCATAACAGATTAAACCCCAGGATGATTGCTAAAATGTTGACTGGCGTATGTAACCACGGGTATGTTGGACAGATGACAATCCAGGGCCGATAATCTTCTGCAGACTGAGCTGGATTGTACCACCACAGTGGTGGATCAGAGGTGTGGGCATTGCACACACCCTGTACCAGGAGACCTGGGCCAGAGAGCCGCCAGCGTGCTCCACTTACTAAATCCGTCACAGATGTGACTTTTTCAAATCCCTCCAGCGAGCTGCTCGCAACTCAAGGTGAGCCTCTGAGACATCAAAGAGATAGAGCTTGCGTCGTATATTTATGTACGTCATAAAAGTCAAAGGCTGACACTGAAGGCCTTTGGTTCCGGCCCCCGGGGATGGGCTGCAGGCACCCGGCCATCAGAACCAGCCAGAAAATATGATTATTTACTCAGGCAACACCATGACAGATCTGAATGGATCCTGACAGCATATACTCAACCTTGTTCCTGCAGCATTACACTAGAGCAGGGGCCTAAAGTATTTTTTATTCCCCCCAAATAAATATGTATTTATGGACTTAAGTCATAAATAGTTTGCCATCAGCCTCCCCAGTAAAGACCCAGCTCCCCTATCCGTTTATCTCTACCTACTCCCCTGCAGTTGAGGTTCCTTCCATTTTGCAAGGGGACCATGGATGAGCATCAACTAGACAGACAGCATTTAAGCTGACTGGGACATCACCCTCTCTGGATCTGCACCACATAGTGTAACGGGGTCCCAGGGGCCCACTGCAGGACGACACCATTGGTTGGGTTAAGCTAAGTACCTGCATTTATGTCTGATACCATCAGCCTTCAGTTCAATTCAGTTCTTTATTGTTGTCGTCATACATCATACTAATTAGTTATAGTAATTATGTACATTAAAAAGTACTTCAATTACTTTGCCAATTACTGCACATAAAAGTAATTAGTTACTAGGGAAAGTAACTTTTGTGTTACTTCAGTTTTCTTATTAACTCAAATTTACCCAGACACTTTACTACCAACACTGGTAAAATGTAAACATGTACAAAATAGCTGATAAATATGTGCCACAGTACAAATATGATAAATGGTATGCGGTGGGGCAGCATGTGGGGGTTATGTGTGAGTCCTTTAGTGGCCAGGGGGTTACACTTTACTTGAGGGGGCATGAATAATGTAGTAGTATATGCTTACTTAATGCTTAACTAACCAGTAACTAAGTGTTAGTTCCGAGTGTACATACTGTAGTGATCCCATGGTTGTTCATCATTAATCAATCATGACAGTTCATTAGTTAACTAATTAGCTAATAATGTTAAGGCTTCGCTTCAGCACAAAAATTACTTAATTCATTTACTACTCAAGAACAAATCATGAACTAATATAGGTTTCCCCATGAAATACATGAACTGCCATGATTTATTAATGATGAATGAACATGAGATCAGTACTTAACAAACACTTAGTTACTGGTTAATTAATGCATTAAGTACGCATGTACTACTACATTCAAGTAAAGTTACCATTGCAGGTTTAGCCAAGTTACTGCACTGGGGTAAAACACTGTTCTTACGTCTGGTAGTGTGTGTTCCAACAGCCCTAAAACTTCTGCCTGGTGGCGAAAATATGAAGAAATGGTGTCCATGCTGTGTTATGTCACTGAGAATGTTTGTGGTTCTACCTATACAGAAACAACTACTGGATAAGTACAGAGCTTCCAAAGTTATGAGGTACTGATACTGCACATGCCAGCTACCTTCTCACTGCTATGATAGATAGATAGATAGATAGATAGATAGATAGATAGATAGATAGATGGATGGATGGATGGATGGATGGATGGATGGATGGATGGATGGATGATGGCTCCTGGCTCATCGCCAAGAGCTCTGGGAATCCTATGATGTTCTATCTCAAAACCTCTAATGACTAAACACAGAGAAGACCCATCCAGCTCTGTGCTGTGCATGGAGGGCAGGATCTAGCTGATCAGAGCTCAATGTAGATTTATTAGTTTTATTTAGTAGTTTTATTTTAATCAATGTTATTAGACATATTGATTTTCTCTCTACTAAACATCTCCTGTCAGCTGAAACTGTGCTTATCCCTTATTCCAGCATTTTGGTTTCCAATTTAATGCCTTCATGAAATTGGAGCCTCTCTACAAAGTACTGAGAGACTGGCAACAGGCTTTCTCTGATCTTGCCTAATTCATTTTCCGTGTTGATTCAGCCAACTGCCGACGCACAGACACAGACACAGGCACAGGCACAGACACTGGCACAGGCACAGGCACAGGCACAAGCACAAGCACAGACACAGGTAGAGACACAGGCACAGGCACAGACACGGGCATAGGCATAGGCATAGGCATAGGCACAGACACAGACACAGACACAGGCACGGGCACAGACACAGGTAGAGACACAGGCACAGGCACAGACACGGGCATAGGCATAGGCATAGGCATAGGCATAGGCACAGACACAGACACAGGCACAGGCACAGACACAGGCATACACGCACAGGTTTTTATAACATCATGGGGAACATTTTGTCCCAAAAATGTAATATAAACATAATCCACACACATGCACACACACACACACACACACACACACATACCACATGAGCCATTACCTTCTAGCTGAGTGTTTTTCCACTTGAGGAGATATCATCAATGGTGTAGCAGCCTGGTCTCATATGTGGGATTTACATCTATTTACATTGTTACAATGTTACATGTGCATGGGGGTGGTGTATGGCTCAGCGGAGTAGCTCTCTGTGCCCATGACCATCCTAAGCAGAATGAATATATGTTTGTTGGGCCCTTCAGCAAGGCCTCTTACACCCTGCAACCCCAGGGTTGCCAGATAAATGGTGAATCCGGTGTTTGGACCCTTTACTCTCCGCCGTATATATTTGTGTGTGTTTCTCCAAAACAAAGAGAGCAAGGTGAGATATGTGAGAAGAAAGGGGGGGGGCTTCACAGGATACGCTCACACACCATTCACTCACACACACACACACACACACACATCCATGGACATTTTGGTAACTCTAATTAACCTCAGCATGTTTTTGGACTTTGGGGAGAAACTGGAGTACCGGAGAAATTGCCACAATGACATGGGGAGAACATGCAAACTCCACACACATGGAACCATGGCCGAGACTAGAGGTTTGAGATGACAGTGCCAACCGCTTGTGCAAATGGCATCTTTTTACTTGTTTAGGTTTATTCTGCACCTGGACTTTGTGCGTGGGGTCTGTGCGGGGGGTCTGTGCGTGGGGTCTGCCTGCTCTCCCTGTATCACACTGGTCTCTCTCACAGCCTGTGACTGGGAAGGTATGTACCCTGCGAACTGACATCCCATCCAGGGTATATCTGGGCCTTGAGGTCCCTGCAACCCTCACTATGATAAGTGGTTAGAAGATGGATACATGGACAAGTATCTACAGGGGTAATGCAACATTAAGTATTGATCTTAATAATGTTAGCTTCTATTCTTCCTGGTGATACCTAACAGGAACAGCCATATACAGACAGCCAGTCACCAATGCTGCTAATTAAGGACACACATTGACTTAAAAAATCCATCTAAAATCAGTTAATGCCATTATTCATATCAAATGAGTTTTTCTGAGAAAGCCCCTTGGACCTTTCTGAGGAATGATTGTTATTTCATTACAGTTTCTAAGGCTGTTCCAGGCTATATCTATGATACAAATCACATTAATGCATTTCATGTATCGGTGTAACAAAGGTTCAATAGCAAAACTGGCACTTTTCATTTGAGAAAAAAATACAGCCCAAAAAAATAATAAACAGGCTACAGGACAGAAATGAAAATGGTGAAACAGTGTAATGTTTAGCAAAGCTCCCATGCAGGCAGGGTCCTACCTCCAGGTGAGCTAAAAATTCCTGTTTAATCAAACACTGTGGGACCCTGGAAATGATTCATTAAGAACAGGCAGCTGAACGGCCAGCCCTCAGCATGAGGGGGCCTCATGTTGTCAGCACAATCACTATGGCAGTGGCCAGATTCACAGCTTGGTGGATCTGACCATAACTATGCCAGCAGCTGTCACTGTACACCTTGAGACGTGGACCTACCCATCGGTCATGGCAGAAGAACTTAACCAGAAGCCTCCTAAAAACAGTCAACGACCTGCGTTGGGAGCAGGACAGGAAGAAGATTCCGTCACAGGTTGCTGCACACCTGAGAATGCACAGGACCTGGGAATGTAGGTAAGCTTTTAGTGCCTGAGCCAGGCAAGGAAGAACAAACACAAGCTTGCACTCTTATTACTGCGATTCCAGTGCATTTAGTGGTAAGTCTTGATAAATGGAAGCTTGATTAAGAATTTAAATTCATGCATGAACTAGATTTTCAGTCCAGCGATTGGCCTAGTAAAATCTTTTTAATGTGCTTTTTTAGGTAATTCCCCAAGCAGCTGATAAAAAGATCCCTGGCTTCGTGCACACTCCAGACAACAGACGAGAACACGCCGCACGTCACCAGTAGCCCTTGGCGACTTAGCGCTCAGCTAACGACACTAGGAGTCGGTACCATGCAGCCAACAGAATCTGATGCCATTAACAGACAGGGAGATAAGCAGCCATGGCGGAGTATTTTACAGGACTTTAAGTTCGCATACTGTGAGCCTGCCATGGTAACGAGTATTAAAAACACCCTCCACATAACTGCATTATAAATGTCCAAAAGAAATGTCACGATGCATATACATTGTGGTTTGTTGCTAGAATACAAACTGCTTTCTGCAACCATTTAACTTCTGTGCTCCCAGTTCTATGCATGACACTCTTCTGTGCGATATGAAAGAGAAATTTAAATATTCAGACTCCACAAAGGGACACCTCCGGAGTCTAGCTGCGCTTGCTAACTCCCCAAGCGCTCATAATAAGCACACATGACATGCTGTGGTATTTCAAAATGAATTATGGATTAATTTACATAAATGGTTTCTAATTGGTTAAATTGTGTCAATGATGAGCATTATCATGCGTTACGTTATACCTTATGAATGATAAGGTTATTTATTTTAAAGAATTTAAAATAATACATTTGTGATGCCTAGAATCAGAGGGTGTTATTGTATGTGTGTTTGATATTAGTGGTAATAAACTGCATGGAGTGTATATAACTAAATATTAATGCCACTGTGTGTTCAGCTTCCTGTTTAATTTTGAATGATAGCTGTAACAAGACCAGTGAGCCAACTGTTTTAAATCCTTATAAGCAAAGGATTCCTGGTCCAGGGAAATCATTGTGTATCCTATTCTTTCTTCCAACCAATCTGTTAAAGAATTAGCCTAAGAGGTCGGCACAAAATCAGTTTTACGTAGTGGCCCCCGAAGATGGGGAGGGGAAAGCCTTTCCTAAAGAGATCCCAAACAGTGTATGATTGTCACACCCCGATCGCGCCAATCCTGCTGTGCCACGCCCCCCCGTTAACCTCATGTGGATTCCCAGTGTTTATTAGCTGTTTCGAGTTGTCCTTATTAGTCCAGCGTATTTAAGTCCATGTCAGAGTTTGTTTCCCTAGTGTTGTGTATTGTTATGCTGTTTGTTCCTTATGCCCCTTTGTTTGCCCATTAAATCCCTTTATTTTACCCCAGTCCTTTTAACCTATGCTTGCTTCCCTGGTCCGTGTCTCGTAACTTGTGACAATGATGGTCCTGGTTAAAGAAAGAAATCTGAGCACCTTGCCAGGGAATAAGCAACAGTGCCTTACAGGCAGAAGGTCGCTCCCCCCAAGCAAATATGCTGCACCCCCTTTGCATTCCTGGCACTTGGACCCTACAATGTGTGACCAGAGAGCCGTCACAGCTGGAATCAATCACGCATTGCACAGATTAAATGCCAATGCATGCAAGACGAAATGGTTTACTTCAGTCTGCATGCTGTCAACTGGATGCCCCTGGGTAGTTTGCACAGACTGGCCACCAAATGGACATGTGTACTTTGGGTCTGTGTTGGCGTGTCAGCCATCTTTGCGGGGAAATCTGTCATTGTAATCCTGGGCACTGGAGCTCGGACGACTGTTGGGTTACTTTTGCAGGATCGTTTCCATTTTATATAAGTGATCACTCAGTACTGAGGGAAGTGGCTAAACAAGCTTAATTAACACAATAAATAATTCATTTGGGTGCTTAAATGTTCTGGATGAGAACAGCCCTCCAGGACCAAGGTCTAGAATTGGCACTCTGGACCACGAAATGCAAAGCAGCGTGCTTAGAAAACCAAAACATCATTATATTCCCAATATCCTCAATGGCAGAAACAACAAATACTCTCAAAGCTTTGGGCCTTTGTGTCTTTATGGCCCATTATTCGTAATCAGAAAAATGCTGGAGCCGTTGTTTATAAGTGAGTGGTGAGGAGAATGTGGCCAGCATTTAATCACCCTTAACTGTGTTTTAAAAATGATCGTTCTTGTGCAGCATCATGGGAAATAAAGCCTACGGACAGCTGGGCACATGGAGCTGACAGATCGATCCCGAGCTGATTGCTTCTGCGGGGCTGTGTAACGCAGCGAGTGCTGAGGCCGGGTGGGGGTCAGGGCAGGGGGTCAGGGCCGGGGGTCAGGGCCGAGTGCCGCCGTCCCCCTGAGACATCGCCGGCCAAGCAGCGCTTAGAGGGGATCACGCACAGCTCTTACACCGTGTACTTCACCACTGAACAAGTCCTGCCACCTACTTTAGAGGAGAGGTGGAATCCGCGCACGCAGCATGCAGCATCACGCATGAGGCGTCCCCCAACACCATGGCGGGGGACAGCGTGACCCTGCGTCAGCCAAGCGGCCGGTGAGCGCAGAGGACGGTGACCTCATGCCCTCCACCTCCGCCTTTGTGCAAACATCAGGGGCGGCAAAGAGGTGTCATTGAAAGTGTGATTTCTACCTGCGGGGTGGAGGTGACCTTACAGCCCCATAGTACCTGCCTCTCCCCCACCCTCCTGCCCCCCCATCCCCACACTGTCCCTGGCTCCAGCAGCAGTCATAGCACAACCATGCAGCACTAAATATAAAATTAACTCATATTTTCTCTAGGTTTTATTGGCTTATGTACTTACACAGTCCTAATACTGTGAAATATATACAGTGGAACATGGGCAGAGGCTCTGTTCTGCTCTGCCGGAGTGATAATTGGTGAGATTTAAACAGATACTACATCTATACATCAACTGACCTCGAGGTTCATTCAAAAAGAAAAGTCTGTACCAAGCAGAAAGTCATTGACATGCTCAAAGTAATATGTGCAGTCAGATCTCACACCGAGAAGTCAGGTTCACTGTAGGTATTACAAAAACAAATTGTTACAAGCAAACAGCCGGCGGGGGTGGGGTGGGGGGGACAGCACAGATGTGTCTCTAATTAATTTACAAAGGCCAGGCTGAATAACTCATTAGATATAATTTTACGACGTGACTCCTGCCCCCAGAACTTGAGCCTTGGAGTTATACGGCGCCATGTTAGGGCTTCTAGAAGGCCAGCCAGCACTCTCTGCCTCTTGGCATGCATGGGTTAACGCTTCACTGGACTGGGCAGACATACTTAGAAATGACTTAGTTACTACTGAAGTACAAATCATGGACAAATTTAGTCGCTACTTGAGATAAAAGATGCATCACGATTGAATGAACAAAACATATCAGCATTTCACTTGTTATTCATTTCTTGTTCCTTCAGTAGTTCACAAGGATTTATAGAATTAACAGATATAGTAACAATTACAGTAACTACTTGGGATAAAACATGCATCATGATACATTAATGATGAATTAACATGAGAATTAACATGAGATCAGTATGTGACTACGACTTTATGTTTGTGGTTAATTAATACATAAGTAATAGCATAATGCTATATTATTTGTGCCCCATCGTGTAACGTGTTACCAGTTAGATGCACTATGCTGCCTGAGGTTAGCTTCTCGGGGGGCTTATTCTCTCACGCAGCAGCCGTCAATGTCTCGACCCAGAGCAGAAGCGCTCATTCTGGGTAGCTCGCTGTGTAAGTGACAGGGAGACAGACAGCAGGGCACCCCAGTGTTTGAACCCCACGTTTGGGATGTTGACCTGAAAAGCTGGCAGATGTGGAGCAGTGGGATTAATGAGTTAATCCTGCTGCAGGATCTCATGCATCAAGGCAGCGAGGAGCCAGCAGGGCCACTTTCATCCCCTCCCCAGCTCTGCTCCTGGAGACGCTGGCCACCCCCACAGAGCTGATCCTGGTGGTTTATGCCACCCCCTCAGTTCAGCCCCTGCCAGCCGCGCGTCCACACACATGCCAGCGCCAGCGCAGCTCCTCAGGGGCGAATAAGCTCCAAGGTCGCCGTTGCCCTGGAGACGGCGGTGCCCTTTGTGCGGCTCTTCCCACGATCCCTTGCTGTGTGTGAGCCCCAACCGTTCACTTCAGTGTTCTTCCGGCTGGCAGGCGTTGCCGTGCTTATGAGACGGGCTGTCGTACTAAAAGTGCGGCAAGTGCCACCAGGGCAACAGCTGTTGAACCATCGAAGGAAATGCTAAGTCTCTGTGGCACTAAACCAAGCATATAAATAAGTTAAACTGTGAGCCACGACTCACTTTGAATGAAAGCTTCTGCCTGACAAGTAAACAAAGAGCATAACATAACAATAAGATGGCTACAGGAACAAGCAGATCCAGTAGGTCGAACACGACAGCAGAGTCTCTCTGAGCCTGAGTGGGGACTTCGACACCCTTACAGGAGACGGCTTCCTGAACAGGGCTTCACTCCCTGTTCTTGCAGACATTTTGTGACCTAGTTTCTGCTCAGCCTAGAAAACTGAGAAGGGAAGACGCCGTGCTGCATGAGCAAGGCCGAGGTTTCTCTGGAAAAGACACAGGGTTGCAGAGAAGTGGCTTCACGATGATGCGAAGGGAGACAAAGAGAGGACGCCGCCCCCGCAGTTTGACAGGAGGCCCCACGAGGAGCTCTTTGGGAGTTAGACTCTTGATAAACCAAGCAACATGCAAAACTGTCAAATTCATCCATCCACAGACAAGGGCACACAGTGAACCATCCCACACTGAGCGTAACCACTGATGCGTTTACTCCTGGCTGAGTGGGACGGCCCCTGATGATGTCTGCAGGAAGTGACAAACAGGAAATGGACTCGCGGTGTGTAAAAGGTTAATACTGCCAGCCTACAGCCAGCCAGGCTCTTCAGACCTAAGACTGACCATCTGTGTACTGCTGAGGGCTGGAAATAGATTTTCAGGCTCTTTGTGCTGTTGCAGTAGCCATAATAAACCTAAAGAGGCTGTCGATTATACGCGACCCTCGACTCTCCTGTTATACCTGCATTTGCCATGCCAGCTCCTTTGATTATCAGCCAAGCTCTTTGTTCCACAGCAGAGAGTGAGTCTCTCTTCCCATTTGTTACAATTAGCCACAGACACAGACCAGGCTGCACTGGAGGGGCAGAGACAATGACCCTCCCTTGACGGTGGTAAACAACCCACCATTAGAGAGACTCTTGGGGAGGGTGAGCGCTCCCTCCCAGCACTAACCCACCATTCTGCTCTGCCGTTCTCCTCTTTCACCTCAGGCGCAAGCGGTCAGATGTGTTTCTCAGACCAAAACAAGGTCGCCTGTTTGTCCCACAAGCTGAGCCAAGGGCCGTTCGGCATTTGAAACGAGCCTTTTTGTTGCGCATTAAAACAGGGCTGCCAAGTCTCACGCATCTGGCGTGACACTCACGCTTCCAGACTCTCACGCTCACGTAAGTAATCTTACAGCAAATCTGTATCATTCCATTATAAACCAAAAATTAACTGCATAAAAGCGCTGGGGTAGTTTGCAAACCCTATAGACTACTTTTTAAATAAAGAATCTGTTACATACATGTAAATGCGTGTGCAGACTAGTCTCGAATTGAAAATCTCACTCCAGCCAGCTGACTAAAGTTGGCATCCCGGACTAAAAGACTAAGCTGGGAACGAGAAGCGGGCCAGTAGCCATAACAGGTGAGGTTTTGCTGACCAGAGCCGGTGAATGTGTCAGAAAAGGCGACATCCCTGAAAGAAGCCATCCTGCAGCTCTCTGTGTGCTTACTTGTTAAAATGTCTCATTCCAAAGACATGAAAACAAACTTCATTTTATTAGATAAATCCCTGTCTGCATCATTCAATATAATTTGTCTGTTTCAATGCTGACAACAAGCTCAGATGTCTGCTGATCTAGTCGCTAATTTCCTCTCCTCGCATAATATATTGAAAACATTAATCTGAAAAAAGCCCTAGCCACACGAAGGTGCATGCTGATCCAATACAAACATGACAAACGCTTCAGCTAATCAGTCACACAAAGGAGGACTTGCATAACCTTTATGGTTCATGCGTTCCTCAGCTTGGCAGAATATAACTCCAGGTCTGCGGTACTTGAGTTCTGTTATCATGAGTGAACATTTTCTCGCTTCATAAAAGCCTTTCATCTACCATGGGAACTTGCCAACAAGTAACCAAAAATATGAGCAAACCACTCTGGCTAATGCAGAATCCCAGCTAGCACATTTTCATTATACTGTAGGTACACTTACAGAATGTTATGATTAAGGTGTGGAAATGTATAGTACGTCCAGTTTTCCTGATCTTCCCAGTACATTATCCCACTACTACTACTACTAACTGAGAGTGATAATGCAGAACCAAGTGAAGGGTCACGGGTTCAAGGCTGGATGGCATGTTTTGAATATACCCACCCACCTTCTGTAACTGACTGTCCTATTCAGGGTTGTGTGGGGTCTGGAGCCTATCCTGGAGACTGCAGGCACCAACCCATCATAGGGTATAATCACACCTACAGGCAATTCAGTAACTCCAATTAACCTCAGCATGTTTTTGGACTGTTGGGGGGGAGAACCCGAGGTACGCAGAAGAAACCTGGCGATGACATGCCAACTCCACAAACAGAACCTGGACAGAGACTCGAACCTACATCCCCGAGGTGTGAGGCAACAGTGCTAACCGCTGCACCACCATGTCACTCCCATATACATATAGCACTATTATTTAATAATATTTTTCAACATTATGTTAAAATGATGGTCAGGTAATAATGTTATTGTGCTAACATTAAGTTTTTTGTAAAATGTAAGCTATGGGAATAACATTCCATTAATGTTACAGTAAGAACATTCTCTGCCAATTTTGAGAAGACCTTTATATAACATTGGCTAAAGTTCTGGGAACATCCCCTGTTACCTGAGATGGCCTCATAAGTGAAAGTGTTTGTTTGGACACAGGTCAAGCATCAGTGGAACAGAAGGTACAAGTCAGGCCTTGGGTGTTAATCAGAGCCTCGGTTTACATTCCAGCACACACTTTATGTGGCTCCCCAGAACATCTTGGGTGTAACAAATGTAGAAATGCAGCCCAAGGCAGGGTACGCCAAGCGCACTCAAAACAAAGATGGCCACCCATCCATGGCGCTCTTGGGCATTTGACTTTAAAGCTGGCCTGTGTGCGTTTGGCTACATAAAAAAGACACAGGCCCTGAGAAGTGGGGGACTTACGCAGGTTAAATTTTTATAGCTGCTGGGACCACTGGGGTGTGTCTCTGGATGGCCAATTATAACACACATCGAGAAAAAGATAGAGAGAGATGAAGGAAAGAGCGAAAGAGTCTGCAAGGAGCAGGGAGAAAATGAGAGCACCCCAATGCACAGCGGAGCTCTCCTTGGGCTGGGAAACCGCTGAGTGATTAGTGTGCTTTAATTAAGGCTCCTGCAGCAATGGTGCGCTGGCCAATTACTCCTTCCAAAAGTATTTTCAGTTAAAATTAAAATGATTTAAATAATACAGTACAATTTATTATTTCCCAGAGACACAAAAATCAATACTAGATTTAGGGGGAAAAAAAGTGTAGTTTGCAAATTACTGATGGAGGGCATGAAAATGCAGACCAACTTGAGGATTACCTTTCTCAGCTGGTTTGTTTACAGCAACCCCATTTTGAAGAGGCCCTTTTCTCCGAGATGTAGGAGCAGTGTCTGTTGTGAGAAATTATTTAGGTCAAGGTGCTGAAGTTGGCCCATAACAGGCAAACAACCAGAGCATAACCACCATCTTAGTGTTTAGTTCACTTTTACTAGACCGGTGAGCATAACAGCCCACCATAACATGTAAGGTATGCCCACCTTCCAGACTGAGAAGTTTTGCCATTTCTGTCTTTTTCCAGATGCTTATTAATCTCCCTGTGAATGACAGGCAATTGTTCCTTCATTTCCAACATGATTTGATTCTGGAATTGTCATCATCATAAACATCATCATTATTTAATGCCACTGCATATTTATGTCTTCAGAAACTAGGAGATTTCACAACTTTATACATGTGCTGTGAATTTCTTCTATTTCTGTCCATACAGGAATAAAGAACAGGGACTGACCTCGGGTATGTGGCAGCGGTCTGCTCCATAGCCATCGATCAGGGTTTAAAAACATAGATTAAGTCACAGGACATAGACAGAAACACATCCTCAGGTCTTTTGAGTACAGCCACAAGTGTTTAAGGATCTGGCGAAGGTACTGTGTTCCAAGTTCTTCACAGGCAGGTTACGCAAATACCAGCCGTAGCAGGAGGAAACGCCTGGATGCAATGCTTAGGCCCTCTTCTCTTCAGGGGTACATCTGTTATTTCTGCCCAGGGACAGCCTAAGCCAGCGTTTTGGTGCCGGTCTGGTCCAATCTCTCTGGCGCTGCTTACCTAAAGAGCAATCCGGCATTTCAGCCCTACATTTGAGCCAGTGTCATGCCGGTCTGCACTGACCTGAAAAGCCGGCGGATGTGGAGCAGCAGGCATAATACCAGCCAGAACTCCATGACCTCATGCATCTTTCATCGGGGTGTCAGGGCACCAGGGAGTCAGCAGGGCCAGTTTTATCTCCACCACAGCAAAACTCTCCCAGAGATGATCAGCTTAGGTTCCAGTTTCTCTTCAGAGAACATCAGGTTCCACTTTCTGGAGAACTTCAGATGCAGTTTTTTTTAAAGAACATCAGGTTCCAGTTTCTCTCAGGAGAGCTTCAGTTCAATTTCCAGTATTAAACTCACATGAAATGACTCCAGACGTTGAACCGAATTAGAGTGGGTCTGATTCAGCGCATTCCTAGGTGCTCTTACATTTTGTCAGGTCTTGCCTTTAAAAAAAGACTTGTGTTGAAACAGTGCCCCTCTGAGCTATGAGGGTAAATGAGAAAAAGATCTTAAGTGTTTCACCTACGGTTCCCTGCTAAAAACAGGAAACATTTATACTCCCTGCCTGCCACGGGACAATTCCTGAGTTTGTGTTCCATAAAATTTCACCCTTCGATTACAGACTTAATCTGATGTCTCATTACCTGAAATGTAATCTTTACTCACAAGCTGTAAACAAAACTAAACAGGATTGTGCATGCTTATTTGAATAGATGACACAAGGGGAGGATTAATGCAATTCACATGATATGATGAGATTGCTGTCATTACTGAGGCCCCTCATATGATGCCTTCTGGACAGTGGAATTTGCAACATCTTCCCTTAATGACAGGAACCCTGAAGGTTTGTATTTTTAACAGACTTGGTCCAATAATTTTCTGTCCACTAGGATCTGTATGGCATCTAATACATTAGATTACCAACCCCCTTTTCATAAGGGCAGGTTTAGTGTGATTTATCCCAATAGCTATTTTGCAAAGGTGGTTTAATAAAAAGGACAAATTGTCACCACCGAAGTCATCCTGTCTTTCCCTTTCAGTTCTCTGTTGCTTTGGTTCATAAGGAGTCTGCCATCCCATCAGCAACAGCCAGTAAGTGAGCTTTGGGGAAAGAGACCTAATGTCACAAAATGGGTCATTGTTGCTCACCTCTTACAGCTTCCTGTCCTCCATGGTGGGGCTGATCCTGCTCTTTAGTTGGGGGGGGGGGGGTTGACCCACA
>JAODJW010000019.1:16058343-16072397 GCA_026777045.1 Hyperopisus bebe
AACCCGCCTGCCTGGACAGGGCTTTCAGAGGACCTGAGTCAGCACCTGCCTAACCCTGTCCTGCAGAAAGCCCTCACCTTTCGCGAGGATCTCTGTTTTCACGCAAAGCAGCATCATCTGAGCTGACCCTCTGAATTTTAAATAAAGCGATGTCATGATCATTTTCCTTTTCTAGTACAGTAAAAGGGGAGGTGCAGCTACTGCTTGGCCGTAAACACTTCTGCATCCGGCACAAGTTAAAAATGACACATCACTATCACAGCCCAGACACTGTCAGCACACCGTCCCTTTAAGCAGAAATCGGTGACAGCGCTGGATCGGCTAATACTGTCTGATGTCAAATCCCTACTTCCATCTGTGATTGTAAGTCCAGGTTTTCGTAATGCTTTTAAAACTTTTATTTTTGACTCAGCAAAAACCATCCAAAAGCTGACAAACGAAATACATAATTTGATTACTATCAGAAAGTACTGAAAATCCAAAACCAGCAAACAGGGTCCTGGGGGAATGATATTCAAATGAGCGTCCTTAAAAATCCAGCAGAACCTGTACTGAAAGTGCCACTCATCAGGAAGAACTGAGCGCTGGCAGGTTTGTGAGGCCAGGTAGCAGAAAATGCGCTCAGCAACAACAGTCAGAACTTTTATTGTACTGTTCCACTTACAGCAGTTTAGGTAACAAGCTGAGAATGCTACGTTAAGTCACAGCTCCAGGACCCATACTGGTGGCAAAGGTGCTGGAGCCGTCAGGTCCCTGCAAATTTTTGGAGTACAACTTTAAAGGTTCTCCTACTGTCACTTCAAGCGAACCCTCAAAGCATCCACCAAAGGCTGAAGATTCGCATCTTCAAACTGCATGTCACCTAAGATATTTAACGCACATATAATTATTGTATACTAATCATCATAGTAAGGGCACTGGGTTGAGTTATACCTTGCAATGTGTGACATAGACTCAGATTCATAGTTTGTACATTTTTTGTGTTTCTATTGACAGATTGACATGCTAAATCCTCTTCCATCCATTCGGTTCCCGTGTTTTTACTCCGACTGGTGTTAAGCCGCCCTTTCCCTGTCAGTCAGCTGGAGAATCTCTACGAAAAAACACCGGCGTCCAAGGTCAGCCATTTTGGCTCAGCAAACGAGCATTAGTGTGTCTGGGACACCTCCGGTGGCCCGTGGGCAGGAACTCCTGAGCCAGCGGAGACACGTCGCGGTTGGCTGGAGCTACCCTGAACCCGACAGGGGTTGAGCGCTCAATAAGACCAGCCGAAGCAAAGCTGCATTCCCTCTGCTGTGAGCTGCACCAGCTAATAGCAGAGATCGCATGGATAAGGGAGCCATTGTGTCCAGTTCGCCCAGTGTGGCCTCCAGCCTCATCCAATAGGGGGCGCTCTGCCTCAGCTCACAGACATTCTGGTCAGGGTGTTGCCCGATGAGAAGGACGTATGGTGTGCTTTTTGTGTTGTTAACGTAGAGTGTGCGATGCGGCTGAGTAATGAACCTGTACCAGTTGGGGGATTTTCAAGGTACAGTAGCTAAAATAAGGAGCAGAGCGGAGCTCACTGTCGCCCACTGCCCGCCGAACAGGGCTCCTACACTACATACATTCACTATTGCCAAGGCCTGTGAGGGCGTCTATGTGGTTTTAGCCTTTGTGCTGTTTGCCATGACCTTAGCCATGCCTATGAGGAAAACACAGACCACAAGCCTAATCAAGACGTCATGACAAGCCCAACAGAAAAGCGAAAGCCAAATCACGCCTGCTCGCGTTCCTGCAGTCCGTTAAAAAAGGTTCTCAGTAAAATACATAAGTACAAATGATCAGTCGAGTATCTCAAAAAGATCACAGAATGCTTAGAAAACAAACCTTGCACAGTTTTCACACAATACGATGAGCCCCAACAATCCTTAGCAGAATGACAATTTGTGCTGTATCCTCTGAGGAGCCTTGGAATGCGGTAACAGTACAGCTATCGAATACCTTGGAAGCTCCTGAGCATCAGTACAAATAAACACATTGATAAATAAAATGTTACAATCCTTCCCAGCCTCACAATGAGTACACATGCACATTACTCTGGGCATTGCCAGCGAATAATGAGGGATTACACATGGGGGGGTGGGTGGCTGGCTCTTGGAACAACTCATGACTTCATGGTGCACATGGGAACCACGATGACCAGGATCACAGTGCAGGCGGCCGCTGCAATCAGCACGCCTATCTTGCAGGCCTTGGCTCTCCGGAACTCTGCCTCCTTGCGCTTCAGCAGCGAATCGTAGCCCGGTGAGTAAATGTCCTCCATCCAGTACTCCAGGTGGTTGGGATTCAAGGACTCCTGTGTCTGCAAGAGACAGGAAAGAGTGTGGGGGTGTGGCTGGGTGAGACATATCTGGGAGATGGCGCCCTCTACTGGTCCACTGCCTGCAAAACCGCTGTCCTGAAAAAGGCTGTCATTCTGACAGTCTAAGAAAAACATTTGACCTGCCAACACATCTGTCAGTTTTTTTTTTCTAAAATTGTGACAAGGGAGGGTGATATAGAGGGGGGAGGGCTATTTTTATAATGGAGACATTCATTTTTTTTCTGCTGGATTCTTTCCTTGGTAGCTGCAGCCAAATGATGTTTGCAGTTATTGAACCATCAACTTTGAAACCATTAGCAATATGTCGAGATGTAATGTATTCCAATGAAGCAATCTGAACCGGATGCCAGTGGAAATGTGTGTAGATTAATGCTCTATGCCAGCATAGCCAGGGGCAGGGAGGCGTTCCAGTGCTGCAGTGTGCCAGTGCTCACTAGTCAGATTTAAAAACGGTTAATTTAACCAGCTGCAACCATTAATAAACCAAATCCGGGGATATAACACAAGGACCACGATCGTCGTTTAGCCTGAAAAACCATCTATGTTTTTTTTCTGTGACTTCGCTGTCGCTCATGACCTTCACGGAGATGTGAAGCTGTTGAAGATTTACAGTGTGACCCAAAAGTCACCTTCATGCCACCAACTGCATGGAGCAGTACAGCTTGTCAGTTTGAGCTGTGTATGGTGCTATACTATGATATAATTACTTTTCTGCTGTGACCTGCACGCTCCCTCATGCCTGTTTCCGTGGGGTCCAACAGGACTGACCCATAAACGCAATGGTGACCATGAGAATTAATACCCAGGCAGATGCTGATGATCTCTTCTCGGCAGTGAGTCTCTCACAATACAGCTCAAACGCTAGCATTCATATAAACAAAGATCCATTCAGGTGCATAACAAGGGCGAAAAATCACTGGCACTATAGAGTCATCTGGGACCCCTCAAGCCCGTGCTTGGAGTCGTGTTATCATAATGCCAGAGCCGAACGCCTCGGTGCGATAATCTTCCAGCCCTTGATCTTGTCACATTCGATTTGCAGTCTAGCACCCCCGGCTGTGTGTGCCGAGCCAGCAGCAAAGGCGCTGCGATTGCATCGGGAAAGACTTTAAGGAGGGTGGAAATTTAACCATTACCTTTCCAAGCTGGAGCCTGGCAGACTGCGATTCAGCACAGCCAGGCTCTGGATGTCAGCTGTGAGAGCAAACGAATGGTCTGAGCTAATCATCAGGAGGCGAACTCTGTGTGTCATTTGGAAAAGGGTAGCAATGTTATAATGTAAGTCAGAACCCTGCACATCTAGTGAACCAAGAGCATGTAGGACACAGAGTAACAGAGGCAAGCAGCTGTGAAAACTGAGCTACAGATACGTTCTGGGTCACTTCACTGAGACTCGCAGAACTTCATTATCACAACAAAGACAATCAAAGAGATTTCAGGGAACTTCTATGTACCCAGACACGTTTCTGTGAGTGTGCCTACGGAGTCAGCTCAGGGAAACTCTACCAAGGCTACAAAGTAGGTCTTTTTCTTCAATGAAAAGTACAGTTCTCTTTTCACTTGACCTTGATCAATATCAAAATGACCTTGGGCTGTGGAAGAGGGTCTGTTAGCACACATGTGCCTTATCACGTGTGTAACTGGGATGTACTGAATTGCACTACAGAGTCAACTTGGTGCTTTAGATCACCACACACCCCAGCAGACTGTCGTGATCGACCGGCAGCCAGGGCAGATGGAGGATGGCGTCCGGGCCGTACTTGCCTGCAGTTCCAACGTGCTGAGCTTGGCCTTTTCCACAGAGCTCTGCTTGTACTCCTCCAGCGGCCAGGAAGGCGGCTGCGTCCTCTTGCTCTCGGGCCGGTCGACTAGCCGCATGCCCGCATAAACGGGGCTGCTCCTCATGGGAAACTTGGCCGCTGGCGGGAAGCGGTGAGGAGTGAACACCTGCTCCACCAAGTATGGTTCCTTTGCCTGCTTGGATGGCCGGTGGGCTTCACACTGCCGCTCCGCCTATGGGCGAAGGTCAGAGGTCAAAGGACATGTTACATAGCCAAGCAAAATTTGGCTCTCCATTTATTGTGCCATAAAGTCTAATCAAACAATTTTTCATGAACAACATTCCTGAGATGAGATCCCACATGCTACAACCATTTCTTCTCGCTCCCCAGGAAAACATCAATTATTTGGAGTTACAAAGTGGCTTCGTAACTCCTCTCTGAGTCACAAAATACAAAAATTAAAACATATTCTGCCTGCAGTCGTATCCCATTCTTCGGTCTCGCACATCCACTCAGCTGCATGATCATTTCTGATGCACTTAATTTCACGTAATTTCAATTAAACACTTAATTTCAGCCCTGGTTTCCCTAAGTCATCACACAAACAGTCTGTCCCTCAGTCTGACACACAAACATATATCCCAGCATACAACAATTCAGAGTGTGTCAAATGGATAAATTATTCTCAGTCTTCTTTTTAATCACTTTTCTGTTTAACTGAGACACCTCAGGGGGCCTTTGCCCAGAGTTATTGATAAACATCTAGGCTATGCTATGATTTGTTGCGACTAGAGGTCTGTTTCACGAAGCAGAATTTCTTGCTTAGCCAGACAACTTCTTGGATTTGAGCTAGTCTGGGCTAAATGGACTTTACCTTCGTTCGCTTACATTTAGCCCAGGGGGGTGTTTCACCAAGCCGGATTTCTCAGTTGGGAATTTATTTAGTCACAGAAACTGTCCAATAGGAATGCTCCTTAGCTAAACTCTTATTGGACAATCATGATTTCTAGCTTAAGTTAACCCAGCTAACTGAGAAATACTGCTTTGTGGAACACCCTCAGATTACATTAAATCTGTCAAGTTTTCTGACTCCGCAAAACAAATCCTACTTCCAGAAACGGGCACCTGGGAAAAATGCTTTGCCTTAAATATACACTGTCAACATCAACACTATAAAGGGGCCCTAGAATACCAATGTAAGAACAAGAGACTGTCTCTCTTGTTCTCTGGGAGGCACGTGTCAAATGGACCATGCTGAGGTAAGTCCAAGGGCATCGGGCTTCAGAAAGCCACAAGAGGAGTTCATCACCACAGACATAGAGCTGGACATATTCATTTATTTAGCAGATGCTTTAATCCAAAGGGACACAGAGTTGAGAAAGCAGGGTCAGACAGTTACAGGAGTAGCTGGGGTCAAGAGCCACACTCAAGGGCCCAACGGTAAAATCACTTAGCCAGCTACAGGATTGGAACTGGTAACCTTCTGATCAAAGGCCACAGGGCCACATACCACCCCAGCACACTAGAAGCTAATGTAGGCCTAAGATGAACTGAGGTCATGCAGAGGTGCTGGGGGTTTAATAGGTGTTCTGTGACATGTCCTCTATACCACAAGTCTACCATAATAATAAATTTGCTATAAGAGATGGGACTTTTATTATAATCCTGAGACATGTCAGTCTTCTATCCTCTCCATCCCAACTTCTTCCCTTCACAGATTGCTGTTTATTCTGGCATGAATAGCAATGGATCCTGCACAAGCGCATAACTTTGGGTTGAGCATTGGGAGGGCTGAGGTCTCCACCCATTTAAGGGGGCCCAGGGGTTGTATTGGCTGGTTATGATTATTGAGGGAGGGGTACATCCCCCTCTACCACCCCCATAATTTACTTCCCTGATCCTGCAGAATTGCAAATAAGAAGACTCAGGCTCATAATTACAGATGATCTTCTGCTATTGTCCAATTTCTGTTGTGAGAGGTGTCATTCCTATCCATTAAATATTTCAACAACGGTGGACATTTCAGGTCTGTAAGAATCCAGACCAAGATTTTGTTTCAACCAACCAGTTGCACATAAAGAGTCACAGAGTACTCAACTGGTTGGTTAAAACATAATCTTGGTCTGTAGTTTTAACTTTCTGGACCTGAAATATCCACCTCTGCATTTAAAGGAATTGTGTGCTCCTCAGCTGCTTTCATGGAGGATCAACAGCAGATCTCCCATGGGACCAGGAGCCCTGGCCCCATGCCTCGTTCCCAAAGGGATCCCTCTCTGATTCCTCTCAACACGAGCCAATGACAGACTCAATGAAAACTTCACCTTTTCGGTTCCATCGACTGCAAAATATTTAACAATGTGAAAAGGTTAACTACACTAGCTTCTTTGGATAAAAGTGTTTGCTGAGCAAATAAATAATGAATTAAATGAATTACTGTGGCCTCGGGCATCCATGGAGACACCTATGGAGCTAAAGGTCGTCCTGCAGAAGCTTAGCATATACCAGCTCCATCTGGCAGCTCCAGGAGAGGTCAATGGAGAGGACTCATCAGGGTAACCCCTGCTGAGGGTAAATGACATTTCAACACGTTTAATGTCAGGGAAGTGTGTCAGTACCCCAGGAGATGGCAACCTAAAGGGCAAAATTAGCAGCACTAGGCAGACCTTCCTCTTTTACATCTTTTCTGTACCTTTTGCAAAAGCCAACAATTTCATTTTGTGACAAACTTGACATGTAATTAATCAGTCTTACATAACTTCTGCTTTCCAGCGAAGTTCATTCACCCACATTCCCTCTCCTTATTTGTACATCTAATTCAAGGATATTAATCTCTATGTGCCCTTCTGAAAAATTGCCTCGTTACTCAGTAAGCTGGAGCATGTGGCTGGGAAAGCTTTCTGCTACTGACATCTGTAATTCCAGAAATAGTGTGAAATCCTGTTGCCATGCCAGTCGCTTCCCTGCACAGCTGTGGAAGTGGATTTATCCGTGCGTAGAGGAGGAGCAGGGAACATGATGAATCATCCCAGCTGGATCATGGCTTTTCACGTTCGGGGTGTGGTACCAAACAGCGCAAACCCAAAAATAGCTTTGGCTCTTACCTGCCCATTTGGACTTACTGTGCGAAAACAGGGGTACTCCTCACATGAAGTTCACACCTAATCATAGTTTATACCTGATCATGGTTACATAGAAGTAGACGTAAACTAATAAATGAAGGTCAAACTCTTAACAATACTTTAATGCAGCGGTTCTCAACCCATGGTCAGCAAGTTCTGAAAGGGTTGCGAGGCAGAGTTGTAAATGTAAGCATTTTAAAACCAGCAAGCTCCTATGCTGATCCACGATCAGATTCCCCAGCCCCAACCCTAGAATTAACCCATATAAACAGCTCTTGGGTCTGCAAATGCTTAGCGCAAAATTAGTGAACATTTAACCAATCCAAGAAGCCAAACCACAAATGCTTAATTTAAAATTCACTGGCACAACCAATCAGATTTGTGCGATAGGCATTGATTGGCGTAAACTGCAGAGTGCACTGTGTGCTTGATCATAGTGTTAATTTAAATCTGTACTTGATATAGTCGCGTCTAAGCCAGCATGGTAAAAATTGGGTTGCGGTGCAAAAAGGGTTGAGAACCACCGATATAAAGGAACTATACCACACAACTGACACTTACTCTGTGTCCCTACTAACATAACAACAGATTATTTTAGCAAATCGAACCCCGTCAGTTACCTCTTTGGATTTTCGGTGGCGCTCCTTGCTACCACGATCCTTTTCCTTTCCATCTTCTCCAACGTGACTGGCACAAGAAGACCGCCAATTCCTAGGGGAGTTGGACATGCTACAGATCTTCGTCTCGGTGGCTCCATTTTCTTCAGCCAAGGATCTCGATGACCTCCTGGTGCAAACAGTCTTTTTTAGGGCTTTGACTCGCAGACTGTCAGTATTGCTACCACTGGCATCCGAGCAGCACCAGTCCGGACCACCAATTCCACTGGTGTTTCCAGGGGGCTGGCACCGAGGAATGCCAGGAGAAGAGCTGTTCTCTGGGTGAGTCTCATTGGCTGTGTTTGACTCACTTGACCTGACACCGACCTCTGGCTCCTGTATCTTTTCATCCAGCTTGTTCAGTTTGGATAGAACCTGAGAGATCTCCCCACGTACCCCAGACAGGGACTCCAGCTTCTTCTCGATCTCTCCGATCCGGAGCACCAGCTTACAAACGCTGGCCTTCAACTCTCCATCTGTGTTCTCCAGTGACTGGAAGAGACGGTCAAGCTTGAGACCTGCTTTGCTGAGCTTTGCAGCATTAGTCTCTGGAGAACTGTCTTCATCTGACTTCGGGGCACGTGTGAGGGATCCGATGCTATTGTACCGTGATGCTTGAAGGATTCCCAGAGAGTCAGACATGCTCATGTCATCCAGAAAGCGGAAGATGTCACTGATGTCATCACTGACTATCTCAGAGTCCTCTTCAGAGAGTTTATATGAATGTCTTTCCCCATATTTGCTGAAAGCAGGGAGGTCTTTAACCTTCCTCTGTTCAGACTGATCAGTCTGTGTGCTCACACTCAGGGGAATGTCTACGCCACCTACCTGGATGGAGGGACAGTTGATGCTTTTGTCTTTAAATCTCTTCACGCCTTCTCTGTGATCTACAATCACTCCATTATCCACAGGTCCCATGTCCTGTGACTTCGATTCATTAGACTTAACACTAAATCCTGATGGGGAATCTTCCAAATCCTCTTTGACCTCTTGGTAGTTCTGCTCACTCTCCACACTGCCCATGTCATGGAGATGGCATTCTTTAGACCGCTTGGAATTTAGAAAAGTGTCTTCAAAATCTGGTCCTTCATCCGTATTCAGACTCAGACTCTTCACAGGCCAGGGGGATGGCCTGCTGTGTCTCCCCAATGTCCTCCTGCTGCTTACACTCTCTGTGATGGTCGTTGGCCCAAAATAGGTGGAAGCCTGCAGGTCATCCAGACTTTCGTGCTTCGACCGTTTTTTTTCTTGGAAAGGGGGACTTACTGAATCAAAATAAGGGTTACTATAAGGCAGCTCAAAGCTGTGGTTGAAGAAGGCATGTTTCTGTGAGTCCTTACGCTGGAACATCCCACTCAAGTCATCCCTGGACTTGGATTCCACGGTGATCACATGGGGAGAGAAGGCCACAAAATTGTGGAAGTCCTCCTTAAAAATATTTCTCTTCTCCACACAGGAGTGCACAGAGAATGGTCCGGCTGTCGAGGCAAACCTGTTTTTTAACCCGGGCTTTAGCTGCAAAGACTCCTGATCGGTGGTGGATTCGCTGTCTATTTCCATCGGAAAGTAGGTGCTCTGCATATCGCAGGACGGCGAGCTGCTTCGTGGGTACTGTGGGAGATGCTGAAGCTTCTCCAGTGAGGCTGCTCTGCATTTAAAATCCCTGCTGACCCCCAGGAGACGGCCAGGGTTGGAGGACGGCACGAACGGCTGGCAGTCACCAAAATCCGATTTCGAACACGGTGAAACCCGTGAAGTCGGCTTGTATGACACGTCATAGGCCCTGTTATAGTCAGACTGCTTGTACATGTCAGAATCTGACCGACACGACTCAAACGACTGGTTCTTTTGAAACTTAGGCCGTTGGGCTATGGGCAGTCTGTCTTTTGCAGTACCACTGTTCATCTGGATCAAGTTGAACATGGTGACGATGTCCGCTGCCGCCATCAGCTTCCTGGACTGCTGGTCTTCTGAGGTGTTCCGCATCTTGTCCCGGAACAAGGTGGCAGGAAAGCAGGGGTCCATGCAGGCAGTGTAAAAGAGGAGACTCCGCAGCTTCACTAGGTGAACCAGGTCAAACCTGGCGCAAAGCGACTTGCAGAGGTCCTGGTAGGACATGGCATTGTGCTTAGCATCCAGTTCTTCCAGGATCCTTCCCAGGAAATGGGAATACTCCGGCATGGGGTCCATAGCTAATCTGATCTCTCAGAAGACTTATTCTATCAGACAGCTGTTACCCTGCAGGAAATAGTGGAAAATTGCTAGCTGCACATTTGCTTCATACACGCATTATTATAATACTATAGTCTCAGTTTTACGATTAGGGCCAACCACAAAAACATCATCTTACTTTCCTGTTCCTAAATGTGTGACAAGAGATTAATAGTTTTTCAGCCGGTTTTCAAATTCAATAAATATGCATAGAACAATAATTTCAAAAGATTTAAATATGTATAAAAGAATGAAGCAGAAAGCGAAGAAAGCATTCGGAGAACTGAAAAAAACTAAAGCTCTTGGCAGTCGTAAGAGAATTCAGTAGATGAATACCTGCGCGAGTTTTTGCACGAATAAGCACTTGTACAAAATGTTTTATTATTAAGAAAACCGAGTAATCATGCTTTGCGTTTTGCAAAACATCATGTTCACATCGAGTAACATACCTCGAGTACGGTCCAATTTGCAGTCATCCATGTTATTATTAATAAACTCCTGTCTGTGGCAAACTAACAAACCGCCAAAGCAAAGTTAACGAGCCCACTAGTCCAAAGCTGAACATAGCTGGCAAATCGCAGAACATGGCAGAGTTTAAACACATATTTTATATCCAGTTTGTCTCCCGGACTGTTATTTTCGGATTTTTTCCTCCTCTCGCCTTTAACATCCACACGAAAAACGGAGCGCTGTCCGCGGTCTGATCCGACTCCGCTTCTGGATGGAGGCAGGCGGCTTTGTCTCCACCGAGAATGACGTAATTAAACCTTCAGACCAACTGCAGGGGAAGTTAAGCTGCCTTCATTTATCGGGACCACTATAACATAGCGCGCATTTTGCTGACTAATCAAAGTGCTACACTGTTAAACTACTGAGGAAGTTACCCATACATTTTATACATTTATATAAAAAAATTAGTTGTATCACATTAAACCTTATCGCATAAAGTGTATTTTTCAGACGACCCAATCATGCCAGAATACTCAACTATTTGTACATTAGGGTGAAAAAACATTTTATCAGAAAGTATCTTGTTTTATTCTGAAAGCACTCACTTATTAATGAAAGGGCAGGGGAGAGAAGAACAAATGTACAACCTAAACAAATGAATCAAGGCGGCAAGTTAGTTATAATAATTAGCCTATATGTATATTGTGCGGTGCGCGTCCTTTTCTCGCACGTGAGGAGCAGAGCGCTCCCGAGCGAGCCGGACTCCCGCGCGCCTGCTGCAAACCTTTGCCTTTGCGGAGGGTTTCGAATGTTTTCATCTTAACATTTTCTCGCTTAGTCACCCAACTAATTATACGTTTTTCCTCGTACATCGGCAAGTATGATCGGGCTGACACGTCTGAGTCATGTCTGAGACATTGCAATAAGGCATATGATATGCACGCATTTATATGCAATGCGAAAGCATCAGATAACGATGTACGGACTTCGTTCACTCGTCGGTTAATTTTTTTTTCCACACAGACAAGCAGATACTGTTTTGTCAGAAGAGACATATGGACCGATGTACTCGGCTAAACTTCTGTCATGGTAGTAGTGTCCGATTTGCTAAGACCAGTTTCGGTATCCCTTTACAGTAATGTGTCGTATTTGCAAATGCGAGTGCAGTCGATTTCTGTTTTATAGTCGATTCTAAATTCCACGTAACACCATAACGATCCCGGTTTTCATGTTAATCACTGTGACACGATTCCCGGAACATCGCAAACCCTTCGTTATATTTTAAAGCCACATCTCTGTAAATTTTAGTTTTAAAAACGACTCGGTGATCTTGCAACTGCAACGTCCGAGGCTTCATAAACACGCGAATTTCCCATCCTCGTTCTTAATTTGTGGTTTAAAAAGATAGGACAACCAGGAAAGGAGAATAGACCGACTGACCTTTCATTTGATTGCAGACTATATCGAGAATACTATTAGGGTGAAACAGTGATTACAAGTTAATGGAGTTTATTACTGAAGTAGCAATATATGTCACAGAAAAGAGCGGTCTGTCAGCCATCCTCTATTAGCTTAATCAAACGGTACAGTGAGGCATAGGCTTAAAGAGGCATTAACGTCAGTTTGCGACTCAGACTGAGAAAATAACCGGACATCTATAGCCCATCAGCGCAAATGTGTCAGAATGTCACGAATTTTCTAGTTCCTTTTTTTCTTGGGGGGGTGGGGAGCACATTTTAAAATGTGCTACTTGGCATCTTGTGTCCCATATGCTAAGCACTGGGTCTGAGTCTAGGACATACTGGCCTGCATACAGAGACAGAAATAATCTTTATTGTGCTGGGCCTCCCCAAAGCCCAGAGAATTCCTCTTCTTAATTAAGAAATATATAGAAAGGCAATACTAAAGGCTAATTGATCTAAACCTTAATACTCATAAACATATAAACCCTTGTTAGGTACTCCGAGGGTCCAGAGGCTGACTGCCATTTCAGCAAAACGGTTAACTGTTTGTGAACGTAACCAAAATAAGGAAGAACAAAGCCTCAGGCGCACTATGTACCAGTAAACAGTGAATATGGGTGAGAACGGTGATCACGGTCAGACTCATTTCACGTTCCACCTGCCTCTGTGAGCTTTGACTGGAAGCAGGGCGGATGCAATCAGCTCACTCAGTGGGGTGGAGTCCGTCCAAACACCCGGAGGCATGTGAATGAAAGCGCATAGCACCCACTGAGGGGGCACGCTGTTGATTAAGATGACGCCCGCAGGGCAAGCGTGGGTGTGGGCGGGAGAGGACGAGGAGACAGTACCCTCATTGGCTGGGGGTCACATGGTCGGGCTTGGTGGCCACCTGAAAATTTCCATTCGCCAGGAACACAAAGGGTAACAATGCCACAGCACTAATCACACCAGCCACCAAAGCTGGTTCCATGATATGTCTTGTGCAAGTATGCGCTCACACACTTATGGGACTAAAACTACCATTTTTCTCCCACTGGCCACATTTCTCTGGTCCTTGAAAGACCCCCTTTTCCCACACATTGTCTCCTGCCTGCCTCTGGACAACCTGCTGTTGCAACGCATCACTCCAGGGGTGCTTATTATTGTCCAACTGCAGAGAAGTCGAGGATCACACCAGCAGTCCCCTGTGTCACCACAGGATCTGAGTCAGCCGCGGATGTGAGTCGCCTATGTGCCAGCATTGAAAGCCAAGTACAAAAGCAACTAAAAACTAGCTAAAACTACCTAAAAAACAACTCAAACTGAAAACTAACTAAAAGTCAAAAAGCCAAATCGAAAAAAAGTTCATGTCCAGTTGCCCCGAGGGCCTTTGCCAGTGTCAATACAGACAAATAAAAGTAATCAGCCATTTTATGAAAATTTATGCAAATCATGCAATGAGCCTTAACTGTTTATAATTAGTAATTGTGAAGGTTTGGCAGATGGTCTAAAGTCCTGTATTACTTGAATAGTTTAATACTTTAATAGTTTTACACGGTTGTCTCAGATCAGCAGGACTTGTGTGACTTAAATCCACAGTTGACTTAGATCCTGCAGTGACACCCTGCGGTACATTAGACAGAAGACGCATGTTACCTGCACATTAGGGATCCATAGTTGTGTCGGCAAGTTCCAACAACAAGCACTTCTGCTCCGGTCCAGGCTGTGCAGAGCATTTCCCAAAGGGCACAAATCAACTTTTGTTTAGACATTTAATGGTGTCCCATTGGCACGGTGCTAAAAACTGTTTTTCTGTGCTTAAATCAGCCCATTAAAATGAAAGCCCCATTTCTTAGTGAAAATGCGACCTCGTTGAGCAGCAGAACCCAGGAGCTCGCAGGGAACACCTTTGAATTTTGCCTCGCAAGTTTCTTCTGCACGATTTTGTGATCTTGCAGCCAGTATGCAAATTGAACAACTCATTCCAGGCTTAAAATGCCAAGCCTTAGGAACACATGCACGTCTATGTT
>JAODJW010000019.1:16077685-16091734 GCA_026777045.1 Hyperopisus bebe
AAGCCCCAATCTGCTTTCCCCTTTGACTATTGTGGTTAAGAGCTCCCTCTAGGGGCTGAACTAGGATACAGCACAATTACAACCATTTACACCGCTCACAGAGATACAATTACTGTAAAGCAATTAAAGAATCAGTGATTACATCATAACTGTCTCGGAGTCATAACCAGCTCCTGACTGACTTCAGGTCAATATTTTCTGCCCAACTTCCAAACCAAAGGTTTGAGGTCACCGTAATGACATTCTCCAGGTGGCCAAATCCAGTCCACAGTGGCAAACTAGCACCCCAATGGACTGCGTAGGTGCCCTCATTACTAGCTAGAACACGGCTGGACATTCAGCACAGTAGAGGCTGAAAAGTCAGAGTGATGGAGAAAAGAAACAAATGAGAGGTAGCTGGTTGATGATCTACAGATCCTGCTTTTCACTGGTTTCGCTGGATACATCTGAAATTACACACCATGGACCAAAATGTGAAGCAGAAGGAAACCCATTTGCCCATCCGACGTCTGCCAAGCTCATGTAGGGTGTTTGTCTACCCCGAGGTGATGTGTTTTTTAATGTACTTGAAATTGCAGCAGTTGATGCCACCAGCCTGTAAACATCCTCTTCTAAATGGCAATTTAAAGCGCAGGAGCCACTCGTGCAGCGGCTGTGTTGAGGACGGGGCGCCACGGAAACAAATGGAGCGTGGCATTTCGTTGTCTCCAGTGAGGAATAAATTAACGGGCATGATTAGCACATGCGATGAATACCCCAGCTGCCTGCCTCGCTCAGGCCCGTTGCTATGGGGCTGGAGCCCGCGCTCAAGGCCGTCGCTCACGCCGGGCCGCTGAGAGACGGCCATACCGCCACGTGAAGCCGCAGACAGCCTTCTTCACAGGGAACTCGCCAAAGTACTTGTGAACGCGTGGGCGTGCGCGTGCATGCGCGTCTCCGTCTGTCTATTGATGCATTCATGTGTTTCTTGCTAATTGCTTTTTCTCCTTAGCCTCCGTCTGGTAAAGCCGCAGCACATCGCCGCACGGGCCTGGCGGGTTCTCTCCAGTCGCGGGTCACCCGTCTGGCCACGCTGAAAGATGGTTGGCTGGCTGGAGTCACATGGTTAGCTGGCCCTAGCTCACCACGTCACTCTCTCTCACCAACATCCTGGAGAGCACTTCTCTCAACGACAGCCAACTAGGACCACTGAAGGAGACAGATGTCACGGGGGGTGGTTGAGGTTTGAAAATATTATAACAACGTATTGATTTCCCATCACCAGCTTAGAAAACAGTCAGATATTTGACCTCAGAGAGCCAGTATTACGGAAAGAAATCATCCTAGGACACAACTATTTAAAGTAACAAACGGGTCAGAAAACAAAATCCATTAATGACCTTTTCCGGAGCAGAAGTGCTGGTAACGGCACCTGCCTGATACACCACACACCGAAGTGCTGAGATGACTTTACAATTAGAACCACAAAATAATGAAGCATCAGATGAGTAGAATGTAGGGTTTTCCACAAATGGAACCTGGAGGTTCAATGCAAGAGGGGGCAGCCGTGAGAGTCGCTGAAAGCAATTGGCAGCTTCATCCTTGTCCCGCTCCACATAGTCCTCCTCAAAGAGCTTTGCTTTTAATTCGCCTTGATGTCTTTCGCCATGTTCCGCTATCATCGCATCGATGAGACATAATTAATGGTGAATAAGACTCTCTAAAGTGTATGTTTGTTGTCAGTCTAAATGCAGTCTGGGAAATGAGGTAGCCAATCAGCATTGCTGCGGGCATTTACCTCATTCCCTGGTGCTGATGCAGCGTAAAAGAACGCTGGATAATTAGTCTTCCAGTGTCACTCTGCGTCTCAGTGGAAACTTGCCACCAAGACACAAGAACACTGTGCTGCTGGTTGAGCAGGCAGCCCGTTGAGCAGAGCCAGACCCCAAAGCACTTTCACCTGCCACACCCATCATGGCTGGGCGTCTTGGCTACACAGTGCCCCTACCAGTCCATTACCCCCCTCCATAATTTTACCTCTGAACGATGCTTTGCTCCAATCTTCTCATCCACTTCTGACCCACCACAGATGACAATTTCCAACCTTTCAGGAAAAAGAATGACAGCTTTTTTCAGTCCAAGTTTCCAGTGCTGCAGGGAATTAAAGCAGAAGGACAGGTTGAATGGGTGGCCCACCGGCATACCAGGACCGGTATATACCCTCCATCAGAAATCTATGGCATTTTCACATCTTCCAGTCACTCTTCCTGCTCAGGGTAATGGGGTCAGAAAGAAGTAATACATTAAAACAAGGCTGCAGGGTCAGCTGGATGCCCTATAAGACCAAACTGCCTTAAGGAAAACCCTGAAACACCCCCAGCAAAGCTGCTGGAGCAGATAAAGTCCCCAGCCGCATGCTCAACACATGTACTGACCAACTGGCAGACGTCTTTGTGGACCTCGTCAACTTGTCCAGACTCCAATCTCCATCTGTTTGCTGCATTTTCCCAGGTCCAAAGAACAACGCAATATGGCGCAGAGTTTTGCACCATTACAGCAGTCACTTCAATACTTTAACCCTTTAAAAGTATTGAACCAGCACACAAATGGGCCTTCATTGACTTGCACTCCACATGCGCTGACCTACCAAGGATGCATGTCCATCACTATCCGCATGGCCCTGACTCACATGGAGAAGCAGAACATCATACGAAGGCTGTTTGTAGACTGGATAGACAGAAATCCAATAACAAAACAGAACACGTGAATTAAACACCACTGGGTCTTTGGCTTTCTGACTGGCCTCAGATGGGCAGGATCGGTGGCCACGCTACACACACCAAGCTATGCTATGTTACCAAGAAGACCTCCAACACCATCACCAAGTCTGCTGCTGACACCACTTCTATGGAGCCAATCACAGCGAAGAGTCTGCATGCAGAGATGAGGAGGATGATCTGTCCCTCAGTGTCAGTACGACAAAGACAGCTGCCTGACTGCAAACTGTGGCTTCAGAAAGCTACAAGCCAGCCATCCCTCTCTAGACATTGACAGGAGGGTAGTGAGGGCGATCAACAGCTCCTTGGGGTTCACAGAACAGCCCGATTTTGCCGAGTTTGTCATGTTCCTGGGTCAAGGGAGGGGCTTGTGCTTCACTTCTTTAACCAATCACAGTCAAGGGTACTTTACAAACAAGAAAACACTGGTTGTAATTAATGTGGTAAAATCATACAATAAAGACTGTGATTGGTTAAAGAAGTGGAATGCAAACCCCACCCTTGTTGACCCAGGGACATGTCGAACTCTGCAAAATCAGGACATGCGGGTTCGCATCGTTGAGGACCTCATATGGACCAAAAATACCTCTTCTTAGCTAAAGGAGGCTTCGACTTCATTGACTTCTACACATGCACAGTAGCTGGGATGAAAGCAGCACAGCCTCTGACTGTAAGGTCTTGCAGCGGCTGATGAAACCAGTCCAGTTCATGACTGGCTCCTCACTCCCACCCCTACAGGACATTTAGTTCTCGGGGTGTGAGAGGACCGCTCACGGCCTCCTGAGTAAAACACCAGCTAAGGCACGGACTTCTCATTCCCCTGCCATCTGCAAAACACTACAGAAACATTCAACTTGTTACCAGCAGACATTAAAAACAGCTTCAACTCCTAGGCCATCAGGGATCCGACCTACAATACAGTGTTTCCCAATCTGGTTCTCAGGGACCCCAGAGAGTCTGCGTTTGTGCTCCCTCCCAGCAGGGAGCAAAAATGTGGACTGACTGGGGGTCTCCCAGGACCCCAGAAGTAAGGAGCATGCACCGAGTACAATGTGTTGCCACACCCACCACACGACAAACCATCTCAGGGATGAGAGCCTGAGTGCAGCCATGTGGCAGGTGATACCTCAGCACCACACTAGTCCAAATGGACCAGTGTGAGGTTTTTTCTGGCGGCTGGGGTGTCAATCCTGCCACCAACCCCCAAGTATTTCCCCAGTAAGTTGGAGGACCTCCTTATAGGGCTAGATGAAGATTAACGCCATACCTAGGACAAAGCAGGTTAAGGGCCTTGCTCAAAGGCTCAACAGAGCAAAATCAATCTGGGCATTCACAGGATTTGAACCAGCAACCTTCCAGTTGCTGGCACAGATCCCTAGCCTCAGAGCCACCACTCTGTGCCAGGACCCAGTAGGGGGCAAAAAAGTGGAATGTCCGGGGGTCTCCCAGGATCGGGTTGGCAAACACTGCTATTAGAGTCCCACACATAGCACAGTGATCTACTTAACACAGGACTGCGAACTGCACTTAACACTTCATACACCTCTGAACATCTTTAGAAACTTGAATTGTTGCCCATCCACCTCAAGCTAGTTACTGACTTTAATATACTATTACACTATGCACTGCACTACATGCCGTAATACATATTATGCTGCACCGTCACCCCGCCTTTGGTATCATGTTGCATTATGTTTTGCCGCTGTCATGCACTGTTTAATACAGTAAATATCACTGCTTTGTGTGTTTAGTCAAATCAGGCAACAATGACCTACGTGAAGGCCGTCACTGCACACGTGTGTCAGGTAAGATGACAATTAAACTGAACTGCACTGAAAAAGACACAAGGCGAGACAACGAGTTCAGAACCAGAGCTGTGCTTCACTCCCGTCCCTTCACTCATGTCACGTACTCTGGGTTGACTGAGTGAATGAGCCATTCCTCACTATTTAACCTGCCTAAAAACCCTCACTGATGCTGCATTGAGGCATTGGAATGCTGCAAGAAAGCTTAAAATCAGGGACAGTGATGCTTCCTGCTGAATGGTGCCACGTCCTGTTATGCTGTTATCGGGTGTCAGAAAGCTCCGATTCCATTTACTCAGACGTTCTTGCACTTCAAAGCTGAGAAGTACATTCAAAAGAAAGTGACGAGACGCCACAAGAGCACACTCACGCTTGCACACACAGACACACACACACGGGCGGATACACTCGGTACATACATACAGACAGATGCACTCTATATAAAGCACTAATGCAGGAATAATCCGTGAGCATCTCACAGAAAAGGGGTTAAAACACAACAAAATAAGATATTTACTGCTTCCTAGGGGACTCTGCTTGCTCTGCCTCATGCTATCAGCTTCCAGAGACGGACTCATTTCTGCAAAGTGCCACGTCTCCTAAGAGCTTAGCTGAGGTCTGAGGAATAAAGCGATAACACTTTGCTTTTGGGGGCACAAATACTTAGTAATAACTCAGTTACTATTGCAGTACAAATCATGAACAAATCATGCACGAATATAGTTGCTATTTAACATGTTATTCATGACTTGTTCCTTCAGTTGTTTACAAAGGTTTACAAAGGTTTACAGAATTACCAGATATAGTAACAAATATAGTAACTGCTTGGAGTAAAAGATGTGTCACGATACATTAATGATGAACAAACATGAGATCAGTATTTCACTTGTTATTCATGACTTTTTCCTTCAGTAGTTCACAAGGGTTTACAGGACAGATACAGTAACATACTGTACAGCTACTGCTTCAGGTAAAATATGCATCACCATTCATTAATGATGAACTAACATGGGATCAGTATGTAACTAAGACTTAATTTGTGGTTAATTAATACATAAGTAGTAGCATAATACTATATTTGTGTCCTGTCAAGTAAAGTGTTACCAACAAAACTAATAACTGATTTATTTCCTTCACGCTCCCCCATTAGCTGCTCAGCGTGGGCTCCTGGAGATACGTCCAGAAGATCATCAGACTACCAGTAGACCCCATGCTGTAGATAGCTGGTCTATGTGGAAAGTTCTTGTCTGAAAGTATCACTGGCTCTAACTACGTTCTAATATCCAGAGCTTTCTTTCAGTGCAGCTACATTTTCAATCTTATTTTGCCTCTCATTGGATGACTAAGGAGATTTTGTAGACCTGAGACTGTGAAAAAAACTCATCTGAGTTATACAAAGCCAGTACTGAGCCCAGTCATCAGATCTGACAAGTCACAAAACTGACTCACATTCATCTGACGCCCTCTTCAGGACAGATGATGTATAACCTTAAATCCATATGCAGTTGGCGTTTTATTCAATTTAATTATTTGGTTTTGTTTGTGAATCTTTACATAAGTGAAAAAGTAAGAATATACGAGTACAGTCATGCTTTACTGAATGACAGGGATACATCCAGAGAAATGTGTCATTAGGCATTTTAGTTGCTGTGCAAACATCATAGTGTGTACACAAACCTACATGGTATAGTCTAAATGACTGTAAAAAGTAGTGTAGTAAATAAACAACTATGTTATTGGTTTATGTATCATTATTGAGTATTATATACTATACATAATTGTATGTACTATCCTTTTACATGACTGACAGTGCAAGGTTTGTTTACACCAGTATCACCACATACACAAGAGTAGTGTGCTGTGCTACGACGTTACGACGGCTACGGTGTCACTAGGCGTTAGGAATTTTTCAGCATTGTCATAATCTTATGTCACCCCTGTGATATATATGGTCTGTCGTTCACCAAAATATCATTATGACTGTACATCTTACCTGCCAACACAGTATGAAATTGTCTTTCTTTGGTGCAAACACTGTCACGTGGTTCCTCCAGGTCAGGCCAAGTACGAATTGCAGGGAAACCAGAGAATGGTCGAGAAGCAGAGGACAAACAGGAAAAACAGTGGAGCAAATCAGCTGTCGTGGGCATCGATTCATCTTCTGGATGCTCTCATCAGCAAGGTCAGCAGGATTTTTAACGGAAGACTGATTGATTTTGCTCCAATAGGCTGAGCATCACTGGAGGTCCAACCAAAAGAGTCGATCTCCTAGACCTGAAGGCCAAACAAAAGCAGATTTAAACATCAGATTATCTGCGGAAGTCTTAACTGCTTGACACTCTTCAGCACAGTCAATGACATTACAAGGAATGCGAGCCTTTGTCTGTGTGCGGTCAGAGACTTGGAACACATTAGTGCCTTTTTACTGCTGAATGTGCAAGAGCACCCCCCCCAAGAGGCTGGATTGGATTAATATGGAGAGACTACACTCCTGCGGTGACTTCAGGAAGCCGACCAATGTCAGGACACCTGGGTGGTCATCAGTGTAGAAGAGAGATGCAGGTGGAGGCCTGATCACAGCAGAGTGAGCGGACGAGGAGTAACGACGGCAAGAACAGGGACGGGATTCAAAATCAAGCGTAAAGGAAGGTAACAGGCTGCTATGCCTTAGTACCACCACAGGGGAAGGGGGGGCGCACTTCACCCTGTTGGTCAGGAATGTTAGGACTACTGGAGCAAAACCCACAAAGCGGGTAAACGTTATGGACACATGTATGTATGAAATATACAGCTCAATGCACGTACTGTTTTTATACCTGCAACTAGCACGTGAGGTAAGATTTCACCACAACTTATAAATGGCTGGAAATAAAACTGTTTCATAAGCAAAACTCCATAATAACCACCCCTCCAACTGTGCTGATGTGTAATCACTACTCAGGGGGTTCTTGAGCATATTTAAAAGTACATAAATCATCACTGCTGTACTCATTTTGCATAAAACATCATATTTAAAGGGAAAGTAAATGCCGTTCTGTAGGCAGGGGTACAGCTCAGAGGTCAGTGGAAACCTCAGTGGGCTTCTGTCACTCAGCTGCCCTTGCAATCACAAAAAGGCAGAAAATGTCAAGTCACGTAGGCAGCCTCGCTCCCTAAAAGCTTCTGCGTGATAAAACCCTCAACCGAAGGCACTCTCCCACGGCAACCCATTTCAGGATGGCCTGAGAGGAGGATTCAGGGCTGTCTGCGGCAGCCTCGGCGGGCTCCGGATCTCAGACCCCTTCGCCTCCCCCGGAGGGCATCTTCTGAAACTCTTCACGACCACACCCAAACCGCGAGAGGTACTTTCAAGGATGGAGACGAGGGACTAAGCTGGGCGATACCTCACCGGCAGCGAAAAAAGCCGCAGGGAAGCGCACTTTGTCTGGGCTGCTGTCATTGTCCCGCCCCAGTAAAAGGAGGAGATGACAGAGGGATTAATTACACGCCAGCCTCATTGACAAAGCCTCTTAAGGTCCCATTCGTGGGAGGTTTCAATGCTAAAAAAAAATGAAGCAGACCAAGGAAAACGCAGACATTGTGAGGAGCTTCCCTGTAAGGCGATACACTGTACATCATGTCGGCGACCACAAAGCCTGTACATTATATCACTGTGTCGGGATAAACAGTACAAAGCCTGACAGCTCCGTATGTCGCTTGGTCAGTAATTTGTGCTAAAAGGCGCTAAGCACGAGTTTCCGACGTTTTAAGTTATCTGAAGGTTTCTGTATTAAAATTACATGCATTAAAATATTATTACGCCACAACAGCTGCAGTATAGTTTGAGCTACACAATAAACAACGGTGTTCAGGAGGAGCATCAATGAAGCAGAAAAATCAAAGGTATGTTATGAAAAAATACCATAGTAAACCTTTTACTTTCTCCGACACCTAGACGTGAAAAAGACAAAACGACACTTTGAGGACTTTGCGCCGGAGCGGAGGAGCGCTGCTAAAACCCTTACCTTAACCCCTAAAACTTAACCCTAACCCCAAGACGGTGGAACTGCACATACGCAGAAAGGCTCGATAGCACGTTTATATAGGTAGGATTTTATGACAGAACACCGGCCATCAGGACCGTGTCGGTGTCATCGGGACGCGATGATGAAGGCGCAATGACCCCCTACTCCCCATTCCAGCGAATCCATTCGCCTCACTTTGACCCCCGGCCCAGGTTATCATCACTGTTAAATACCCCTCAAACCGAAAGTAGCCGGTTTAGCGATAAATGCGACTGATTAAAAACAGAAAGCAAAAGTAATCTGTTCCGAAAGAAACAAAATCTTATTGTAAGTTATCGCCAAAAAGGACTATTTTACATAAAATAAATAGGCCTACTACGTCTTATGTAGACCTGTCATCCGAGGACGTTGTATATATAACAATGCATGCAGACGTATAAGTACAGCTATCGAAAAGCGAAATGAAACTGAAATATACATTGTCCCTATGTTGTACACAAATACAACTAGGCGGTGAAAATGCCGACTTATGCTGATACCTTCATAGCATTTTGGGGAAATTCTCATCTACAGGAAAAGAAATTGAATTAATAAGCTCTTACTTAGATATGACGGTGTAATACTTAACAATATGTTAAAGTGTAGTAATAATGTGTCATACGTAATTAGTTAAAATTAGTTAAAATAAATAAATAAATATAATTTCAGTGCAATCCAGAAGATGGCAGCACTGAACCAGCATTTAGCCCTCGAGGATAGTCCCCAGAAGGCAATAGGCAATGTATTCGAAGTGTGTGATATTGTTATATTGAAATGGTAAGCGGGGTCTTCCCTGGTTTCCCATTTTGAATAGTATGATTTATAAAAACCACATCAAATTTTACTCAGAATGTGAAACATTAGCACACCTGCCGCAAAGCTCTGCGGCAAACTCAGGTTCCATTGAATCGTTTACTTATATGTTGTTTTTTTTCTACACTTCCGCGGATGTTTAGAAAGCCATTATGACACGATGGTCGCCAGCCTAATTATAACAGCTGGGACCGACCTATGCTGTCTGTTTCTCACCGATCATAATAATTTTAATGCACTTGCTATTTCCTCCTGATGGGGTTTCATCAGCGTTGCATGTCCTGGACTCCCTCTGTCAGAAGGTGAAGCCTCGACTGCTGGGGGGCGCCAAACATAGTGAGCTTTGTGAGATTGCCAAAGACCAGCCGTGTGATAATGGTGTATAGCCAAGGTTGTGAGGAAGAATTTATGTGACTTTTTTGTTTCCATTTCAAGAAGATTGTCTGCAATCTAACCAGGTTTTTTAATGGCCTTCAAAAAGGTTATTTTTGCTGTGCATTTGATTACTACATGACAACTTGTAGCAGTTATGCTACAATAAGTTCACTTTGATGTAGCAATTAAAGATCAGAAGGTTGCAAGTTCAATCCTGGTTTGGCCACAATATTTGTTTCTTTTTGCAAAGCGCAGCCTATGAAATCCTTTACTAAAATAGCATTCTGTAGCACCTACAGCCCTCCTTACGCAATCAAAATTACTGTGTCATTAGTGCCAGATAAATAGGTCTGCGGGGCAACTAAGTGTGAAATACATATTGATCCTAGCAGCAAGGCCCCTCTTCCCCATTACCACCCGAGGCCTTGGACCTTTATCCCCCTTTGATTTAAAGTTTCCCACCTGAAGTCGAAGGTTTGGCGAAGGGCAGCTTTTAATCCATCACCTATTGAGGAGCAACCAGCAGTGAGCAAATTCAGTCAGTCACCCTCATCCACCCGGCCAGCACTCAAGCAATCCAAGAATTTTTTTGTATGACCTTCGACTTGAGCCAGCAGATGGGAATTTCCCCCAAGAAATCCCCAGTGATTTAGTTTCCTGAGGAGAAGTCCTCCCTTTTACCAAATGTCCTTTACTTTATTTGCTCTGCATTACTTTCACATTAAAGTAGAACACAGTCACATAACTTGCACTATATAGCTAAATACAAAATTGATATATTTCTAGATTACTCAATATATCAAGTAGGTTGTTACCTACTGATTAAAGCTTGGAAGAGTTTAATTACAAGCTGAGGTGCTTAAGAGCTCTGTTACCTGCCAGCACGCCGTGGTCATTTCCTCGCAGCCCTTATTGTAACAAGTTCCACTCTTTGCATACGGAGAGCTGAATATGGCTGGGTACAGCCCTTGTCTGCTAGACTTCTATCTCCTTGATCATTCTGAGATCACCTTGAGGAGAAACGTACTGATGTGAAAATGGTGACGTTTCGCTTTGCGAATGGAACCGATTTGGTGGGAATGTTCAGACGTGCGGATGACCGACAAAGTGTCTCTGGGAAGATCACTTACTGTACCACTTGTGTCAACTTGCTTCGCCTCAGTGAATTTTTGGTGTGTAAGATCTTGTGTGTTAACAGCTTTGCAAACTAATCTGGGACATACCGGCTCCCTGACTTCGTTTCCCGTGCACTTATTGATGCTCCCTTGCAGGAAATTGCAGCTTTCTACTCTACACAAAAAAATTGTGAAGATCTTGCTGATCAGTTAAATATGCTTCCCCCTTTTACTTAATTCAATCAACAAAACAAAGACCTTCCACCTGTCTTCCACTGCAGGGTCTCAAGGAGCCTATTCAAGGAAGCACATGGCCCAATCTGGAATATTGATACTTGATCATGAATACTGATTCTTGGACGTCTAATATCTGAAACCAGAGAAATTTCATTTGATGATCAGTTATGCTTCAGTATATATTTTATTAAGGTTAATTATTTTATATTAAAAATGATATATTATAATCCTATTCCATAGGCAAGGCACTTGTTCCTCACATTCTCCCATAATTACTTGCAACATGTGCCAATGTGACACGAGCTGTCCTTGCAGCATCAACCAATGGGTGACAACGTGATCACTGACCTGCTTTCCACTATATTATTGTGGAGCAATGTGCTTGTTGAGGAACAGGAGCACAAATGTCTCTATTATGTTCCAAGTAAATAAACATTTACATCGCTCTGTCACATTTTGTAAAGTCACGAATATTAAATCCCCCTTTCTTTCTTGTGTTTTATCTGGGTGATACCACAAAGAATCAGATCTTTATTTTCATCGGGATGCTGATGCGACCTTTACCGCGGCAGCTCTCAGAAGCTGAAAGGTTGCCACCTACTTCAGTTTCAAAAGTATCTAGTGAGTCAGGCAGCAGAGAGAACAGCTAGAATACAGCTTTCTCTTTACTTTTGCCTGCGCTCAAAAAAAATCCCATCAGATGTCATGTAATCTCAATAGAAGCATATAGATTTCTAAGCAGGCGCACCTAGAATTACAAGGATTGGCACTTTGTCATAAGCCGTGTATCGTTGACTTTACAATGGGTGTCTCTCCTTTCTGTCCTCTTCTCAAGAATGCAGCGAGGAACAAAGCGGGTCCTGCTTCGCGTCTCAGACCCAGCGCCAAAGCGCAGCCCAGCACCAGTCGGGCCGCCAAGGTGCATTTATGTATTACTTTACAAAACACGAGGTGCTTTCAGTGAGGGAATCACAGCTAACGTTACGTTATAAAACAATAGCATTTCTCTGCGATCGCATAGCCTCGCCAGACGGACGGAACAATGCTACTATTGTGGTGATCTTATTTGCTTTGGAGGAAATCTGCTGTCCTTGTCGGAGGCTCACATTAGGCGCCCGGTTGTGGAAGCTGCCAAGTCTGCGGACTGAGCGGCACGATCTGCCCTGGAGCTGTACAGAATGAACAGCGTGTAGTTTCAAAGCGTTAGACGATTTAAGGTAATTAAACTGATTATGCGATAACTATGCTGAAGATGATACCTACCGCTCTCCGAGTACCCGCCGCGCAGCTATAGTTAGGAATCTATAATTAGGAATATAACTTAATTTCATCACACCTCGTAGTGTGCCTAAATGTCATATTAGAACATTTTTTTAGAAAGCTTGATAAGCCATTTCCCAGACGATTGTGTCAGGTTTTACTTTCTGGTATCATATGGCCAACCTTTCGGTCTCTGTCACTACTAAGAAAGCCCCGGCATTTATCATAAAACACCCTATCAGCTACCAGTTATCCTGTCATAAGCGTGTCTACATGGGCACCTTTATATTGCTTATTAACGCCTGATTTGTCATTCTATACATATTATTTTTATAGAATCGCAATTTTCATATGTTCAATAACTTTCTTTTGGGTATATATGTAATGTTAGGCAGCATGATTTTTTTTGTCTCTGTCCCCCTGAAAAATTATTATTCTACAAGAAAGCCCCCAGAGTGTCAAGTCCTAGAATCGCCGCTAGTGGGCACACAGTACGTTTCGGATGAATGCATGGTGAAGTCAAGCAGGGCTCATAACCAATTCGCTGAGTTAACAAGTAAGTGAAGCAGGGGAAATCAGTGGCGTTTCACGGTGATTTTACGACGAAACAAATAAAGAGGGAGCCGAGTCCCCCGCGCCCACGCGCTCTGCTGCTTAGGCTGGATCCAAGTTACAGGGGTGTCAAAAATCAAAACGAATTATAGGAAATGGGGCTTCTTAGACTAGGGGAAATAACATCACTCCTCTCTCCAGGCTATTCCTGTCAGACCGAATCTTTCGTAGGAATGTCACTGATTGTGAGGATTTTAGTCATTTATTATTTATATAGAAAGCCCCTTGTCCATCAGCCAAATGCAGGGGCAGCGCTGATGCGTAACAAAGTAGGAGGCACCCAGCCCCCCCGTCCAGTGATTATCCCGGCAGTGGCCCCCACTGGCCCCACGCTCAGCGCTAATTAGTCAGTGCGGCCCCGATTAGCGGCCGCTAGCTGCTAGTTCTAATCACGTGGCAGCTCGGAAAAGGGCATTTGGCGCAAAGTTACTGGAAATTGATTAAATCAGCTAACAAAATGTCAAGCTCGCTTCCCCGCAACCAAACGTCACTGTGCATGGAAAAAATGTCTTTCTGGAGTCGTACACAGCTTACCGCAATTGTTTTAATACCGAAAGACCAAAAAAAGGGTACTTCAGGGATGTCGAAAATTAAAGAGTTAATCTATCTAATTTTAAAATAAAGAAACAGCGTATTACCTTGTTTCACAGCCAAATCAGCTGCGTTGTATGAGTCCCGTAGTCAAGTGTCAAAGAGGGAATCAGCAGGTAGGCGGAGGAAACTGGGCAGTAATGCTGCTCGGCTGGCGCGGTAATTACACAGGACAACAAAACACATTTTTTTAAATCATCAGAGACCAAAACACATTTTTCCAAATCAGCTTTTCACGCTGATTCCATATCTGTTTTCAGTTTTTTCTGTCACGTCAACTTTTTGATTTATGAGTAAATCAAACCTTTTTGATTTGATTTATGAATAATGCTAGTTAAGACCAATATAATTGCATAATTGCAAGTATTGTGTACTAAAACAAAAGCATCACTGTAGTATAGGGTAAAATATTATTTATTCTTTAAAATCAAATAAACAGACA
>JAODJW010000019.1:16091834-16107348 GCA_026777045.1 Hyperopisus bebe
GAAATTGAAAAGTTAACCACCATCGTTTCTTCAATAACGCTTTGAGTTTGATTTCCTTTCGTGCACCATGTCTGGATCGCACTGTAACCAGCTGCATCTTCTCCAAACTCCTCATCACCTTCTACAGAATCAAGACCATCATGTGGGAGTACAGGACTAGGCAATGAATCATCATGAGGAACAGGCCTGATTGCAGAATCTAGGCTGGGACACAATTTTGTGCTTAGTTTTAGCTGAGAATCTATTTGTGTTCGTGTGGCAAAAGTAGCAGTTGCTGAGATGGTCTCGCGGTCCCCTTCACACCATCGGAATTCCAAATGGCATTGCTGCCTTTCGCCGATTTAGCCAGTCATGCAGATCATTTGAACAACTGGTACAGATGACATGTGGAGCCCAAGATTTATCCTGGTCTCCAGGTAGACAGCCAAAGTAATATTTGTATATCTTCTTAAGATCTGCAGTGATGGGGCGACATTGTGCTTTCGTTGTGAATGAACCACACACATAACAGAAACTGTCTGGATGATTAATACAATTTTTAGGCATGATAACAACTGAAGGTCAACACAGTTCATGCTGTCTGTCACCTCCGCCTTCCATTTTCAGGTTGATGATCCAGAATTCAAACTCGAGAGTTAGATTTAGTATTTCTTTTGCAACAATTTGAGAAATAATAAAATTTGTGGAGAAGCTTACATCAGCAAAACGAAATCTGAGGCACTACCTAGGTAAACTAAGTTGTATACAGAAGACATGCGCATGCGCACTAGGTCAAATTAATTATACTCAAATCGCATCTAGAAAAGTATCAATAAAACATAAATCAATATCTAGTCACCTAGAGAATAGTGATGCTGTAAGATAAAAAAACACAGATAACTCTTGTAATACACTTAGGCAGACTACATGTTTATAATATCATACTACATATAGCTTCATCACAAGAACTTGACGTGCTAGAGAAAAATTAAACACAGATTTGAAATCAGCATGAAAAATACTACAAACCCCACATAAAATTACCTCTGATGAAAATGACCTGTTAACCTGTGTTATTAAGCCATGTAATTAAATAAATACATATAGCTATTTAAAAACAGCACAGAATTAATTCATCATTCTAATTTCACGTTATTACTACTATTCACCTGCATCCTTACAATGATGTAATAAAATTGGTGTAATAAAATATTATGCATGTAACCAGTATGATCTTGGTTTTAATCACTCAAGGAGGCTACAGTTGTAAACCTGGACATAATATATAACTTGCATTGTTTCCCACTTACTGTACTATTCAGTAATGTGTGTGCCTCAGATTGTCACATCAAGTCATTTATTGATTGAAATCGAATCGTCAGGGACTCCTGTTTCCTCCTGCAGTCAGAGAGCATGCGGTTAGGTAACAGATGTCCCTAAATTACCCATAGTATGTGGTTGTGAGTGTTAGTGTGAGGTTGAGTGCCCTGCGAAGGACAGGCATCTCATCCACAATGGGCCCTGTGCTGGTTGAGATAGACTGCAGGCTGTCCCATGACTCTGTATTGCTGGAGTATAGAATGGAGGTTGGATGGATGGATATTGTCCAATTCTGTCTTTTTCTCAAAACAGCTTATTAGATTTTCTGTAATGAATCAAATTGTCCAAACAGGCATTATGTACCAATCTGATGAAATGAGGTCCTGAATCCCAGCTTGAGGGGCCAGTTGGATGAATAGGCCCTGATGCTCATGCCCAGTACATTAACAGGGTCACTAGCCTTGGATCATGACTGGCCTTGGACTAGTGTTAGTTCAGGGTTAGTAAACACCCACATTCAACAAACATGTGATTTATGAGAACCGGTGTCTCTAAAAGGCCCATGGTGTGTGTGTGGCCTGTAACGGACTTACCTCCTGTCCAGGATGTTCAGCGCTTCATGCCCTGAGCACCTGCGTTAGGTTCCAGGCTCACAGCAATCACGTACTGAATGAACTGGATGGATGAACCACCTACATGCAGACCAATCCCAATGTGGGGGTCGACACTGGCGGGTGGTCATGAGATAGATTTTAAAAACTTTTCATTGTGCCCCGCTCAATCAGCCAAATGGGAGTTGCGAGTTTCTGGCACTGTTATTTTGAGGGTCATCAGCTGAAAAGTTTGGGAATCCATGACTTAGTGCAGCATTTCCCAACCCGGTCCTCAGGGACTGCCAGCTGGAAGGGAGCAAAAATGTGGATTATCTGTAAGGAAGTTAGGAAAGAGCAAAAACATGGACCGTCTGGTGTTCCCAGAGGACTTGGTTGGACGTTACTGCCTTAGAGAGCTAGGGTAGGTGGTCCTGGTCTAAGATGTTTTTTCCAAACATTTTTATTATATCCATTTCATTCCTAAAAGTTTTGCTTTAACGGTACAGAAGCCAAATCCCGCTCACGACTCAAGATATTTGGGGGACCTTCGTTTAACTGCTGAACATTTTAGAAGGGGTAGTTTCTTTATTCATTCTGGCAGGAAGTTCATCGAAATGGCCCACTTTTTCAAAAAAAACTTTGCGTTTGACCTATTGCTAAATATACATGCATGTACAGTAAAACAGTCTGGGGAAAGTAGGGACTTACAGAGGACTGGTCTTGTAGGAAGTTAAGCTTATCTAGAGCATGTCACTCACTTTCCATTCCCCAGCCGAAAAGTTACCTTCACATCATGTCTAAAAGTGACTGATAGCACCCAAAGCTCTACTCTGTCTATGTAGCCACCAGATGATCTTAGCATACTTACCTACCAGCTGCTTATCTGCACACAAGACTTTCTCAATCCGGTCCTCAGTGACCCCCCCAGATGCTCCATGTTTTTGCTCTCTCCCTAAGGAGACTTAAGTCTGAGACTGTTTTCCTCTGATGAGGAGAAACATCTGTGCTTTTTATACGCATCATAATCTGAAGTCCGTTTTGCTGTTGTTTGATAAAGGTGCTGGGATTAATTATTGGCAAAAGTTTTTATGTTCATTTCATCCATGAAAAATACATGCATCCCTTTCCACACATCCCACCTCACCATGTTAGTAAATATTGTAATATACATAGCTTGAAAGATTTTTTTGGAGCTGACTGCTACACTTTTGCCACCAGGGGCTCAGTCTAGCACAGTGTTTCATCCAGCTGGACCCCTCCCGGGTCGCTTTCATCAAAACTGAAAGTCGATCTTCCGACATCGAGGGCTGGCGATGATGGATTCCGCATCTGAGGTCCTTTTATTTGAAAGCGTCCCTCAATAAGCCTGCAAATTGCTCTGATCTTAAGCACAAAGCCCCCCACTGATGCCACTGGGTATCAGAATCGCCGGTGTAAGCTGAATCGGTGAGAAATGTTAGAGATAAGGGGCAGAACGGCGTTTATCTCGACCTGAGCATGCAAAGGGGCACAAAGTTCACATCCAATTGCCCTTTCTTTTCATTGTCGATTCAAATATTTTTAAATAATTTGATATGAAAATATTCCTTTTCATCATCTCTCTGGACTGCAGTTCCTGCCTCTTTTAAAACACTTTAGTTTCTCTGCCTTTTATTAGTCAGTAGGCCCATGTCGAGAATCTGCTCAATAATTAACCCTCGCTGAAAACCCCATAGTGCTGACAACACGGAGGATTTTCAGGCTCGCATTCTGCCGTCACTCAGTAAGGTCACACAATCCCGGCATTTGTTTTTCACGCATGTGGCAATGACGAAAGCGATAGCGACGTGTAACGCGTGCTAATCTGGAGTCACCGTTTCCGTGATACGAGGCCCATTTGGTATACAAATGTCGATCGCGCGTTTGGGGAAACAGGACAGTGCTGCCCGGCAGCAGATAACGGGCGATGGCACAGACTGCTTTGCGTGACTGGTTCCGCCGGTGCTGTTATCATGTAATTGGGTTTGGCTCTGTAATTCCCTCTGTCATTTCCATAACGGCATTATCAAGAGTACGTCCGCCTCTGTGTCACTGCGCCTCCTCACCTCCGCACATTTCCCCACCATGACCTTTCACTGCATCATTTCTCCTCCCTTTAACCACCTCAACAGCCACCTAAAACCCTGACTCATTAAGGTGTGGTAGACGGGGGGCGCAGACACCTGTTATCCCTGCTGGCCTTTTACGGCAGGTACCAGACACATAGAATCTACACGTGAACTGGGCCAGAGTACAGAGCCCCCAGGGACAACAGAGCTGGTATCCATGATTTCAGGTCTGTCAGTCTCCATCAGAACCAGATGCACAGTCTAACTCTGGGGGGGCAGAGGAGGCCTCAGTGGGTCCCCGTAATGGTTTAAATATCATAATAAACATTCACAATTTCTACTCCAATTCCGTGTTGATAGTCAACAGGCACGGTCATCCTTCTTGATGTGCGGTGGCATTTAGATGAGAATAAAAGAACCTGTCCCCACCCTGAGAGAGTGTTAAATTATACTATGTGTTATGGGGGGTGTGTATCTTGTTATAGTGAAACCACATTATCCATCTGGATGAGTGAGAACAGTCTGCTGTGATGAATAGCTTAAGAAGTAGTCAGCACGAACATTCCAGACAAATATTACTGTTTTAACTGTAAGTGGAATTGAGAGGAGGGGGTGGGATCCAAGATATGCCAACAGAAAAGGAGGGGCGGGGCTGTTTTATTCTTATCAGTCATCCAATACGAGGGAGGATCTTAAATAAACCGTATAAAGCCCGTTGTATTGGTTACGAGATTACACACAGCAGAGTGCTGGGATCTGGCGCGACCCTGGTAACTCATTTTCAGAGATCATGGCCCAGAACGGGACTAAAGCGAATGGGCTGCCAGAGGAGAAGGTTTTCCCACGTCCGCTGAAGGATGTGGAAGTCAGGCATACTAAGGTAGGACGCCGATTTCCACCGCCGTTAATGAAGCTGAAGTGCGCCGCCCATAGAGTCAGGACGATTCAGAAACATCTGCAATTCTGCTGGACACATTTATAAAAACGTGTAACAGGTGGAGGCAGGGAGATGTTTACGCTTTAGCAGTGATTTTATACTAGTTCAACAGGCTGGGCTGCTTCATTTCGTTTGCTCAGTCCTTAGCTTGTTGATTTACGTCTCGCCCTATTTATGTATAATTGCTGTATAAGTACAGAGATGTATGTATACCTACTGGACCCTGAATGTATGTTGAAATTTAATATAAAAGAAACCTTTAAAAGTTTTTAAAAATCGTGTAACGTGAAGGTGCGCAACTTAAAACATTATATATATATATATATATATATATAAAATGTACCGTTACGTAGGAATACTGCAATTTCTTGCCGCTGTCTTTTCTATCCCAGATTTTTATCAATAATGAATGGCACTGCTCTGTTAGTGGGAAGAAGTTCTCCACATATAATCCCGCAACAGGTGCGAAGATCTGCGACGTGGAGGAGGCGGATAAGGTGTGCATCTTCTCATGGAATGCCCTTACCCTACCCCGAAGAAGCCTTTTACAGATGTCTGTGACTTATTTTGCTTTAAGGTTATTAAAAACGATAAATGGCCACGATAAATGAAAAAAATCGCAATGACTAAAAATGAAGGTTCTCGCATTTTCTTTAGTACATTCACACAAGAAAGTTTCAGCTCACTGATGTTCCTGGTAAATGGACTGAACGTGTGTCCCCAGGCCGATGTGGAGAAGGCAGTGGAGGCGGCCAAGGTGGCTGGCCAGAGGGGGTCTACCTGGAGAAGGACGGACGCGTCCAGCCGTGGGGGCCTGCTGAATAAGCTGGCCGATCTTTTGGAAAGGGACCGCCACCTACTGGCCGTGAGTTGCCACACACCGGGCGCCCCCCACGTCCGTCCGTCCGTCCGCTTACTCGGCCACTTGGCGTTGAGGTTGCGGGGGAATGTAGCTGAATCAAGCGCTCAAGAGGGACTGCCTGCTTGGCAAGACAACCGCAGTGGATCGATTTTTAACCAGCAGCAGCCGCATGCCGCATAATATCAAACCTGAGATTTCACAAACAGCCTATGTGGAAAATCATGTTTACTGGCAGCCCATCGGCTTCCCCGCGATGGAGGAGGAGATTACATGCAGTTTATCATATCTTAAGTGCCAGGATGATTTAATTTTCCTTCATGATATGGAGTAAAAGAGTCATTTTGGTATAAACATTTCATACTCATCACAATAAGCACGAGTGATGTCATAAGTTTGATATATATCATGTTCTTGTGCTTATTTAGTGTAGGACGGAAATAATTTTGCTCCTAATTTGCTGAAGCAGGACAACCAGGATGGTTACAACAGAGTTATGACACTTTTGGGAATAATTAGTGTTGGGGAATAAGTTGTACCCCACCATGCACGATGTACCCTCTGGCCCTATCAGTGTCAGTCATGCCAAAATTTTGTTTTATTAGAACAGGGGTGACATCATTTAAATTCCCCCGGCTCTTTTACCCGAGTGTCGTTTTTCTTTAAATCGGGCACTAATTTGTGTAATCAGAGCCCTGTTTAACGTATCCCCTTAAATGACCTGCCAGATAGCATTAGGAGATGCATTTATAAAAGCTGCGATAGCATGTGAGCGCTACGCGCAAACACATCGGGTGTCCCGTGCGCCAAAGCGCGCGCGGGCAGAGTGTGCTCCAGCTGCGTGTGCCTGGAAAAGGCACTGCGTGTACCGCGAGCCTGACAACGTCCGGTGCCTTTCACGTTTCTTGTCAGTACTTTGGGGTTACCTTGGGACTTTCTCACAGCTTAATGCCACCGGTGACATTTGATAAATCGCCACTCAGTTCTGCACTCTCACCTAAAATGAGTTGTTTTTTTTTTGCTGCATGGTTAAGATAATGAACCCAGAACTCATCTAAGTAGGTATTACACACACCGAGCTTTTTCCAGGTTTTCTTAAAATTTCCTAATAGCCTGATGATAATAGTCTATGATTTCTGCATGACTACATCCTCAGTTCCACAAGGCAGGCGCAGAAACCAGCCAGCAGTCTATCAGGATTTTCTCTGATGGCCTGATGGACCAAACAGCGCTTTGCTAATTCACCATACAGCCTGTGTCCTTGTTTCATCTCAGACCATGGAGTCGATGGACACAGGAAAGCCCTTTTTGCACTCCTTTTTCATCGACCTGGACGGCAGCATCAAAACGCTGCGATACTTTGCTGGATGGGCCGACAAAATCCAGGGCAAGACGATGCCCGTGGGTGAGTGGACCTCTTCTGACGGGTATTGATTGCCTATAAATAACCACCAATCTCCGGTGGGTCCTGTGCCCGCCCATCTCATGTCAGTGCATGCCCGAGAGCATTCCGGTGCCCTTTTCTCAAGTATGTGCAGGCTATCCCCCTGAGTTCATCCTCTAACCCCCCCCCACATGTCGACAGTGCAGCGTTCCAGCTGATCTGGGGGGTATATTTACCAGAGCTGGTCTCCCAGTTTTCTGATGTTTAAATTTAAATCCATAGCTGTGGGGGCGAAGGGGAGGGGTGCTGTCTGTAACCAATTAAGGCCAACTGTCAGGGAAAGTGTCATAATCTCTGCCCCAGGGACAGCCTCCAGATGCTGACCTTCCTTAATTAGACTCATTATGGTAGTAATTAGACTAAAAGCCGATAGAGTCGGGCCAGTGGCACAATGGAAAATGTGTCTGATTACGGATCAGAAGATTCTCCTTCTGACTCCTGGCTGGCTAAATCTTTCAAGTATTTCCCCCTGGGACCAATAAAGTTTATCTTAGAGTTCTGACTCTTTTGACATATTCCAGTAACGTGAGGGATTTGTGTCTATATCAGTAACAATATAAAAAAAAGTCTTTCGTATAAAAAAGTCCTTTATAATGTATTATTATTTAGAACGTTAATTAAGCCTCACCAGTGCTCAGAGTAAGACCTGCTGCTTCCACGCTCAGATAATCCTCATCAGCCTCACGGCAGCTTACAGCAACTCATCCGCAAATCACACCGTTTGCTATGCAAATTTCACCTGTGACAGCCAACCAAAGCAGCCACACATTATCTGGCGTGCAGGTTTTACCTGCGGGATTGCCCGAGTAGATCAGGAAAAGCTGAGAGCCAGCGGCTGCCTTGATGTGGAGGAGACCCGCGGTCTGCATTCACAGCCAAAGAGCAGCCCTGGCAACAGGAAAGCACCAAGACAGACGCTGGATTTAACATTCAGTGAGGAGTCCGCAGCACGGGTCACCTGCTCACTGTCCATGTGGATGGATGACTGACGTCATAGGGACTTGAAATGTCTGTCATGACTCTGATAGGCCTTTTTAAGCATCCAAAGCACATAGGGCTACAGACCATTATTGTTATTATTATTATTATTGTATTATCATGTTTATGCAGATTTGAAATTGTGTAGCCGACTAAGAGCTGAATACTTATTAAGTGGAACTGGGCTCCCTTCTCAAAAGGTAAATACCATTCCGCTTCTGGAATTTGAACCAGCCTTCTAGTGACAAGTCCCCTTCTATAAGGCCTGTGATACCCACTGGCAACCTTGATCACACAGACAGCGATACCTCAGTTAGCTTAGATCTCTTTTGACACACAATGTCCCTACGTGCCGGTAATGGAGACGACTTCTGAACTGGGGCACATGTCTACCCAGAGGCGGAGGGGCTGTCACGATTTGAGTGTTGATGAATAACAACCCAGCCCTCAATTTCGCAAAGACTCATTTTGTTTTCGCCCTTTATATATAGCCACGCCCACTCCCCATGTGACCACACCCCCTTTTGAAGCTACATTCTTTTCTCACTGTATTATTCTCCCTGTTGTGCCAGGCTGTGAACCTGCAGTTACCCTGCAAGCCTTGCTGAGATGTCCTGTGTGTTGCGCTCTGTTTTTGAAAAACCTAATTCTGGACCAGCTGAACACAAGACCCCTGATTCATGGTCTCTGATTCACACCCGTTCTGACATTTTGCAGATGACAGCTTTCTGTGCTTCACTAAACACGAACCAATCGGCGTCTGCGGGGCAATTATTCCAGTAAGTAACAAAAAACACCTTGATTTTCCATCCCGCCTTGGCATCGGGTGCTGACTGCATCTCTTACACTGCACAGTGACACATGGAAGCTGTGAGCTCAGATAAAGTGATGTCATTCGTCACCTCACAGTGCGCGTATTTTAATGAACGCACGCAGACTGTTGCACAGGTAGCACTGTATTTGTAGCATGCCTTGAATTTTGCATGACAGAAATCTGCCCCTGTTTTAAAAGTGTGAGCCTGTCTTTCCCCTACAGTGTTCAATGAATTAAAGGCTATTTAGAATCAGATTTACTCTTCCTTACTTCCAAATCCGAATCCTTACTTCCAAATGATAGAACCATGGACACATTTTGGCTCAGAGACGCAGCATTTGCCATCCAAGCGAATGCTCAGGTTTAAAGGAAAACTAAACTCTGCAGGAAATGTAATCTTAATCTCAACACTGTCTAGTCATAGCTGGGCCAAACTGTAATCTGAAGGGTGATATTGCTAAGATCAGAGAGAAATCCTTCAGGTGGAGGATACTTTTACAGGAGGAATACTTTGGGGGTGATCTAATCATTGTTTTTGTTGCCAAATAAAGCAATACAGGCAATACAGAAGTTCCCATTAGCTAACAGTCAGTGTAATGGCTGTTATTAAATCTATTGCATTGCACTAATAGAAAAAAATATTTTACACTAGTAGGATGTACAGTCTTAGGGGATTATCAGTCAAAACTGGCTGTTGGGTCCTTGATCCCCTTTGAAACAAAACAAAAAAAGTCCCCAGCTGTCAGACTCAGGGAATTACATCATAGTGGCAGAGTGACGTCGTTGGCAACAGCCGTGAGACACGGAGTTGGTGAGTCATAACGTAAAAGAGGCAGAGAGCTCGGTTCCAGAAACCAAAGACCTGCGGCCAAGCTGAGATCAGAGTTTTACAATCACGTTGAGCCAGTGAGTCTCTCACATTTGCTGCCTGGTTTGAAGACTCTGCATGCGCTCTCGGGGGTCTTTACTTTACTTTACTTTACGAGTCTTTGTTCCGAGTCACACCATGTGCTGCCTCCCCCGTTTCCACGACTACGTTCTGACTCCACTTTCCATTGGCTTGTCTGTTAGTGGAACTTCCCCCTGCTGATGTTCACGTGGAAGATTGCCCCGGCACTGTGCTGCGGCAACACCGTGGTCCTGAAGCCGGCCGAGCAGACGCCGCTCACAGCCCTCCACATGGGGGCGCTGATCAAGGAGGTGAGAACACAAAGCAGGACTATCGCACTGGAAATTCCCCGCTGTGCTCAATTTCTGTTGTGCATTTATCCTTCTGTGGAGGAATTTATCTTGTTGACCATAATTTACCCCCCATGTATGTTCCTGTAAGGCCGGATTCCCCCCGGGAGTCGTAAACATCCTGCCTGGCTTCGGACCCACTGCAGGGGCTGCCCTCGCCTGCCACATGAACGTGGACAAGGTGGCCTTCACGGGGTCCACTGAGGTGAGCCTTTCCAGTGTGACAACAAGGGGGCGCTGTCTCTGCTAAGGGCGTGGGCATTTGTGCTGAGAGACGAGGGTTGGCATAACGGGCCTCAGGCTGCAGCGCTTGGAATGGTGCTCTGAAGCTCACCAGCGCCCCCTACATGTGACGGTCTTTCACGCCACAGGTCGGGAAGCTGATCCAGCAGGAATCGGGAAGGAGCAGCCTGAAGAGACTGACACTGGAGCTGGGAGGGAAGAACCCCTGCATCGTTCTGGCCGACGCTGATCGTGAGCGCTGGGGATTACGCCCCCTCGCAGCATGGCAGGGGGCCAGGGGGCCCTCGATTTGGGAGGTGGGGGGCAGAGCAGATTACAGAGTGTGACAGTGCTGTCTGCTCTCTGCAGTGCGGAAGGCTGTGGAGGAGGCCCAGCAGGGGGCGTTCTTCAACCAGGGCCAGTGCTGCACCGCCGCCTCGCGCGTCTTCGTGCAGGAGGAGGTGTACCAGGAGTTTGTGCGCCTCAGCGTGGAGCGCGCCAAGCGCGTGGTGCCGGGGGACCCCATGGACCCACGGACATCGCACGGGCCGCAGGTGTCTGTCCCTCCACTGGCCGCAGACTGACCACTGACATCCCTCCCACCCCAGCCCGTGCTGACAGAAGTGTTTCGTCCCAGATTGACCAGGAGCAGTTCGACAAGATCATGGAGATGATCGAGAGCGGCAAGCGGGAGGGGGCCAAGCTGCAGTGTGGGGGTGTCGCTGTCCGGACCCAGGGCCTCTACATCCAGCCCACCGTGTTCTCTGAGGTCCAAGATCACATGCGCATCGCAAAGGAAGAGGTGCTGCAGCAGAACGCGGACCTGCTGACTACATAACATGATAACCTAAACTGAGTTGGGGGGGCAGGACCTGGATCCCAAGGGCCACGCCATGTGTTACCATTAGAGTAGCAAGACCTCACCTTGTTTTTCTGATGGACATGTGGTGCTGATTGATATGTATTCTCCAAGGCCTTCAGGAATGCTGAACTAGGGTCAGGGCTGGCCAACCTCGTTAATTGTTTGTAGTCAGATGCGTACTTTAGGTCTAGTACGAGGCACAACAGCGCCACCTGCTGGATAGTGTGTAACTCTGCATGAGGAATCACGTGTAATGAGCACTTAACGGTGGTCTTCTGTTCCTCAGATCTTCGGCCCCGTGCAGTGCATTCTCAAGTTTAAAACCCTGGAGGAAGTGATCCAGAGGGCAAACAGCACGGAATACGGCCTGGTCGCCGCGGTATTTACGCGGAGCGTGGACCAGGCCTTGTGCTTGTCCAGTGCTCTGCAGTGTGGGACTGTTTGGTAGGTCATACAGCATCTGTACATCTATGCATGACGTCATAACATCTAAAGAACACAAGGAATAGAAGTTTTGGCAGTTCAGCATTTCTGTGCACTAAAATGAAAAATAGTACTTATAGATTATTAGATTAGATTACTTATAATGGTAAAACATCTTTCATCTTCTGGTTTAAGCGATCAGAAAGACACATCACCAGTGACCAAAGCTAAACACACCCAATGTTAACAGCCAACATCGGGTCACAACATCAACACAAGAAGAAAATTAACAGAACAAATAAGCAGTGAAGTGAAAGCCAAGGCCTGCTATAAAGTCCCCTTTGTGCTCTGCGAGCCTGACACCCTCCCCACGCTGCCTCACCCCCTCCCCACGCCCCTCCTGTCCCACAGGGTGAACTGCTACAACGCCCTGCACGCCCAGACTCCCTTCGGCGGCTACAAGATGTCCGGCTTCGGGCGAGAGCTGTAAGGTCGCCCTCCGGATCAGTCTCTCAGACAGGCCGCCTCTGAGCTGCTCCACGTTCACGCCTGTCTAATGACAGTGACACTGTTCCGATCCCCATGGGGAAATTGCCTCCCCCCTCATGCTCACCATAATAAACATGTAGGTCAGAGCAAGCTTGGTAGAGAAGGGCAGCCACCTTTGGTTCTGGGGGGGGGGTTATCCCGCCTCACACAATGGCCCACACACTGAACTATTCTGCTGAGGCTGGGCTCGGACTAACAACCTTCCGCTCACAGGCACAGAGGCTTAGCCTGCTGAGCCACACATGCTATACGGCTATACGGCCATATTTCTGACGCACTAGGCAGTAATACATTTATACAGTGTCGTCTAGACAAAATCAGAATTTTCAGAGTAACTTTACAGGAACTAGACAGTAAGGGTGGGGTAATAGAGCAGAAATAAGTACAAACCCACTCAATAGTTTACAGCAGAGATGAGTAATCTTCATGCTTCGAAGGTAGGTGCTCCTCACTCTACTGTTGCTGTTAATGATGCAACTTTTTCCACAGTAATTCACATTAAGGGCCAGCGTCTCTCATCACTGACACACAGCAGCCACATTATTCACTGACTAAGAGGTTTCACAGATTTTGCTGAACGGATGTTAAATATGTAAAAATCAGTGACTTATATTTTAGTAACTAAGGAGGATGCCTCAAATCGGTTTCTTGCCTCTGCAGGGGTGAGTACGCACTGAGGGAGTACACCGAGGTTAAAGCCGTGACCATCAAACTGGCGGAGACGCCAGGGGAGACCAGCAGAGACACACTGCCCCTGTAGCAGTGGACCGTGCTTGGGGGGGGGGTAGGGGGGTTGCCATGGGAGCACTACTCACCAGAGTTGTCACCGGGGCCCAGCCTGGCTACTCTCCCATCTGTCTCTCAGTTCGGGTTGCCAGGTGGCACTTATAAAGATTCCAAGCTCTCCAACTTTTTTGTCCATAATCCGGAAAAAAATGGCAACTTCCTTAAGCTACATTATACTTGTCCTAATACCTTCTATGTCAAAGGAATGCTGTTTGTCACATGACCACAGGGGTAGCATTTACATCCAATCAGAGACAGGCTGGAAGTTCATGAGGGGCCTTAAGCATCACTACTATTATTCTTATATACTGAATGACTTTCCTGTTATTTTTCTTATATTATGTTGCACTTAGGGAATTCCAGTATGTGGCTCCTTATGTGTCAGGCCTCATAAGCTTGCTATAACATCCAGTGAATTCTGCACTGCGTTCGCAGTGCTCAGTGTGGAGAAGCTGTAAGCACCCAGCACTCATCAGGTGAATGTTGACTGACAAAAGTCTGACGTTGCAGAGTCATTGTTGGACACTTGGGCCTTGGCTTCCGTGAGGAACAAGAATTGGTTCTCGTCTGGTGTTACTGTGTCCTAAACTGTTAGACCATCTGTTCAGAGGGGATTCATAAAAGTCTCATTTTACACTGGTGGGAACGTGGGCTATGAAATTGTATGTTGTATGAAAAATAGTTTTTGTACAAACTTAAACATGTAAACTTAAACGTTTTTATTCTCTCAATTTAATAATTTTGTAACAAAGAACCATTACAGGGACCTCAAATGTTTTCATTTCCAAAAAGAAAACGCGGAGCTGGGAATGTCAGGATGATTGCCAGATGCTTCTATTAATCGTAGCCAAGAGGTTGTATCAATCTGTTTTGTACTCAGTTTTTAAAGAGTGCTTTTTAACTTCATAAAAATATCTATGCCTTTTAAATAAAAGCTCTATATACAGAGATGCTGTGTCTGTTGATTTATGCATCTTAGGGCTGATATAACACATGCAATGTGAGAGGAACGTGACAAAGACAGATAAGTTCTGATTAACGATGACCAGCTGGCCGTTTCGCGTCTGCGCTGTTAAGCTATCATTCTTAGCAAGCTCTGCATGCAGCGGTGTTGGGGCAGCCCATCTCTCAGACCCCCTCAGCCATCCCAGGCCTGCATTTATGCAGAAAACCCTCTGATTAACTGGGACAAAACCAAAGGGTTGCAACGGTGTTGTACTTAATCAAAGTCAAAGGTCAGACTGCATGTTGCATTCCATCCAATCGCTAATCCTGGTCAGGCTGGTAGGCACCTATACCAGTCAATCACAGGGCATATACATCCACTATGGCAGGGGTGGCCAATCTTATCCGCAAAGGGCTGGTGTGTATGTGGGTTTTCACTGCAGCTCCCTAATTAGATTACTAATTAGAGGACTGGTTGGCTGGAGAGTCCTCACACCTGGGTTTGAACAGCTGACCTACAGGTTATCCCACAAACCTGCATACACACTGGCCAATACAATCCCCTGGACCCCCGTAAATTGGTGGGGACCTCAACCTCCCAATACTCAACCCAAAGTTATGCCCTTGGCTATGGGTAACTCAGAGGTGCCATTTGCACATTTTGGATAGTTCAATTAAACCCATAATAAACACGGTTCAACAAGATTCAAACCCATATCTGTGGTGTGAGGCAAGTGCTACCCACTGATCCACCACTTGTTAATTCTAACGTTTTGAATTTCCTCATCTGATGATTCAAATGAACCAAACATTGCGAGATGGTCTTAGCATATAATCTTATCCGCCACAAGGTGGCGATGTTGCAACTGTCTGCCAACGCTGAAATAGCAAGCAAAGCACTTGAGCCTACAGAGCCTCTGGAAACCCCCTGTTCTGGCTCCCAGTAACATACATGTAATTTCCCTACAGTATAATTGATACTTCTCACTTTTTCTTGGAATTCTCCTGGGTACATACATCTTTTCAGGAATCGTGCATGTTTGGAGAGAAGCCATAGTTGCCACCACACTGTTTCCCTGGAAAACCTATTTCCCAGGGCCCAAAGCCAGCCCCGCAGCCCCAGTTAGCAGGGGCCCAGAGGGGGCTCCATGATAAAACCCTCCCCAACCGCCACTCTGCTTCTACACAAGCAGATCCAGCTCCCAGCCAGCAGAAGCTGCCAGAAAGCCGTGATGGGCCATGGCGGCCAGCAGGGGGAGCTGTGGAGGCAGGCTCCACACCAAGGGACACTCAACACGTGATTAAGAACAGCACAGCAGCATAGCGGGTGTCTGGCCAGTGCTCTCCCTGCCAAAGGCCATTAGGCAGGTAACGAGGAGGCCATCTCTGTGGGGGAGGAGGAGCAGCCTTCCCACTATCCAGCTTCCCACTGCTTTATTGTTTATGGCAAATGGGGGGGGGGGGGGGGGGGGGGGGG
>JAODJW010000019.1:16107448-16117970 GCA_026777045.1 Hyperopisus bebe
GGGGGGGGGGGGGCAGAGATAGACAGGGCTTCAGATTCAGATCACATGGGCCAGCCAAGCAGGAACTGCTAACAGCTCATAGATTGGGCAGCTTCCATCACAGCATGCATGGGGGGAGCCTCGTTTTGGAATCCTCCATCATCGGTGGCGGGGGGGTGACACGGAAGAACTTAACTGATAACCTCGGAATATGATGCTACACACACCTGGCTCACGCTTGGGCCGTTTGTCTGTAGGTGCACCATCCTGGCCATGGAGGACGACCACGACACAACTGAAGAGGAACCAAATGGTGGTGCTGCTGTGGAACTTACATAGTAAATGCGGTGGGAGCGACGCTACCTCATCCTGTGGACGGTGGTGTGGGCAGGCGCCCTGACCCTAAACTCTCTGGTTGTAATCCTGTGTCTGGCAGAATGGTATCACCATTCAGCCACTGGCTGATGGTGCTCTTTCACTTCTGCATCACTTTGGTATCTGCTAAGGCACAACAGGTGTGAACAATCAACCAATGGCGCACAAAAGGACCACGTTCCCACACCTGAAGCATATTCAAACACGTTGTTAATGTACTAACTAATGCTGAAGGTTTTCAGAACATGAATCATTATAAGAATATTTTGTGTAAATGAGCCAGATTAGCCAGAATTATGAAGAGGTTATAATAAGTTACGGATCAGGTAACTTTCAAACAAATGTTTGTCTGCCCGCATGTGTGACTTTCAGAAGAAGTGCTGCAGTTCTGTGGAAATGTTGTTGGCTGACTGCTTGGGTCTGGGGTGACTGGAGTTCCCAGGAAGCTGGTCTCGGTTGCCTGCTTTCTTCCTGATGGAGAGAGGAGTATGGTCGCCCTCGGGCACTTGTGGACACGGCCTTCAGATCCACCCCCGCTGTCCTACACCCAGAACAGTTTAATACGTCACTTGGTAGTAAATCTGCTCTCATTCACACAAAGGAAAATCAGCAGCTGGAGCCTTGTTACCAGCACATGTTGCATTAAAAACATTCTTATTTTTATGATGTGGAGAGTTTTACACCATGTGCTTCCCTGCTGAGCCTGTGGGGGGCAGTCTGGGGATGCTTTGCTGATGACCACATCTTGGTAACCCTTTACTTGAAGGGGCACAAATACTATAGTAGTATGCTATTAATTGTATTAATTAACCACAGACAAAGTCTTAGTTACATACTGATCTTATGTTTGTTCATTTCTAATGAACCGCGAAGCATGTTTCATCTCAAGCAGTTGTTATATTTGTTACTATGTCTGTTAATTCTGTAAACCTTTGTGAACTACTGAAAGAACGTCAGGAATAACGCAAGTTAAATGCTGACCTCATGTTTGTTCATCATTAATGAATCTTACATGCATCTTTTATCTGAAGTAGTCACTATATTTGTTCATGATTTTTTTTTCAGTAGTCATTACTAAATATTTGTGTCCAGTTAAGTAAAGTGTTACCCATCTCAACCAGCATGACTAACAATGCAAACTTCAAAAATACACTATTCCATCGAGATTATGGCTGACCGAACAGTCCGTTGTTCTTCAGATAGACAACAACGCTACAAACAAATTTCAGAATGACCTGGCCGGCCCCTAGACCTCATTCCCATAGAACCAGCTCCCTACAATTCTGGGAACTGCTGTAGAAGGGCTACACAGGAAGTGACTTGCTGCTTATCTTGGAAAACCTAATTTTTGTAAATATTCTCGCTTTAAGATACCCCCCCAGGCCAGACAATTACTGCTTCTTGGGTTCTCTTGTGTAGAAATGCCTCAAGATCCATCTGTTCCATGAATTCTTCTACTAATCTGATTCCTCTTCATGTTTTTTTGAATGCTATTGCGTTGTGCTTTTACTCCTATAACAGTCTAACTAGGTTATTACGTTGTTATTAGTTGTTGTGTAGTTTTTCTGTAGCTCCTGCTTACACTTGTACCTGAGCATTCACATAGTCTAGTCTGGCTGGGACTCTGCCAGGCCTACAGACGATTTCACTGAAAACAAAGGCACTCTGTTGAAGGCCTGCTAAGCACCCAAGCAGTAAATGCAACTGCTGATGCGTTTAAGCGAGAGAAAGAGTCTTAGCCATTAATAGTGTCTGTTGTCTGATTGGAATTAAGTCAGTCCATCCAATCCCAGCTGAAGAAAGGGAGTAGACAGAGACAGATGGGGCAGTGGCGGTATTTTTATGTGTGTGGTCATGTCAGAGAGCACATTTCAGCTCTGCCTCTCATTATCTGACCACAGCCATACAGTCAGATGTTCTCCTGGACAGCTCAGCATAATGGCCCAAAGACCAGCACGGACACTCCAAGGCTGTGCCCAATCAGGGGTGGGGCAGCCCAGTCGGATGCACTTTCTCTTGCCTTGGATTTATTGCAGGGCCAGGTGACCCTGTGTATCGGTGTCACAGGAAAGCGTTGATTTGGTGCTCAGAGGTTTGGAATCGTTCTTTGGTGTCTGCAGACTTCTCTGAAGATTGACATGATTTTACACAGAGAGCATCCGTCCGTCCATCCATCCGTCTTCCAACCTGTTCAAGGTCGGGGGAGGGGCTATACCAGTCAGCACGAGGTACAGGGCTGGGGTACACCCTAGATGCAGTGGAATATGGATCACAAGAACCTAAATATTTCACTAGGCTTCACAACAATGCTGTTAAACTCCATCCATCATGCTTATCCATCTTCGGCTATGGTGGGTCTGGTCTATCTCAGCACAGAGCACTAGGCTGAAGTTCACCCTGGACAGGATACCAGGGCATTAGACAGTCCAGCTAAACATTTGGCAAATTACTCTGTTAGTGACCATTTTGCATTTGTGTCCTGGACTTCATCCCCCCGCCAGTATCAGTCACATGGCCATTTTGAACCTGTCCCCCAAAACTCAGAAGGAGGATGTACTGCAACAAGCTGACACAGGGTCCGTTACCATGTGACTTTTACTCTGATGGGTGACTCGTTGCTCATTACCGTATGATTACCGTATGATTATCAGGAACTGCTCTGCCGGCCCTGAGCTTTCCCCTGCCGACACGTCAAACCGCTCCGGAGTATCTTGGTGCCTAAAGCTTCTGCCTCCGGCGTTGCTGTGTGGCTGGAAGCAGACGAAGGTCCCGTATCATGATAATTACAATGAGAGATGAAAAAGACTGGAGCCTTCCGTGGCGTCCAAATGAGAGGCGGGCGGGTCCCGGGCTTTTTATGGCGTCTTATTGAGAGATTAAACAGCCGTGGGTCATCCGCCCGGGATGTTTCTCACGGCGCAGTGAGTCAGCGTTTTCTGTCTGCGGCCCCATCGTAAGAACCCACAGCCACGGACGGCTCGGTGTCCCGATAGCTTAAAGGGCATGCTAATTACAGAGAGCCGCGGCAGATAAGTACAGGGGGGTGGAGGAGACGCCCCCGCCGGCCTGATAAAAGGGCGCGTGTCTGGGGCACCCTCAGCCTTTAATCGGCAGCAGGCAGGCGGCGTGTGGCGAGTCACAGCGTGCCACTTTGCCGACAAGCCACTGGGCCTTGGTGGCCCCAACCTGAGTGCCTGTGGTCTTTTCCTGACTAAACCTCAGCCACCAGTTGCCGTACTTTTGATATTGCTACTTTCCCTTTTCCACTGACTTCCGGTCGAGTACCAGTACCAAAAGTTCCAGTACTTAAAGCACCAAACCAGCAGGGATACTTCTTTGGTATTTTGGGGTGGGACCTGAAACACTTTCTTTGTTGATTGGTTATGCAAATTACCTGCTTCTGAAACACAATGCAAATGGCACCTTGAAGACAGTTGCAAACTTTAATTGCCATCTGGTTGGAAGAACATATATAAGATCAGGACAGCATGATGAAATGAAAAAGCTATGACTGCATAAATTTGCGAATATCGCAATGTGATTTTGTTATAATAAAAAATCTTCTCACAAATCTGTCTCGGAGTGATTTAAATAGCATGTATGAAAATTGCTAAATTAAAACTGCTAATATTTTTCTTATGACAATGAAAAAATATTTTACTGAAACTTAAACCCCCTGCACTATAATGTCTGTACAGTCTGTAAGGTTCGTGTGAAAAACCTGATCGCAGCCTAGCTCACTGTCGCGGTTCTTGAGATGTAAGAATTGGATGTGCATCACATGCGATGTTGGTGTTAATATTGCACATCATCCAGTCATACTACGGCCATTTTTCGAATTCAGTGCAAAACACTATGCCTCACATTGTGCCATCATTCAGCACCGCTATCAGTTTTTACGTCAGAGTAAAACCAACACCTTGATGTAGCGTATTCTGGTACTTTACTTTTGGTGCCTGGTGCAGTGGAAAAGCAGTGCAGCGCAGTGAAGTGCAGTGTACCACCGGTCCCATACTGGACCTTGTAGTCTCTCCTTTTGTTCAGTATGTGGATCTGAGGGAGCACTTCCTGTTTCCTCACTGCTGGGGCCTGGGCAGGATTGGCACAGACAAATTGAGCGTGAGTGCAGGCACGCTCTTTAGGGGACCCAAAGATATACACCGGGAAATTCTATGTGCTGCAGGGACCAGTATTTCTTCAGTTTGAAAGTGCTAACCCAAGCAGGGGGACATCTTGTCAAGTCAAGGTTGTGACAAGAAAAAGTAGGGTACAGACAGTCATGGGGTATCTGCAGAACAGCATATAGAGTGGACAAGAGTGTAAAATACAGAGGGTAGGAGCCGAGGATGATGGGAGCTGGGCCACATTGGCCAATAAGGTGCTGTTCCCTAGATGCAGAGGAACTGGTGGGACAAACGTAACTCCTGTGTGCTCCTGTTCCAGGCTCATAATGGCTGTATTTTGGGGGTGGTGGTGGGGGGTTATTTTATTGTGTTGTTTTCCAGAAGAATACATTCCAATTTTATTTGTAACCAGCATGGAGATCTTTAACAGACCAACAAAATCCAGTCAATCAAATGCTGCAGATTGTTCCAAAATCAAGTACTACGCACTGAGCTTGCACAAAGTACTTGTAGCTAAAGCAAAATATTTTTGTTAAATCCTATCAAATGAGCATCCATCTTCTAACCACTTAGGCTGTGCTGGATTGTTGGGAGCCAGTCCCAGGCAGGAGAGGGCTTAAGGCTGCAGAGCATCCTGGGTGGGATTCACGTCCATTACAGGCACATAAATACACACATTACGAGCAATTTAGAGGAGCCAGCTGCACGTCTTTGCACTTTGGACCTCAGTCCTGGGGGTGCACAAATCCCTCTTCCGAAATTCATCAGGGTGCCCCAACTTTTCACTTCCAGGAATGCATTAATGTGCACCCTCCACCCCCGCCATGATTGGTTCAGCAGCCAGGGATGACCTCAAGAAAGCCCCACTCAGAGAGAAGTGACAGAGACGAGCTCCTGCATAGTTACCGGCTACATGTTCCGCCAAGTCTGAATTCATTCTGCAGTATTTGACTGTCTGTCATTCTCCACACCTGAAGCTGAAATATGTGAAGTTATACTCATAACTTACATGTGCAAGTGAGAGCTTCATCCCTAGTGGAAGGGGTATGTATGCATGTGTGTGCGCGCGCGTGTCTGTAATTATTACATTGTGGGGACTAGATTTCCCCACAATATGATAAAAACCTGTAACTTTTTACATTTTTTTGAGCCCCACAATGATAACCTCAAAAGTCTTGTACTTTGGTTGCTTATGGTTAAGGTTAGGGCTGGGTAGGGGTTAAAGTCGTCATTGCCGAGACTAGGGTTATGCCCATAGAAATGAATGTACGGTCCCCACAAAGATATGAATACAAACGTCAGTGTGGGTGTGTGCGAGTGTGTGAGTGAATGAGCTGCCCAATAAAGCTACAGCATAGACCCCATCACCCACTACATCTTCCCCTAGTGTTCTGCTAGTGCCCCCTAGTGTTCAGGCTGTCTAAAGCGCAAGATTCTAAACATCAGTTTTGGAAAGAGCCAGGTTGGTTCTGCTCAGATGTTACTTCCTGTGCAGCAAATCACAGAACACAGCCTAACAGTAACCATACCTGTTTCTCCCACAACGTCCTTCCGTAAATGAGACGTGTTCCTGATTAACACGAACATCCCTGAAGATGATGTCACTTTCATGCGATCTCCATGGGAACATAGGAAGGCAGCCACCGTCTGGATGTATCAGTGGATGAGCCCAGCCAGGAAGCTCTCTTCCTTTGCCACAGGCTGCCAGAGTGACAATGGTCACAGAACCATGATTCTGTATGGAATGTCATGCATAACATCATGCGCTCATGGAAGTTTTAATTACACAAAAATGTTCTGAGGGCAGAACAAAAAATGATCGGTTCAGAGAGATAACCAGTCAGATCTTGGTCAGATGTCAGACCAACCAATCAGATGCTTGGACCTGCTTCCTCTGTAATCTGATTGGTTATCTCTCTGAACCAATAATTTTTTTGCTCTGCCCTCAGAACATTTTTGTGTAAGTAAAATTCCCACAAGTGCTTAATGTGGCCCAGTCCCCACCACTAATGTCTGAACTACATGCGGTGAGAGTTTAAATGTGCCCTGTTGGTTTAGACCTCTGCAGACGTGTACACTCATTCTGATGAATGTTACAGCCAGCTGGCTTAGGATGGCTCTTCAAAGCACTGGGGATCCCCCGCCCAGCTCCCAGGGGACACTCCCCTGGTGCTGGAAGCAATTACAGCTTCGAAGTACGTACCATTGCTGGGTACTCGGCCACGATCTCGACATTGTAAAACCAGGTCTCAAGCACAGGTTGTAGTAATTACCAACGTAGCCTTCTCCCTCGCTGGCCTCTTGGGGAAAGAGAAGGCCAACGTTTCTTTCAAGCCAAGAGGAAATCAAGCTTCTTTTGGCATGCGAGGAGCCCCAGTACCACCCGCTGACTGCCTTGGATGCTGCCTCGGAAAGCAGAGGGGCGAGTGGACTCTAAGTGCTAAGCCGTACTCCACGTCGTGGTGTCTGGTAGGAGAACTGGTCCTTAGGAAGCCAGGCCAGCATTAGCCCCCATAAACCATCAGGAATAGGCTGAATTCACCCACTTACCTATAACACACTTTTCTGCTTACTGCCGAGATGCAGGTATGGCAATCCCACCCACTGCGGGCTTTGAGGCATTGTTCCTTTCTGCTTCAGAAAGGCTATGGTACCTGTATGGTGGGCCATCCACTTCCCATCATGGGAAATCATGACATCAGAGAAAGAGCCTCACCTGGAGAAGGAGACCATCCAGAAATCTCCAGAAGTTTGGTTTCTTGTACTCTGGAAAAATCCTTGACACAAGTTTACTCAACGATGTTTGTTTGTAAAGTACAGTCTGTATACACAGGCTGGGAGGAGAATAATAAAAGAGCCGTTTGCCATTTGTTTCACTGACTTGTGGTGAGAGGTTTGCATAGCTTGCATTCTTCTATGAAATATCACTCATTGTATGCATGGCTACAGAGACAATGCAGTTCCAGAAAATAGGATTAAATGTGTGAAATCCAATCGTCATGTGTGTCTGTCAGGAATGCTAGCTGATGTGGAAGCAACATCAGAGTGGGTCAAAGGGCATCCCGAGCTGCGCCTGATGCCTGATACCTGGTGATGGTGTCAGATCCAAGGGATGCGGTGATCGGGGGAAAGAGCAGGGCGATGTTATTACACTTCTGCGACAACTTGGGCAGCGCTAGTGTCCCCACTTGTTGGCAAAATTTTTCGCTGGCCAAAAGTGATCATGCAACGCCCCCCGGCAAACATCATAGGAGACCTCAAAGGGGCGATTTTTAATCCCGATCTAGCCCTGCCCCTCCCCCTCCTCCGGACATCCTCACCCATTGGCCATTTCACGGTTTTTATATTGATCACAAAAGCAGAACCATTTACGATCTGCTGCACAGGGCAGGCCGCTTACTCCCATGAATAAGCTACGGCGCTAGTCGAGACAGTCTGCTTAGCTTCTGTCATCGTCCAAGACACGGTCACATGGCAACCGCAACAAGTGGTATCAACACTAAGAAATGCACAAATGGCTCTGAGTCCCACTGGACAAATCGCCACTGAAAGAGGGATACGTTTTAGGTCATAAATACTTAAAAACAATATTACTTTCACCCCAGCGATCCTACCCAAGGTAAGCAGGTGATAGATGAATGGATGGATGTATTGATTTTACAATAATTAATTGTAAAGTCAAACACTTAAAATGAGCAGTATGATAAATATTCTCTCCCTGGCTGTGAGAAGACTGATCCTTGCAGAGCAGGTCAAAAACCTCATTGATTTACACGATTTCTCTCACAAAGTATGGCGATTAGTTCCAGTAACGGTAAGTTCCAGAAAGACTCAGCATGACTCGGAAATAGTACATATGCATGTTTTGGGGAACTGTCCAGCTATCTGGTTGTGCTCTGGGTATCACTACCTCCTTTCAGGTTCCGAAGTGACTTTGTTGTCGGTCCAGGCCCACACAGGGAGACCATCCCTTCTTCTGGCCGGAATCAAACAGACAGATCTGATTCTGTTGGTTTTCAGTCTGATGGGGATAGAAAGGACAGAAACATTAGCAACAGAAGCCATGTTTGTATCAGTTTGTCATACTATAATAAACCTGGTCTGTTTTTATTGTATAAATTATTGAAATTCTGCTCTTGTTTTGCACAGATCTGAAGCATTTAAGATTCTGCTGAATGGAGAATATTAATTTTAGTTCCTATTTTTGATAAAGCTATCTATACAGAAAAAGTCCTTCTGTCGTGTTTATGTACGCAGCACCCTGGTCCTGGAGGAACACTGCTGCGTTTCACTGTGTACTGGACTAACTGTATGTGGTTGAAACGACAGTAAAAAGCCACTTGACTTGAAGCCTCTGTAGCTAAAGATTGTCCACTATGTTGCTGAATGTTCTGGAATCAGCAGCATCTGCTTCAGAAGGAAATGAGGCTGATGAAGGCTGGGCTGCTCCGGGCTGGAGGAGGTGACTCAGATCTGCAGGCATGGCGATTGTTCAGCGTGTCTGTCTGGTCAGGTGGGTCAGTGCTGGCCCTTTAAAGATAACGTCCAGAGGTTCTGATCATAGTCGGCACAGGACCTCACAATCCCAGAGTGAAAGTTCAGGAGACGTGCTACGCCAAAGCAACACCTCCTGTTTACATACGTTCACATCTGTCCACTGACCCGCATTCTCCAGTGCCTTCTGTACTGTAACCAGGCAGACAAAATCATAAACAGGGAGTCAAGAAACAGCCAAATTTTCATCTAAAATTCTAGGGAACAAAGCCGTTAAGTCAGAAAGCTCTGTGTTTCGCCATAACTATTCCCCGTGACGTTCCCCCAGTACCAAGGAAAAAAACAGCCTTGGCCATTGTGTAATACCCCAGATCTGTTAAACAACTTTTTTGCTGCTCAGTGAAGAAAAAAAAAGTGATTAATTTGCCGATTCAGCTGGAGTAAAGCACACTAAGATGATTCATCGTGCACTTAATAGTCTCCTCTACTCTATAATTATTCCTATAAAGGGTTCTGCAGCTGTTGCCCGTCAGAAAGGACTTTTGTTCAGAGACGTGCATGAACGCGACTTTAGGCTGCAAACAGTCATCCCAGAGCTGGGACGTGGTCACTGGTAATGTCTGCATCCTGCCACAGCTACCATCAGGCAGGGCACTGCCTTCTGGAAGGGAGGGAGACAGAAAGGCAGCAGAAAGTTCCGGACACATACTTTAGGAAAAGTGGACAGCTGCACAGGTGACTCCATCTTCAGAGCACAGCTGGCAGGGAGTGAGGTCACGCTCAGGGGTGCTGGGGACAGCTGGGGTGCGCCTCCTACAGGACGTCCACAGGTATAGGCAAGTTAGATTTAAGACTTCTTACTCCTACTTACATTTTACATTCAAGGCCAGTTTCACTGCAATGCAACAAGCATGCAATGACTCCGATTACTTTAGGTTGCAGTCAGCTTTGTGTTTCCCACATGCAGGCTGAGAATCCACAGCTTTGAGTCCATTATGCTGAGTCTGACGGATTTCCTGCACAGTGTACGCTGAGCCTCATACTGTATGCATTACTGTTAACATGTTTCAACCAGGTCACAAATCGGGGGCCATCCAACCAGATTTCGTTAAATTTTCACATTCTGCTACAGAAAAGCGGTGGATAATGTTACTCACAGGGTGTCACTCCCTCCCCACGGCAAACATTAATTATTGCCCCCCCCCCCAAGACCCTCTGCTGTCCTGTACATTCATTATTCGTGCCCCTGGCTAGCTCACAGAGACGAGTAGTGACTTGTTAAGTGGAACTCAGGAGATCTCCACAGAAAGTAAAAGAATGCTTCAATGACACAGGCGAGAGAACCCAAGTGTCACTTTGATTTATACGTCACAAGATAAACACTGCTTTTCCGGCAAGTTCAAATGCCTAATGAGGTACCATGAAAGAGTAGGAACGCACTTTCATAGTCATGCGGGCCCTTGAGTAATCGCATGCATAAAGCACCATTACTCTGTTAATAACCTTACCCAGAGCATCGAATGAAGGCGGGGGGGGGGGGGGGGGGGGGG
>JAODJW010000019.1:16123481-16136091 GCA_026777045.1 Hyperopisus bebe
AATCCGGTCCATTGTTTATTTTTATTATTACTCTGTATTCGTTAATTTGTTCGTGAATAGCAAACTTTTAGGCTGTAACATTTGTACAACTATTACGTAACTTTTTGGTGAGCAATGGCTAACAAAATGATATAAAGTACAGTGTATTACCTGATAATGCTATTTTATTGAAAATACTGTATCACCAACAAGCAAATGCGAGGCTGACACTGAAGCGTTACCTTTTGTGTCCACTCAGAAACATGCTGTGTGACTCATTTCCAGGCGCGTAAAATTTATATTAGGTCAGCGTTCATGGTTCGACTTTTGATATTCAGACAGAGTTTTAGGTCAAACTGGTTTGTTCGACTTTCAAGAAATTCGAGCTCTAGTGAGTTCGAGAACCAAGGTACCACGGTATATATATAATGTGCTATAATAATAATATTTAAGTAAAATCAGCTCTTGTATCAGAATCTGTATTGGTATCAGCAGTTGTGTATCAGAATCTGAGAAAATGTGGATTGGAATAATAATAATAATAATAATAATAATAATGCCCGGCGTGACCTTAACTGAGCCGACCCTTCAGCAGTGACAAACCGAAGAGAGCTGTAACCACGCTGTAACTTGTCTCTCTTTGCTGTACAGCTTGGTACAGCTCGGTTCCTGTACGCCAGTGGAAAAGCGCCATTAGTCAGCTTTAATGGACACGGGCCCTTAAGTGCAGTTTTCGGTGCTACCAAACACAAATGCCAGACACTTCTATTAGGGCTGAACATGGCTTTGTTTATCTTTCCTGCCGGATGGGACTGCCGCCTGCTGGAACGCCCTCCCAGTGAGGGAGCGCCAAAATAAAGGGGCCACGATTCCATGCCAGGGCAACACACCAAACACAATGAGGTAGGCCCCATTGCATCTACAACCTCCAACTGAACACAGTCACTGAACACAATTGTGGGTGCAAACACAAATAGATCACAAGAAGACATGCACGCACACACACACACACACAGTCCATGTATTCATATCTTTATGGGGACTCTCCATTCATTTCTATGGGAAAAAACTCTAATTCCAACTATGAGAACCTTAACCATAAGTAACCACACAAAAGACCTTTGGCATTTTAGTTGTTTGATTGCAGTCACAGATTTTTATAAAATTGAGTTTCCTTTTGTGGGGACCAAAAAAAATGTCCCCACAAGGTAAAAAGTTACAGTCCCCACAATGTAACAATTGCAAAAATGCATGCACACATGCTGCATACACACACAGACACACACACAGCTAGCAAACAGTCTTCGGTAACAAACCATTGGTGAAAAACGTTACATCCTTTCCATTCAACACTGTACAAAGCTCATATAATATAAAAAGCGAACAAACATTTAATAAATTAGACATACCGGTGAAGAAATGTAAGATACCAGATCCAGCATTTCAGATCATAGAAACAGACATTTAATTGCACAGATACGAAAAAAATCATCTATGATGTTTAATTAAAACTAGCTTCATCATTACCTACATGCAGACTCGCGTTAAGAAGGAGAAACAAAAAAAAAAAACAAAAGATTTAGTAGTAGTAACTCCAAAAATCCATATCTGACTCAAGTAAATGGCACTGACTTTTTGTTTGATTCTGTCAAAATACCAAAGTGTAGCAGATTACTGCCGCACACGAAACCCAACATGATGGTCGTTTAGGTCTCAGCCCTCTTAGGCTCAGCCACAAGAAGAACCTTTCATGCACACTACCCACATGATAATCAATGTTTTAAAAAAAACATTTCCAAAAATATATCCACAGTCTATCTTTGTGTACAAAATAAATTAAGTTGCTAAAAAGGAGTGCCTGAACTGGCTTGTTCATGCTGTCCTTGACCTATTGGCACTATTGCCAGTTCTCCCAAAGCCCAGATGGTTCTTCTCTAGCCAGATCTCAGCCAGCTGCTGTGCCGACCCATAGGATGATGCTTTGGAGCCCAGACACATCTTATACTGCCTGGCTTCCAGGTTGGGGTCGCACAAGATGGGGTGATGTACATGCACTATACCAGTTTCTGTGCTCCGGAAAAGTCTGATCCCTGACTGGACAAATTTATTAAAGAGGTCCACATCCTCCATGCCCCAGCCCTGGATGGACATGTCAAACCCCCCAGCCCCAACCAGGTCCCGCTTGTAGACACAGACGATGCCGAAACCGAAATGTCTCCACAGTCCAGTTTTGGAGGTGAAGACGTAATGGTTGTCGCTTGGAACCATCCCTGCGTAGACAACCTTGGGGTCATACTGGCTGAAGATGATGGGAAAGTATGTCTGCTGCCCCAGTATCGTGTTACTCCTACACCGGTTCAAGAAGTCGACCGTAAAAAGCAGGTCAACATCACAGTAGAAGAGCAGAGAGTCGTTGGAGAAGCGGGCAGAGCCCACCTCTAAAGCCACAGCCCGGGAGAATGGACCCGACACAGGCTGGATCTCCAGCTCCGCCTTAGGGTATCGAATGTGGTACTCCCTCATCAGCTCAACTTGTTTCACCCGCTCCATGTCACTGTCTTCACTGAACAACAGCACTAGCAGCTTGACATTCTGGTTAGGAATCAGGCAAACCTTCTCGAAATTTGCCATGAATCGGACGAAGATCTCATGTCGACCTGCCAATGGTACCAGAATGTTGATCCTCTCTTCCTTCGGCTCCTTGTGGTCGAAGTCGGTGCCGCCCAAGTTGAAAGGCACTAGCATCTTGAGGGAGTTGGAGAGGAAGGTGAGGGAGCCCGAGTCCTGATTGATCCTGCTGGCCAAAGCTTGGGCATCAAGCTCCTCCTCCTCACGAAACTGGATCCTGCTGAAGGTCTGCTGGAGGTAAGCATGCCTCCTGACAGGGACCGTCATGGTCTTCCCCTTCTGCTTCTTGTAGAGCAGCAACAGATCCAGCACATACTCTGCCCCATAGAGGGGGTTCACTCGCCGATAACCATACTGGATCTCCTTGAAGTCGATGATACGGCCACGTGTCTTGGCGTTGGCATTGATCATCTCCATCAACTGCATGACAATGTCCTCCAGGGCTGCCTTCTGCGGGGTCTCCATGCCACGGCGCGGTGGCTGCCCATCGGCTGCTGAGCAGACATAGCGGCCTGTCAGGAAGTCCCACTCCAGGACGTCCTGCCGTCGGCGGGGCTGAAAGCGCATGAAGGAGGGGGCGGCGCCCAACTGCAGGTCCTCTTTGCGCAAGTCACCGGCGTTGCCAATGTAGCGGCTGGCCTGAACGATCTCACGGTGCAGCCGCACAGTGCGGTGTCGCAGCTCGGCGATCTGCTGGCTAAGCAGGTAACTGTGCAGCCGGTACTGGTGGGGTGGGCTCTTGTTGGGGTGCAGCGTGATGGCCCGGTGTATCTTGCTGTTGTGCAGGTCGCTGAGGTAGCCCTTCTTGTTGGGCTCGTAGTTTTCGTAGAACAGTTGCTGCATCTAGGGGGGCATATCGGGGGTAGGGAAAAAAAAAAATTATTAAGCAAACCATGTCTCAATACTTGGGTTCCATGGTTAGGGCAACAAGAAGGAAGTTTTCAGCAGCCTAAAAACAACTTCCACAACATTGTCAATCTAGCCCAGTGGTTCCCAACCTGGTCCTTGGGGACCCGCAGACAGTCCATGTTTTTGCTCCCAGGAGCTGGCGGAGAGCAAAAACGTGAACTGTCTACAGGTCCCTGAGTACCGGATTAGGAAAAGTTGAATTCTAGCATATTAGTCATGAAAAATGGTAAGTTAAATGGGTCTCCAGTCCTCCTGTAACACCTAAAACACTGAGCCTTTCCAAAATGGCAATCACAGACATGCCATTACATTTCTCGGCCAATAAGAAAGGGCCTGTACCGCCGATACTAAAGAGGATCTTCCTGGAGAGCCAGGGCACTGATAGGAGACTATTGCAAGATGACTGTTTACGGGGCTCAACCGTAACTACATTCCCCAATAAGAGAAGAAGCAGTGAGCAGAAGAGCCGAGGAGTCCAACACCATTAGGCCACCAGGCCATGTGTCCCCTAGTGCTTTAAAACAGGGGTCCCCAACCACTGGGCCGCAGACCGGTACTGGGCCGCGGCAAACAGATAACAGGTTGGGGACCACTGCTTTAAAAGACCAAACTTGGGACCAAAGTCTCTGTGAAGAGGCCCACAATCTGCAGTTAAGCACGCTTTGATCCTCCTGCCTAGTAAGCAAGTTAAACTTGCTCAAGTTCTTTGTCACAAGATATTCTGTCTTTCAAAGCAAACTTGGTATAAATATTTTAATCATATAAAGGAATGCCATTCCACTAACTTTAATATCTGGACTAAATCATACCAATGTCTGGAAGCACTCCCAGTTACCAGAGTGTTCATTTAGCACAGGAGCAGGAGTAAAACCAGTGAACAGCAATGGTAGTAAAAGAGTGAGATAAAATTACTTAGAAAACGGATGGAATTAATAGAAAGCAGGCTGGGTAATGTGGTTGTCAGAGCTGTCTGCTTTGCAGAGGCACAGAAGGGTACAGACAGACAGGTTTGTCTTCACATCTTTGTGTGGGTCGTCCATTAATTTCTATGGGACAAACTCTAATGTCAACTATGACAACCTTAACCCCTACCCAGCCCTAACCTTAACCAAAAGTACACAAACTGAACAAAATATAAGACTTTTGACAATTTTAGTTTTTTGAGTGCATTGAGAGATTTTTATAAAATTGAGCTTCCCCTTGTGAGGACTGAAAAATGTCCCTACAATGTCAAAATAAGTAATCATCACAAATGTCTCCACAATGTAATGCACACACAGGCTAATACCCCAGGTTTCCACATAGGGAATAATCCAGAAATAAGTCAAATGAAAAAGTAATCTTATGCGACTCAGCAGGACTCCCTGTGCGTGACTCCTTACACTCATCTGGATTTACAGGGCTCATATTTGTCAGGCACAAATTAATGGCCACCCTTAAAATATTTAATAAAGGCACTTGGGTCCCCATGGCAGGACACGACGGCCAGTAGGGGGCTGACAAAACCATCCAAAAAAAATAAAATAAAATAAAATAAAAAAAAGCAAAACCAAACAGAACACTGACATGAATGATGTGACACAGAAGCACGTATTATCTTCTATGTTTCGCATCCACCTCAGCGGCATTTTTCCTTGGAGCTATTTAAGGGAAAAGAATCTGGAATCTGGATTCCTCATTTAACTCAAACAAGGCAAGAAGCTGACACCCTTAATTTATCCCTTGTCCTGCACAGTCACTTCACAGGTGCTTTTAATAGATGACCAGGACCCACACATTCCTCTTCCTAAGCTACTAGTAGCTTAAAAACCTTCAGCCTAAAACTCTTTAACCATGTGTGTCCTCCTTATCCCCGAGGAACTATGTCCAGAAGACCCAGGTCCTCACACCCAGACGAACCACAGCTCCCTGGACCAGAGTCCCAGGACATCGATTCCACCAAATAGACCCTTTTCAGTAATCTCCCACTTTAAATACGGAATCTTCCAGAGAAAGATAAGGTCGAGCGGATGTCCCTCCAGTATCGACTTACAGCAGCCATACACAAAGAGAGCCAAAAGGTCCAGTTCATATGAATCAAATCCTGCCGTCTCAAGCAGTCGGTCACCTGTAGAGATCAGAGCTTGGAAGCAAGGCAGCGGTCCAGTGAGGAATCCGGCACGGTGAGATCACAGGGGAATGTGGGGCCCTTGGGGCAAAGCCAACCAGATACCTGACTGAGGTCGCTGGACCTGAAGTAGATACCCTGACAACGTGCAAAAATAACATTCGTTTGCGTGACCTCAGATACTCACTATGTGCAAGTTCACCCTGAGGTAATTATGAAAGAAAATACTGAAAAGATACTAGCGGACAGTGGCTCAATTTCCTGTGGTTCTTGAGCAGTGCCGGCAGGGGGGAAGCTAAAAGTAAAGCTAATGTAAAGCTGAAAGTACAGCTAATGTGATGCTAATGTAAAGCTAAAACTGTTGCAAAGGTAAAAGTACAGTTAAAAGTAATCTAACCTAAAGCTAAAAGTAAGCTAATGTCCTCTTCCCCCTAAAACCTCCAGCTCCTTACTGTACACCTGACTGCTGGCAGTCCTGTCCTCCTCCTCCTGCATTCTGTCCAGCCCCCATCCTTTCTCCACCCTGCCACAGCTGAGTAACCATCACCCTCTCATCAGATCCACGAAAGGAGCCTCAGGGGTGGAGAAGAAGTCCAAACGGAAAGCTAATAGCAGACTGCCAGGCCTCTGGCTACAATGTGTAATCCAAAGGGGTCCGGGCCAGAAAAAACATGCATTTATTTCTTAAAGCATTGCACTCCTAAGACGCTGCACTCAAAGCACAGTCTTGCTGCTTAATGAACAGGGGAATCTGAACATATATTCATCAATACACAGTCTAATTAAGCTAATCAGTAATTCTGCTGGCTACTATGCATTGGACAGGAAGTGATGCGTGAAGGGTCAAAGGTCATGACGCAGCAGAAGCAGACTGACGATTGGGAACTCCATGGCTGGTAACCACATGGCACATGATGGCAAACCGTTGACTACAGCACACCCTACAGGACGGCACTGCTCCGTGCGTGGAGGTCCGGCCATGGGCCCAGGCTGAGAGCATTCTGTGAGGGTGCCGGAGGAGCACATTTCCCTGTCCAGCCCGTGACAAACAGTAGCAGCAGGTCTGCAGCTCTCAGGGCCCACATGGTAAATTCTAGGCAATTTCCTAAACTAGGTGGAGAGCGAACAATTACTTGCAAAAACGAAGGACAGCTGCCTACCTGGCTGCTGCCGACATGGAGAAGAAACAAACACGCATCATTACCAATCAGAACTAAATAAGGAGGGGGGAAAACGGAAAAGTAGAAACCTATTTTCACAATTTGGAGTCACAATTTTCAGGTCATTAACATTTCTCCGCCTGCCTGGAGGACAAACGGCGATTGTGCTGGTCGGCCTTTTTACAGCCCCCTTTGAGGTCGTCTCTCGCTTTCTCAGACACATCTGCACCTTTGGCTCTCTGTACAGTCAAGCACGCATCAGAACCAGCCAGACGGAGCTAAACCGGGACAGCGCAGGCACTGCCCACACCCGCCTGACCGTGCCATGTGGCCATTGGCGGCAGAAGCCAGAATCCTGGCATTGCCAGGCCCAATTCTGGGCTCCGCAGGCCCCATGCTGGCCAGGGCCAGCTCTGGTCTGTCTAACGTTTCCCGAAAGCCTGAATCCTTGGGCTCCATGCCCTGCTGCCATCTCTGACTCAGACCCACCAGCGGTTTTGCTGCTACGCTGTTCAGAAACACACGACTGACCAGCCCGAGCCTTAAGCGTTTGGGCAGGGATGCTCTGTCACAGCGCAAGATCATTCGGGGACAAGGTCGGAGCAGGAAAGATGTGGTCTGTGGAGACCTCACTGACCTGCCTGGAGCAGAACATCAAAGCAACGCAGGGCAACCAAGCTAGAAGTAGGATTAACAGGTTCATTAGGATAAGTCATGGGGAGACAACCAACACCGGATTCTGGGATTCAGTGACAAATCTTTGCTGACATGGCCCCTAATTACCATCCCTATGAATAAGGGATTAATTTACCCCAAGTACATTGTATTTGACATTGTGCTTTGTGACATATGCGTTTTATGACATCAAATCAGGGACTCCATGCATCAGTCACTGGCAAGTTATTCACAAAATGTTCAGTTATTGCAAAAGAATCTTCCTGGATTTGCTAGATTCTTTGTAACACACAGACACACACGCGCACACAGACACAGACACATGCACAGAAACACACGCGCACGCACACACGCAGACACACACAAAGCCCTGAAGATTTAAAAGAACCGCAAAAATTGGAAAAGCATGAATATTAAAAAAACTGGGATTAGCTCTTATGGAGAACATGAATCTCCACTTAACAGAAGCATAGCTTGAAATGAGGTATAAACACTAACAGTATACAATTATACAGCCAAATATAATTCAGATATACAGCAATTACAGGGTGGATATTCCACCTCATTTAGGCTGGGCTCTTTCATTCGGGGGGGGGGGGGGGGGGTGATTCAGGGCAGCCTGACGGAATGACAACAAACCCCCCCGGCCCAAAAATTAACTGCGAAGCAAAGGGCTCTTTGTCTTCCTGCCATTTCCCCATAAGGACCCACTTGTGCTAGGAGGGGGGCCGGGTTCTCCAGGTCGGCGGCGCTGACAGCCGCCATGTGGAAGGCGGCTCTCGCGTTTCCAGGCCCTGGCACCGGTACTGTGGCAGAGCCGAGCCCAAAGCCACGAGTCAGAGGGGGAAGAGCAGCGAGGAAGCCTCATGTGCAAGAGCCCGCGGGGCGGATCCTGGCCCCTGCGCCGCCTCCGCCACTCCCGGGTCGCCGGGTTCTCTTGGGAGGTGCAGATTTGCTGGATGACACCTCCTTTTCCTTTTCTCCTTCCCCACAAACTTTTTGGTGAGCTCATTCTTACGGAAGCCGCTGTGGGGGTTAACCATCAAAGCGGGGCTGCTCACTTTACTGCCTTGCAGGGGCGAAGTCGCCCGAGGTCGTCTCAGTCTTGCCAGCCACTCAGATAAAAAAATTCTCACACAAGGCCGGAAAAGGTAAAAAGTGCCAGCTTGGCACAGGCAGCACTGACATCACGTCCCTGGGCAGGACGGAGACAGGAGACCAGAATGGGAAGAGAATCGGCAGCTTATCCAAGAACCGCTCATGACGCCACTGCAGGGTGAGGGGGGAGACGGTTAACGACTCGCACCCGAGGCCCCGTCTCTTTCGTGAAACAAAATTTGAGAACGAAAAGATAAAAAGCTTTTACACAGTACAGGGGCGGGGAGATTATGACCTACCCGAATCGAATCGCACCAATAAGCAGGAACACGATGAAGGCCGGCAGTTAGCTACAGTGCACAGCTGTGCAGATGCGATCCTGACATCATCCACCCGTTTCTGTGGCTGTAAGGCTTTCGGGAAAGAGGACCAGCAGAGGGAGAAGCCAGTCACATCAAGAGGCAGTGCGAGGCTCAGCAAGTTAGAATGCGGTGCCTGTGATCGGAAGGTCGTCGGGTCAAATCCCAGAAGCGAATCAGATAATCGGCAGAGTGATTCCTTGAAAAAGGCAATTAACCCCCAATTGCTGGGTGACCCTGTTTCTCAAAATAAATGTATGTCCCTTTGGATAAAAGCATCAGTTAAATTAATTTAATGCAAGTGTAATCAATGGGTTAGATGGCTAGAGTCTCATTCTCACCGCCACAAGGCGGGAGCAAAGTGGATTTGTAAGGAAAGTTACTAAAGGAAGAGGGGTATTCTGCCGTCCCCCCACCCACAGGACAGCCTGAAGATGACGGGACACTTCTGGAAGACCCAGGACCTTGGGCACAGCACAGGATTTACCTCAGAGAGCCGAGAGATAACTGCAGGCCCACTACCATCTACGAACCACCAACATAGAGAGCACAGGTTGAGCCAGCAGGCGGCTAAGCAGGGAAAACAACCACCACAAAAGGATGGTTTCCATGAGAAGCTCCATCTAGATCAGTGTTTCCCATTCCGGTCCTTGGGGACCCACAGAAAGTCCATGTTTTTGCTCCCTCCCAGCTCCCAGTAGGAAGAAAAAATGTGGACTGTCTGGCAGGTGGCTGGGAGGTAGCAAAAACGTGGACTGTGTGTGGATCCCTGAGGACCTGGTTGGAAAACACTGGTCCAGACAGATCAAGAAATTCCCCATCGCATGACACGTCACAATGCCTGTGCTCTGTCCCGAAGCAGCTCTGCTGAACGTTTCCACAATGAGGGAATCTCTGACAAAGGGACGTTTCCTCCTTCCCAAAGGGTACTGCCAGCACTGATTCACCCCAGAGGCGGGCCAACCCGGGAGGAGGCTGCCGCTGGTTGCTGCCAGGCGCGTGAGCTGGCCCGTCTGCACAGCCTGCCCAGGCGTTTCCTCGACGTCCACTGGAGAGGGAGCAGCGAAAGGCAGCAGCACATTAGCATCCACTAAGGCTGGCACAGCTGTCTGCGATCAAAGAGGGCATTTTTCAGCAAGTCAGCAACATAAAGACAGGGAAGCTTCTGGGACAGGCAGGACAGCCCCAGCGTTTTAAGGTGGCAGGAGATTTATGGAGATACTGCAGGACAGTGGGGTTAGAAGGGACCACCTTAAAAAATCCACATAGCTAAAAATAACAAAAAAACACCCAGAGCATAGTGCATTTGTGAAAAAAAGGAGTGACTAAGGGGAAGGAGGAGAAGCAGAGAGCACTAAGCACCCAAGAAGGAGACACTGGGCAGACCACAGTCACTTCCAGCTGTCTGACAGAAGACCGCCCGCCGTGTGGGGTTTTCAGTTGGTCTGGAATTTGATGAGTGCCAACAAGGAAAAACAAACAAAACAAACCAAACAAAAAAGGACAGACAGGTATGTCCGCACAAACAATCCTTCCTACATATCACTGATGACTTCTACTTGGCTCCAGCAAGAACCTAAAAATGACGGCCCTTTGCATTTAATGACCATAAAAGAACAAAATCGGGACCTTGTCCAGGAGTAGCCTGTCAGCGGCACGCCCAAAAACGTGACTCGAGGGCCAGATTTTGGGAAGCGACCATGCAGAATGGAAACAACAGCAAAATGCTGACATCCGTGCCTCTGGGCCAGGCCATGGTGACTGTCAGTGACGCAAGCGTGCCGCGTTCTTCCCAAGAGGAACAGGGAGGACAGGAGCCAGCGGGCACCATGCTGACACCGAGTAGCAGTCCTTCCTGGCTGCGGAATACGCGTGTATGGCACGAGGGGCAGTCTGGAGGCTGAAAAGGTGTAAGTGACACGCTCCACCAAGGCCCAGCTATCCATCCATATTCCAATGGCTTATCCAGACCAAGGACATTGGGAGCTTGGAACAGATCCAGGGAAATGCAGAGCACACATGTGTATGTATGCAAAATCAAATAACTGCATCAATCTGGATTGTATACAACATAAAGAGGACGTGTGAACTTCATGCGGACAAAACAGAGGCAAGATTCGAACCTGGGACCCTAGAATGGTGAGATAACAGCGCTACGTACTGAGTCATTGTGCTGCTCCACTCCATACAGCGAGAGGGTCAGGGGAAGGGGGGGGGGGGGGGGGGGGGGGGGGGGGGGGTCTCCACGATCCTGCTCACGAATAGCAGGAAGTTCACTGGACAAAAAGGGGCAGACGGGAGTTAACCAGGGTTAAAACAAACCCAGTGAACTCGATCAGCACTGAGGAACCGTAGCCGCCGAGTCCACAAGGTGGCGCACTGCTGACGCGAGGCTGCGATCTGCCACGGGAATGTCAGCCTGGCCCCGAGCCAGGAGACGGACGCATGGGAAAGCTGGGGAATTCTGGGATGCCGCGCATTCTCAGACCATTTCCTGTGTCTCTCTGCCCCAGTGCAATTTCCTAGGACTTGGTGGGACGGCACTTTTCCACCAGTGTGAGGACGGAACGCGCTGGATGAGGAAGGAAGCTGTTATTCAGAAGGAGACTCACAAAGGAGCCCATTCATAAGAAACAGAGGTTTACCACGCCGATTCGGCATATGTGGGGCACCTGAGAGCGGCAGGACCAGCACCCCGCCCGGACCGACCAGGAAGCTGGCCTCCCAGGCTGCTTCACGGCTCCTGTTACCAGGGGACCAAGCTTGATTCAGTCCTCTGGCCACTACCAATGAGGAACAAAAGCTAGGGGGCGCCAGAGCACACGTGTAGTAAAGCAGAGTCGTGAAGAAGACGACAAACTAGGGCTGGGGTGGGGGGCTGGAGAGCAGGGGTCAAAGGTTAGGAAGACATTACAGAAAAAGATAGAGCTGGCAAAGGTTATTAGTGCTTAATCTCAGCTAATTGGATGTAAGGATTCGGCAAACCCCCTGAGAGAGAAAGAGACAGGTGAAGAGTATTCTGAAGGTCGGGTTGGGGTGGGGTGGGGGTCGGAGGGTTTGTATGCCGACACGCATGTGCAGGAGCCTCGATGCAGAAGGCAAGCAGAGAGGCAGGCAGACAAGCAGGCAGGCAGGCAGACAGGCAGACAAGCAGGCAGGCAGGCAGACAAGCTCCAACAGCGGAGCCCAGTGTTTGGAAAAAGAGGGGCACAATCTGAGCATTTGTTGGGAAAAAACAATGAGTTATCTGATAAAACATACATGTAGCGTTCAGAAAAACGGGCAGTCGTGTGCAGAAAGTGCATGGTGGTGCTGTGGGGGCCGGGTCCAGGTGGGAGCAGGCGGGGGGGCTCCCTGTCAGCTGTGACAGAGCAAGACGGGGGGTGGCGCATAAAGGAGGGTCAGGAGGAAACCATGGGGAAGGCTACGTTCACACTGGGGCGCAGGGTAGATGCCGAATTGGAGATGGGCCTCCCTCAGGCCGACTCAAGCCTCATCAGCGGTTCATCCTCCCCCTCACTGTACCTGGTGTCACCCCCATGGAGGGTGTGGCTCGTGACAAAGGGGAAGCATGTCATCCAGTGGAAAAAGGGGGTTCATTGTCCTAGAACAGGGGTATCCAACTCCGGTCCTGGAGAGCTACTATCCAGTAGGTTTTCTGTCCCGCTTGGCTTCTGATGAGCCACACCTGGCCC
>JAODJW010000019.1:16136191-16157034 GCA_026777045.1 Hyperopisus bebe
TGTGGCTCATCAGAAGCCAGGTAGGATAGAAAACCTACTGGACAGTAGCTCTCCAGGACCGGAGTTGGAGACCCCTGTCCTAGAATCATCACTTTCAGAAAGGGCATACAAAGTGTGTATATTCTAATCCATGGGGACTCTCCATTCATTTCCATGGGAAAACCCTAATCCCAACAATGACGACCTTAACGCCGATTCAGCCCCGACCTTAAGCATGAATAACCAAACAAAATACAAGGCTTTTGGAATTTTTAGTGTTTTGTTCGCATTCACAGATTTTTTAGAAAATTGATAAAAAGTGACGGGTTTCACTGCATTGTGCGGACATTTGGTCCTTACAACGTGGTAAATACCATCACAAGCGTGCACACATGAGGCTCTCCTGTAAAACTGTATGATCGATTTTCAAACAGGCATTTTAAGGGGGAAACGTGGTCTTAGGAGGCAGATTCGGCACAGACAGAATCCCTGAAAGAACATGGAACTGGTTTGTGAGTCTGAGGGGATGGTGGGCGTGGCCTAACCAGAACCCCAGTTCTCCGGATTAGGTCAGTCTCCCATCCGCCTGGCCCGTCAGCGAGCAGCACAGGATCAGTGGGTCCTGCCCAAATGACAGCCTCCATGTCCCAATGTCACTTGATTTCTGTTACTAGAATTGTATCCATTATTATTGGGGGGGGGGGGGGGGGGGGGACTCGCTTTATATTAATTCTAATTATAATTAGATCACAAATTATTAGCAGCTCAGAGCGGCTCCCCCTAGTGGTACAGCTGGCAGTCATCCAAGCCATGACTCACAGCAGCCACAGTACCCAGGGAGGGAGCGAGCAAGGCCAGGACCAGCGGGCGTTGTTGTGCGATAAGTGAAGTGAGCATAGGACAGGCCAGCAACCATGGCTGTGTACCTCAGAAGCACACTGGATGACAACGCTGAGTAGCCACGGGGATGGAGAACTCACTCGACATAGAACACGAGAACCGGGTGGACACGGTCCCAGAACCCAACACGAGGCTGTTACTCTGGTCACAGGAAGGAGGAACCGAATCAACATCACACAAACAGGATGGGTAAGGAGACGCTGCCACAGACGGATCAACTGAAGCGGAGTGCTTAAGGCAGGCTTATGAAAGTCAGAGACGGCGGATCCAGATTGAAACCGTAAACCCCTTTCGGACATCCGGGAGGCCATCTGCGCTCGGGGGAAGTGACAGAAACCCACGTGTGAGCGAGGACGAGACGGTGGGGAGAGCAGGACCAGAGAGTGCAGATGGGGTGTGCGCTGTGTGTGTGGGCACCTCCATGGGTATAATTATGGCAGGAACCTCAGTCAGAGTGGAAATGAAAAAGGGAGAAGGATGGACACACACACACACACACACACACACACACACAGTCGCGTAATCATATCTTTCATTAATTTCAATGGGAAAAATGCTAATACTAACTATGACAACCTTAACTCTCACCCTGCCCTAACCATAACCATAAGTAACCAAACAAAATACAAAAGTTTTTGCATTTTTCTTAGTTTTTTCATTGCAGTCACAGATTTTTATGAAAATAAAGAAACGGGTATTCATCAGGTTGTGGGGACATTTGGCAAGGTATACACACTGGCACACACACACACACATTCACACAAAACATCTGATAAAAAAAAAAAAAAAGTGACGCGATTATTCCGCAAGATGGAATGGGGAAATTCCAAGATTGTGTTATGGTTCTGGGACAACCAGTCTGCTGCTCCCAATACTGAGCCTTAATGAGCCTTACACTCGGCAACACAGAAATCCCAGCAGCACCGCACCCCCACCCTAACCTTAGACGGAAATCAGCTTGTCGTCCACGATTTCTGTGTGCTTATGTACTTCGACTTTAATCCAATAAAATGTGCTTGTTATGCTTAATTCTGTCATCCTGAAATAAAGCAATGACAACCTTAACCCCCCCTACCCAACAATGATGACTTTAACCCCCCCTACCTAGCCCTAACCTTACCCATAAGCAACCAAACAAAATACAGGACTTTTGGGACTTGTAGTTTTTTGACTGCAGTCAGAATTTTTATGAAATTGAGTTTCCCCATGTGGGGACCCAAAAAATGTACCCCAAAGGTCAAAATAACAGGTTTTTATCACATTGTGGGGACAATTTGTCCCCATAATGTAACATATATATGAGCCCCACACACACACACACACAGGAAATCGCTATGTAAGTCAGGATAACCACTAGTACTGCAGTCTGAGACAAAAAAAAAAAATCACTTTTTAAACAAAAGAATCTCCTATTTTATACAGGCATGCGGACTGGCCAGCTCATCTGACAGCAGGCCCACGTCTGACCACAGGGCCGGGCAAAATCAGGGCAGCGGTCAGAACCGCAACGCCAACACTGAAACTGGACAGCGAGAGAGCGGCGTGCAGCAGGCGGCCTGGGCTATGTCGACACAGCACAGCCTGGAAACGGGTCGGGGGGGCAGCCACCAGACAGCCAGGCCACAGAGGAACAGGCCTACCCTTCCTGAATTCATTGCCCTGAAACGGGACCGAAATGTGGCACCATGCCATCTGAGGCCCTCGGGGGTCAAGTCAAAGTGGATTTCTGACGGCCGTGCGGAGAGGAGAGCGCCATCACCAATAGGGCCCCAGGTCTGGGGCGTGACGTCGACAGGAAGCTCGCCACTCAGACGGTGCTGTCGCAAGAGGGCGATAAGCGACCACAGAGCTAACTGCAAGCTCCTAGAACATTCTGTATGGGTTTCAAGTTTCGTTGTTCATGAAATGTATATAAATAAAAACAAATATAAAGAAAATAAAAGTTGGATGAGCTTTCCAAGGATGTGCAAAGGTCAGGCCATAAGACGTCTTAACCAGGACATCAAAGCCTTTAACACAGTCTCATAATACGAACTGAAGTCATAACATGATTCATAACATGCTGACACTCACTAGCCTCAGAACTATGGCTCAGAACACAGCACAACTGCACACTGCACTTTAATATACACGAATACATACTTTAATACATGCACACTGTATACCTTACATACGTCCTATTTGCTTCGGAGTGGCCGGGGGTACATTTCACTGCATGTTGTACTTGTCTAACTATGTACATGACAAAAAAAAAATCTTGAATCGTGAATCTGATTCTGATTCAGGCCTTTTTCACAGACAGAATCGCCAAAATCGAGATTCCCTCTGTACACGCATCTCGCATTCGTAGCACACGGGGCGTACTCTTAACGGAAGACGCCTCGAGGAGAAAGCAGGGCTGTGGCAGACAGCAGGATAAACATCATGCACACATCCGCTCCTAGACGAGCCCTTTGCTCACCATGGATGCGGTCCCAGGCCCGGGTATAAATAGATACTGATAAATTTAGCACGAATGCAGTGAACCGCTGGAAAGTTGTGGGTTTTCACAAGGCTGCCTCACGACCGTGGCTTTGGAGAGGGACACGGTGGCCCCCCAGTGGGGGAAGGGGGATAGAGAGCCACCGTGCACTGCAGAAACGGGCCGGGCCGCAGGCACTGCAGAAACAGGCCGCGCCATGCGCACTGGAGTGGGCAGCAATGCACGGGTATGAACAAAGCAGCAGTGCTGCAGTGTCCCTGCTGTGACGAGGGCACGGAGTCCCATTACGCGGTAATAACACAAGTGACTCCCTCCCTTCCGGCTGGCCACTTTAAATAAAAGCAAGAGGAGCAGGAAGCAGATGAGTTGGCTTCTGAGCTTTCACATCCGGATGGGATTTTTTCCCCCCACTGGATTTGTGCCTAATACCATTCACCCCCCAGGTTTAAAAATGACATGAGGAGAAACGTGAAGAGACCGTAAAACTGACAAACCCTGCCACCCCGGGGGTCCATCAGCACCCCACCCAGTAGTGACGCCTTCTGTACTCAGACTTCCACCCACGGAAGGTGTCTGGATGCAGAGGACTCACCTCGTAGGACCAGACGCACTGGACCCCGGCAAAGCGGCGAACGCAGCGGCCCACCTCCACGTCCTCGTGGGTGGTGTACATCTCCTGCAGGCACTGGCGGATGTGGGGCGCCATACGCCGCAGCACCTCCCGGCTCATGATCACACCCGGGCCGCCCATGCAGAAGTTCTCTCCGGGCTCCAGGGCCAGCTTGCCCAGCTCGTCGCGGGCACCCATGCCCGTCTGGCCCAGGAGGACGGCCTCGCTGCTGTTCAGGCTCCGCAGGAAGGCCTCCAGCCGGTCTCCCTTGACGTAGACGTCGTCGTCCGCCCGCATGAACCACTCGAACTGCTCCAGGTAGTGGTCATGCATGTACTTGAGCATCATGAAAGACTTCTTCTGCGGCGGGTACGAGTCGTCCACGTTCTTCAGCGCCACGATGGGGATGGAGATGGAGGTGTCGGAGCCCTCACTGGAGAAGAACTCCACCTGGCCTGGAATGGTTTGGGCCCAGGTCCTGCCGATACAACAACTGAGTGCAGACTGGAGACCAGCTCAAACCAATTCATCCAAAGGCATAACTAAAAGTTCTAGGCCCCATGACAGAATGTCACTTTGGGTCCCCTGCTTGGGTTGAAACTATCAATCTGAAAAAATATGGGTCCCATAGTACATAGAACTGGCCAAGTATATAATTATTCTAAAATGTAGAGCATAGTACAAATAAATCTTTCTATGCATAAGTATGTCCAAACTTTGATACATTTTTGTGTGTGTAGGCACAGATGAGGCTTGCAATCAATGATAAGGATAACAGGTTTTTCAAAATTCCAGCCTTTGCTCACGGTATTAACAAATCCTATGTGCCACAATATCAGCTGGTTCATGCTACGCCTCTTACTGAACGGTGAGCTCTGATGATGCAGAAAAGAAAAGTCTAGATGGGATTTAATCCGTCAGAAAGTTTCTAGCAGACAGCAATTCACCTATGACTTTCACAGCTTATTAGTGACGTTATTCCATTGGTGAAGGGACGTAATTCTGCCAATTTAGTGAAATTCAGTTTAGATTTCCCATGTTCCCTATGGGGAGAGATAGCAAAGCGGAGGCACTGATATAAACTCATTTCACTCCACTTCTGCTTTCAGTTAACAGCAAAATTTACAACCTGACAAACAGGTCTACACTTACAGCCTAGTTAACCGACTTCATGGAAGCAAAAAATCTATTTCCATGGTTTCCAATGTATTTTTAAAGTAGCAACCAGGATGACCTCCCTACCCCCAGATGAAGGGGGGATTTTAGTCCCAAAAATGTCAGCCCCCCCCACCGAGGCATGCGGTGACGCACCGCCCGTTTCTCAGTTTGAGACATTACAGAAAGCTGATCCCGTGTTAGTCATTCACCCCGGCTATCAAACACCAGCAAAAAGCTCATGGCCGCCAGGTTTTCCGCAGATCCGGGCTGGTAAACGCAGTTATGCGCCCCCAGATCCACAGCAAAGGGACCGTATCCGGCTCTTTCCTGCAGGTCTTCGCTACTTTTGGGCGACACGTGTCTAACTCCGGCAACTTTCACGCAGTACACCGTAAAGCCGATCCTAGCACTTTTACACTTTCAGATTATATGCCAACTACATTTCGTTGTCGGAGTACTTGTACAACCTGCAATGAGACATTTGAATCTAATCAAATTTATTAAATGGCGTCGTTTAATAAGTTCATTCTACAGAACAGTGCAAAGAAATTGAGGAACTAAAACGCGGCGCAGAGAGAGGAACCCTGCCCGATGCATAAAAACGGAAATGTGCGGAAATAAAAATGACAGCTGTCAATGCATTAGCTCACAGTAAGAGGTTTGCTTTCGCTTACCTGTATGCAGCCACTGCGCGATTCTTCAGGTACTTCTGCGCCGTCATAACACCGACAAAAAGGAAACTCTTGGACGGGGGCACGGGCTTGTCAGTCGCCGACAATCTGGTGCCATGTCGCCGCCAAGGCAGCGCACCGGCCGGCTCTTTCCTGGGAGCCTTGTACACCGTGCAGCCCCCCGGGCTCGATGAGCCTTTCTGGCCACCTTTCCTGAACTCGCTGGTCCTCGGCAGAATAAATCTGGAAGCCAGGGTGAATCCGACCACTAAGCCCAGGAGAACGCTGCACCATGCTCTCCGGCTTCGGGGTGCCATCCCGTCCCAGCGATCGCCCTGGCTGGCCAGCCTCCACGGCAGCCTTTCACACCAGATCACAGCACCGTACAGGTACCCCGATCACACTCTTTCATGATTAAAAAAGGGGATCCCCCAGCACACGCCGCCTCACATCCATCCGCGAAGAGCCACCGTACCAAGCGTCTTCCTTACGTCACCCCGTCGATCATCAAGCACACGGGCTTTGGCATTCATTGGGAATAAAGAAGCTTCTCCGAAATGATAGGTTTCTTCTTTTCCCCGAGGAGCTCCAATCTCCATGTCCGTCTCGCCATTGTAAGAATGTGCAGAGAGTTCAAACGTGCGACTCTAACTGCATGGTTTGGCCCCGCCGTGTTTCCGTAGATGGGCTCTGATTGGTCACGTCGGCTGCACTAGTGCTACGTGTTACACTGAAAACTTGCCCCAGTGCAGATAGTGAAGACATTTTTAAATGTTAAATGCTTAAAAAAAAAATCTAAAAAGAAAAACGAAATGAAATTCTGCATGTTTCAATTTTATGATATGCACTTTCCATACAAGTAACATTTCAAAATTGAATCAAACATCATCATAGTCGAAGAATATTGCAAAAAATGCCAAAACATAGCGCAGAAGCAATAAGTTAAAACATTTTTGCGTTGTTTGCAAAGATAAGCATCTGTCCAACTCACATTAATCTGCATAGAAAACGAAGCCTTACAAAAGCGCCATCTGGCGGATAGTCTTTACAATTTTGGCTTTTAATTGACATAATTGATCTACATCGATCAGCCAGAACATTAAAATCAAGTGAACTGTCAGAAAAAGAGAAAAATAAGGATCTGAGCAAGGGCCAAATTATGATGGGTAGACTACTGGGTCAGAACATCTCCAAAACAGCAGGTCTTCCTGGGGTGTTCCTGGTATGCAGTGGTTAGTGCCTAGTAAAAGTGGTCCAAGGAAGATCAACCAGTGACCCAGCGATGGGGTCATAGGTGCCCAAGGCTCATTGATTTGTGCGGGGAGTGATGGCTAGCCTGTCTGATAGCACAAATTGCTGAAATAATTAAAGCTGTACATGATAGAAAGGTGTCAGAACAGAGTGCATTGCAGCTTACTGTGTATAAGGCTGCGTAGCCACAGACTGGTCAGAGTGCCCATGCTGGAAAGGTCTGAACACTGAAGTCACACTTTAAGTCCATTTGAAAAACACTTTTGTTGCTTGGCTTTTAACTCAGGATAGGATGGCTGGATGTGTGCCTTGTTTGCCTGGGGAAGAGATTACACAAACGGGCAGAGACACTGTGATGCTCTGGGCAATGTTCTGCTGTGAAAGCTTGGGTCCTGCCATTCATGTGGATGTTGGTTTGACACGTACCACCTACCTAAACACTGATGCAGACCAAGTACACCCCTTCATGACAACAGTATTCCCCGATAGCGATGGCCTCTTTCAGCAGGATAATGTGCCCTGCCATACTGCAAAAACTGTTCAGGAATGATTTGAGAAAAATAGTTCAAGGTGTTGACTTGGCCTCCACATTCCCCAGATCAAAATCCAATTGTGGGATGTTCTGGACAAACGAGTCCGATCCATGGAGGCCTCACCTCACAACTTACAGGACTTAAAGGATCTACTGCTAACGTCTGGGTACCAGAACCCAGAGGATACCTTCAGAGGTCTCATGGAGTTCAGGCCTCGACGGGTCAGAGCTGATTTGGTGACATGAGGGGGACACAAAATTAGGCAGGTGGCTTTAATGTTATAATCAGCTTATACATACATGAATGGGATTGTACATTTAACATGTATATATTTTTTACTAAAGATAATGACCCTTTTGAGTGTTTACCTAAGTATTTATAGTATGTCAGTAATGTCACCTTGGGTCCCCCTCCTCTGGTTTGAATCTCAGCTCTGCTCTGTGTGTGTGGAGTCTTCACGGTCACCCTAGGGTTTGCAGATCTGCTCTGGAGGCTCCAGTGTTCTCCCACAGTGCAAAGACATGCATTCAGGCAGTCTGCTCTCTCTGAATTGCCCATGGAGTGACTGTGCAGGTGCCCCTCCAGTCTCTATGCCACCTGGAACAGGCTCCAGCCCCCCAGTGACCCTGCACTGGATAAGCAGCTGGAATATGCATAGATGGGACCATTGAACAGCCATGCACAAGACATGGTACAGTTTCAGTGCTCTAAGACACTACTTTTCTTGGTTTTATGGACGTGTTTTCCAATCCGGTCCTCGGAGACCCACATACAGTCCACATTTTTGGTTGGGAGCAGGGAGGGGGCACAGAGGGAGCAAAAACACAGATTAGCTGTGGCTCCAAGGACCAGATTGGGAAGCACCGTTTTAAGGCACTAATGATGTGTTTGTTTGTTCCTGGACTTTATTTCACTGTTTTTCAGCATGATACAGGTATCCTTCAGCAATTTCTCTGCATGCAGATACATCCTTCTATGCTGACGTTTCCTTGTCCTGACCAAAGAAACAGCTTCTTGGGGTACTGTGGCCCCTACGTTTCTCCAGGCAGTTATGCTCCATTAGGTTTTCATCACACATAAAACTTTGATGGGTGGAAAAATAAAAAAAACATTGACTTAAATACAAAATAAGCCTAATTTTACTTTTTAGCTTCAGACACCCTCACCCAGTAAAATCTAAATGTGTCCTAGATGTGGACCATGACCGTAACTTGAGCGTAAGAATAATTCCTGTCAAATTCCTGCTAAAAATCCCTGATTAGAATCCCTGCTGTCCAGTCCTCAAATGGGACCTCAAGCCCAAAACTGTTACATTTAATGCTGTGGTGGGAATTTAATCCAAGAGAAATTTAGCAATATCAGCACTGAAGGTTAAATGTAGTTGGTATTAGAGCAAATTATTGCCTAAAATATCCATGACAGATGCTGAGCTCCATCCTTGCAGTCAAGGCAGTGAATCATTTTGCTGTGCACAAAGACATCCAAAATGTTCCAGCAAACACCTTTAACACACCCATTTTAGCTATGCGAAAACCCTACTTAGAACTTAAACCCTGTAAAATTAAGTCTACTTATCTGCAGCTGTTACTCCAGCATGTAATGAAGCTATCAGCTACCATGAATCCACAGGAAGCTGCTATTTATGATCATGTCACACCAAAAAGTGTGAACACGCCTTAAGGTTGTGACTCAACTCAAACTGAATGCACCAAATTAGATTAATTCAGACTGCACAGCTGTGCACAACACAGCCAAAAACCCATAAGAGGACGGCCATTTGTACAGAAAACTTTAATGCACTTTACATTATCTTACAACATAAAAAACAAAACGCCACCTAAACTAAAAGCCTGGAAAGCAGACACTAGAGCCACCACCAGCACCCATCTTTCTTCACACTGATCCATTGGCCTGGCCGTCGTCCTCCATTTCCTCTTCACCCCCTCCTTCCTCATCCTCTCCTCCGCCATCACCCATGGCTTCTCCCTCCATCGGCATTTCGGCGCCACCGTGTGCGCCGTCTTCCATTTCATCTTCCTCCTCTTCCTCCACCATGCCTGTAGGGTCTGAAGCAGAAAAGGTTCACAGACACCGGTAAGCAAACACAAAAGGCTAATCGTCATGCCCACAACTCCTACAGCAGGGTAGCTCGAGACCTCCAGTGCCCCCTTAACCACCTCGTTACCATGCCAGCCTGACACGTACCTTGCCTCAGCTCCCTCCCAGGGATCTGGCCGGCCTGCAGCAGCCCTTTCAGTCTCTCCACTTCTGCCAATGAGGTGGCACTGGCGATGGCATTCTGAAGAACCCAGGGACACCCGTTAGGTCATGCATCTCCACAAACACAGACACGCCCATAACCTGCACTCCAGAGCCCAAAGAGGACTTCGCTGGCCAGCATACCTTGATGGCCTCCACGTCAGCGGGCGAGGGACCTGTCTTTCTCTTTTCAGCCTGTAGGTTTGCTCCAGGGGTGAACCTAAAAGACAGCATGTGGTCACACCACCTTCCTCAACAAAGCTTCTCCGGTCTGCCCTCGGCTGGACCGAGCAGTCAGTGTAGTATCTCATCTTTGTCAATATACTGATACAACAGGGAACACTTCCAAAAAAAAAAAAACCCTCTTAGAAACACTGACATACAGGTTTTGGTTTTTGCAGAAATGTGTCCTGAGAATTAATATCCAATCAGCAATTTCTTAAAAGCCTCTGTGCTTTTTGGCCCATTTTAGTCACTCCAATCCACAGGCCAATTCTCAGTGTTTCTGAAGGTCTGTGAGCAGGCAAGAGCCGTCATCTTACGTTTTGGTTCGCTTGGCAATATCCTTTGCAAGCTGTGCACCCCGTTTGCCTTTGAACATTTTCTCCGCCTCCTGACGCTCCTATGGCGATACGTCACACAGTTACAGAGCATTGTTTTCGAACAGCTGTACTTCCAGGCCACTGTTCTTCCCACTGCTGTTGGGAAGCCCGCAATCCCAAAAAACGTCCCAATTACACAACATACATGCAGCATCCCTATTCATGTTTTTTTTTTATGCAGATCGTAAACTACCGTGATTATGCAGAAACAGAACACCAACTACACCAGAACCTGCTGAGTTTCTCCATCAGCTTACCTTTAACTTGACCCTCTGAGACCATGGGTTTGACACTAACAAAGCCCCTTACAGCATGCTCGGTTCATCTCCCACTTTACCTTTAATTTGACTTTTTGAAAATCGAGCACCCGTAACTGTGGAATTTTGTTGATGACGTAAAGGCGGTAGTGCTTCTTATTGGTCACTGGGTTCCGCAGTAGGCTGAGGAAACAAGAGTAAGCAAGATGGAAAAATGTTTCAATTCTTTTTTGTTAGTTATCCAAAGTGTCGGAATTTCGTGCGGTAAGTAAAGAAAAATGTTACCTGAGCAAAGTTAAGCTTTTTATGGTTGCCAGAGGATCCAGGTCTCCCTTTCGGAATATAAAGAAATCCGTGCATTTAAACATTTCAGAAAATGCAAACACAAACGACATAAGCTCCTTCCCTGTCTACAATGCAGTTTTCAGCAACAAACGGGGCTTCTGTGTTCCAGACATACCAACTCCTGGATGCTGTTGTTGGTGAGAATTAATTCCTTCAAATTGGGCAGCGACTGTTCGAGATCTTCGCCTATCCGACTAAGAGGGAATAGGAAATTAGGCTTTAAACACTACCACAAACAATAAGTAAACAGAAGAGAGTTAAGGGTATTTACCATATCCTATTATTATTCATCAGAAGCGTCTTTAGTCTCCTTAGCAAAGGAAACCCGTCCAGTTTTCGGATTTCATTTTCAGAGAAATCGATGGTGTCAAATTGGTCCAAAGTTGCTCCGAGGTTTTCGAGTACAGGTATTTTATAACCTAGATGGAAACAGCCAGCATAATTTTACTGGATTTTAGACCAAAGACACAAAACAGCAAATGTATGAATAGCAGCGGGCCTGAACTACCGCGCTTTTTATAGATGCTAAACAATTGCATCGGCGCACCTCGCAGGTCCAGCTCCCGGTCCCGGATGGGGTTGGTATACTGAGCCGCTTGCTCGATGAGCTCCGCCGACAGTTTTACCATACTGAAAACTGTAAATTACACAGACGTAACAAACTTCGGGACAGAAACGCGCCGAGCTTCCCACACGCCACTTACCGGATATAGAGTCACATCCCAGCATGCATTGGTAGGCTGCCACAGAATTCAACACCGTGAGAATTGAAAATCTAAGGTCCTCGCCGGGGATTTGCTGCCATCTGCTGTCCAGGAGGGCAAAAAGTGGGCGAAGCTCAACGTATTTCTGCTTGGTTGTCTCCTTTCTCTTTGACTTGCTTTTTTCTCCATCTTTTCTCCCCGTTACCCTCCCTACCATGAATAAATTTCGTCATTGTTATTTCTCTTTCCATGTATAGACAAAAATTCTACTAATTAGTCATATTTTTGCATTTTAACTGCACCCAATTAAAAGTTGTTTCATTTCTACATATTGGTTGGACAGCCAGTAACTTAATATAATTAAGAGGTCCAGTATTGACAGAATGCTGTTCAGATTGAAATGAAAGAGAACAAAAGCTCAGTCATTTTCCCACCCTATTTTTCACAACAGAACCCAGAACCTCCAGGACTCGACACTTCAAGGTCACTGCTCACCAGTTTTGAATTATATATATATATATATAATTTTTACTGCATGTTGTCAGTTGCAAGGCTTCTTCGTATTATTATCATTATGGATTTTTGGGTTTGCAAGACAGCTTGTTGGATTTAAAGCACTCTGGGCTAAATAAAAGTGAATGAAGTTAGAGTCCATTTAAACTGGAATACCTTCAATCTAACCACTTGCCTAGCTACCCACCAAATCCTGGGGGCCATCCACAAAGCAGGGGGGTGTCCCATGAAGCAGAAACCCAAACCCGAATGTAACAAAATGAAACTTATTCATGATTAAATTATGAAATTTATTATACATTTAGAAATAAATGTTACAATCCAAAATGCATGTGAACCATGTGGATAATTACATAATTATATATCACAACAGTATATAGAAATACATTAGTATAATAAAATATATTACCATTAGGCAGGATTCAAATGACATCTGCCTTGTCAACATGCCTAGAAGGGGAATCAATCAGGCTAATGACTGGTCAATTAAAATAAACATTTCAATTAAAAAATAGGCTCAAAGGAAGTAGTGTGTCCTCAGTTCTAAGCCACATTGCATGTACTTGCTCCTGCGAGAATAAGAAAAACTTCAAAAAAAACGTTTTACTTGTTTTTATTTGGTCTTGAGAGCATGTAACAAAATCAAAATTATAACAAAAGGGATGGATAGTTTCTGAAACTCGTACCCCTACAATCCCACTAAATGTACCATAATAAATCTAAACTACTGAATGTGATCTTTGATGAGTTTGGTTTTTTCTTACAAAAACTGCAAACAATTCCAATGTTTTCTTCTTAAGAATTTATATTTGATTGTAAAAGCTTTACAAGCACTGCAGTGCTGAAAGAATATTATGCTATCAGTTTGTCAGTACACCCAGTACCTTAGACTGCGTAAAACCCTGTGTTCGGTTTTACCTGACGTGCTGGTTTTGTAAAAACCTTGATATGTAAGTATTATTTTCAGTCACGTTGTGATCATATGACATGAAGGGGTGACTCTTGTGATTATGCAAGTGTCCTAGCACACAGCACAATTCATCAAAGCCTAACGGTTGAGAAAAAGTACAACAGGCAACAGAGTTGAGGTGTGATGTGGTGTTCCTCCTTTTCCTCAGCCCATGTGGCACGTCTTACAACAGAATTGCCGGAAGGGCTTCTTCTCACAAAGTCTGTTAGACCTCACCATCTCGCAGAAGACCTCGTCCGCTGCAGAGCAGGGGTGAAACATGGTCAGTTAGGTGCAAATGAGATATGGGCCCCTCATCTGCCAAGACCCCAGCCCGAGCCTGCTGGACCCAAATTCTTCCCCTGGGAAAGTACTGGGCAGTGACAGCCTATAGCATGCAAATACGCCCAGCAAGAAGCTGCAGAAGATCCTTAAAAGGTTAAGATACCAAGCAAAGCTTCTGTCACTCCGTTACTGCTGCGCTGATGCCTCAAGGTGACCTTCATTGTGACCTGAACACCAAACCGTAGGGTCCATTGAGCTTTCTCAATAGTCCTATCATGACCTATGGCCTTTGTACACCCCCCAGCCCAGGTATCCCCCCTCAGAACTCCACTGTTGAGCAGTACTCCTGCACCCCAGGAAGCTTGCTCTCACTGATCTTACCATTGCTACAGATGTTACTGATAATGCAGATTCCACCCAGGAGGCTGTAGCCCTCTTTGCACCTGGAACAGGCAATCCCAGGTGAGCTGCAGCTCAGGCACTGGTCCTGACACCTGGCAACCACAGATAACACCGTTCACCTGGCACACTGGCTTCTTCCTCCTGGTCAACTTGCACAGACTTGGTGAACCATTGTGGGGCACTGCTGTGCTATGGGGTCATCCCTTCCCATTCAGGCATTTGTGAAGTACTATGGAGAATAACAATCCAGCTGGCTCACCAACTAACAGCTTCTTTCTAGACATCCTGTTCTGAGCCGCGGGCTCAGCACAGGGTCCAGGTTAGTTTGAGAACTTTGCTGTTCATCAAGCGAGCGGCCCTGTACACAAACCCGCTGCACAAAAGCAAAGATTGTATGTTGCTACTAACATGCTGTCCTGCCCCGATTGTCCGCTCCTTCTGTGTGCCACGCCCCCCTCATTAACCTCGTGTGAGATCCCTGTGTGATTAGCTGTTTCTGGTTGTTGCCATTAGTCCTCTGTATTTAGTCCGCGTTTCAGTTTGTTTCCCCAGTCCGGACATTGTATTGCCCGTCTACGTTTTGCTTGCCTTATCTATGATTAAACCCTGTATTCCCTGACTTGCCATATCTGCTTGTGCTTCTCTGGATTACTGCATGATAGAATGACCAGACACGCAAAAAAGATGCCTCACCTAACCGAGGCTAAGTATCTAGGTTTGGTAGCTGAGGTGTTATACTGGCTCAACCACCCAGATATTCAGGAGGATCCCGCTACCCGAACTCTTGCCATCCGGATGAGGAACCTCCTGGAATCAATATCCCCGTCTACCGACCCAAACCTTATGGATGAAGTACGGCAGAACCTGCTACAGCTGCGGAGTGGGGTAGCTGAGGTTATGCTCAGGCAGGTGGCCCTGGATAGTGGACTGCCTCTTTCCCTGCCGTCCACACAGTCCGAACTCTCCACCACCCCCGCTGTGTCTGCACAGCGGAAAAAGCATAAGCATCGCAAAAGGGGGAGGGTGTGTCAGAAGCCCTTCCAGGATCTGCCGCTTCGCCGCGGACACCTGATGTCTCCATTGCCGCCGTCCTCCTCGAGTCAGGGCCCACATCCTGCGCAGCTGCTGCTTTGCCTGCGTTTCAAGATAGTCTGCCTGCAGCTTCACTGCCATCTGCATCCGAGACCCTGGCCCGGCGATTCTTCGCCCTTCAGGGATTATACCGGCCGACGAAAGACAATCTGTGGGTGCAGGACTCTGCTGAGGCTGCCTTGCTCCTAGACCAGCTTCGAGGGGACTTCGCCAAAATATCCCCAGATTCCTGGCTGGGAGAGCTGGAGAGAGCAGAGGACATGCTGAGGCAGCTGCTCTGCTTTCGGAGGAAGGAGCAATTGTCCTCCGCAGGAGATATCGCTGCACCTGAGGTGCTGCAGCACCCCCCGAGGTTCCTGTGCCGGCAGTGCCTGCCTCTTGAGGTGCCGGAGTTGGCGGTTCCTGCAGCACTCCCTGAGGTTCCTGCGCCGCCCGTTCCGGCTGCGCCCCTGGAGGTTCCTGCTGCACCGCTGCCCAAGGTTTCTGGCCTGATGGCTCCTGCACCACTTTCTGAGGTTCTGGTTCTGGAGGTCCCTGCTCTCACCCGCAAGGTTCCTGCTCCGGCGCCTGAGGTCCCCGCTCCTAAGATTCCTGCTCCGTCACCCGTGGTTCCTGCTCTGGCACCTGAGGCCCCTGCGCCCATGGTTCCTGCTCTGGCACACGAGGGGCCAGTTCCTGTGGTGCCCGCTCCCGAGACTCCAGTCCCGGTGGCTGACGCGCCGCCCTGTGAGGAGCCAGTTCTTGTGGTGCCCGCTCTCGAGGTTCCTGTCCCCGTGATGCCCGCGCCTGAGGCCCTAGTCCCGCTGGCTGATGTGCTGCCCTTTGAGGTTCCGGTCCCAGCGGCTGAAGAGGTGCCCACCTCCAAGTTTCCCACCCCTGTGGTCCCCGACACGCTGCCCTGCGAGGCCCCAGACCCGGCAACCGAAGCGGCACCCAGTGAGGCCTCAGTCCCCGCGGCCAGCACACTGCCCCCAATGGCTCCAGTCCCGGTGGCCGACACACCACCCCCAGTGGTTCCCATGGTGGAAGACAAGCCGCCCCCAGCGGTTCCCGTGCCTGATGGTCTGACCACCGCTCCTCCCTCCTTAATAGAGCTGGCAGAGAAGCTTGAGTGGGACCCCACAGAGATAATCCTCATTGTCCCATTGCACCCCTCCGATGGGTCACCCCGACTGCTACCACATCATGGCAAATTCCAGCCAGGGCCCCGTCTTTCAGTCTCCCGGAGAGGGAGAGGACACTGGCGTCGGGGTCGACGCCCTACCTCTCAGTCGCCAGGCATCGACTCAACGGTCACCAGCAGGCCCTCCGGCTCCTGATCGGCGGTCACCTGTGGGCCCCCAGGCTTCAGGTCGGCAGTCGCCCTCTGCTTCACTCATGTCACCTCGTCGGCTGGCACTGGTCCTGCCTCCAGCGCTTCGTCAATCGCCTGCGGGTCTCACGCCTGCGACTCGTAGGTCGCCTGCACCTGAGCCAGCTGTGGCTGCAGCTCCGCCTGCCATGGCTACAGTTCACTTCTCCCTTCCGCCACAGTCCTGGTTCACCATTGTTCCTTTCTAGGCCCCTTGTGCTCCCTGTGTTTTCCCTTTGTCCCTTAGTGCCTTCTAGTTCCTTTGTGCCCCCTGTGTGTGCTCCACGTCCTTCTGTGCCTTCGTCCCCTGCTGGTTCCTATGTGCCTCCTGTGGATGTGCCCCCTGTGTTTCCTCCTCATCCCTCCGTGCCTTTGTTCCCTGGTGTGGTCCCTCCATTGTCCCCTTTAGTGTTCCCCGGTCCTGTGTTTCCGTCTTTGGTGTCTTTGTGTTTGTCCACCTTTCCCATGCTTTGTAGCTTATTGTTTGAGTTGTCCTCCTTGTGCCAGTTCTGTGTGTCAGGGTTGTTTCCTGTGCCCCGTTGATGTTGTTGGTTTTGTCTCCCCAGGTGCTATTGTGTCCCCAGTCCCCTTAGGCGCTCGAAGTGCTCGCCTTTTGCAGGGGGGGGGTCCTGTCCTGCCCTGATTGTCCGCTTCTTCCGTGTGCCACGCCCCCCTCATTAACCTTGTGTGGGATCCCTGTGTGATCAGCTGTTTCTGGTTGTTGTTGTTGTTAGTCCTCTGTATTTAGTCCGCGTTTCAGTTTGTTTCCCCAGTCCCCCATTGTATTGTCCGTCTATGTTTTGCTTGCCTTATCTATGATTAAACCCCGTATTCCCTGACTTGCCGTTTCTGCTCGTACTTCTCTGGATTACTGCATGACACATGCAATCCAAGTTTGTTAAAAAAAATAATACCACAAAATGGAAGAGCAGCGTATGGACATCTATAAACTAGATGCTCTCGGAATGACAACAATTTATTCCCGGGACGCCCTCCCCCCATCTAATCCCTACACCTTCCACACTCCCCAATCTCTACAGTCTCTGACCCGCCTACAATCTCCCTACCTCTCCAAAAAATCTTTAATAAAAGCCAAACTTTGTATGGCTTGTCTCAATATAATTAGACTCATCAGATCATCAACACTAAGTGAGACTATTTCAAATTTGGTGCAAATTGTCTCAACATGAAATAGGTCACAGATCATCACCAATACAATGCTCCTGGGAAATCTGAAAAAGATCCAGCAAATACTTTTAGAGTTGCTCATTTGGAAAAGTGTCTTCTGCAGTCGCCAACTATACGCCACCTAGTGGCTTTGCTTCAGTTTTCGGGGGGGATTTGTCTCAAAATGAAATTAGGTGTAGATCTTAATCCATATAATTTTTTGTCATGCACTAATAACATCCATCAAATATTTTTGAGTTGTCATGTTCACTATGTCAAGTGTCTTCTGAAGTTCAAAATTTTCATATTCAACAAACCTTTGGCAAACTTTCTCCGTCTCTGTATCACAAGGTCACAAATGGCAGGTATGGGTCACACTTCTCCGCACACGTACTAGTGGATGTGTCCGCTCAAACATTTATGACGTGTTTAATGTCATTGTGCGCCTCTGCAGACGAACACCTGCTGCACTCCAAATTTGTGTCTGCGGACACAATGAACATGATCAATTTGCTAGCGTCCACTGAAAATATCAACATGGATGCTTCTGACGAGTGTAAATGTATGTGTATGTGAGTGCGGACTTGTCTCGAAGTGAAAATCTCACGCCAGCCAGCTGACCAAAGCTGGTGACCCTTCTGAATTTGTAAAACATAGAGAAATGGGCACAAACCTCACTGCTGTAGTACGTGTGCAGGGAATATCAGAATAATAATTTATGTTATTATTGTTAAAAAATTAAACACTTTTTTGGAGAAATGAAACCTAGGACTTATTCAAAGCGATGTACTGTGCTTCAGGGCATCCCTAAATTATGCAATGCACGCAGTGCAGGTGAGAGTTTCAGACGAGTCCTTTCTGCTGGAATAGCCCTGATTTATAGGAAATTATGGAAATGGAAAATGGAAGAGGAGCAAACAAAAATGACACAATGAAACTAGAAAAGCAGCCAGGAGAAGGTGAGGGGAGCAGAGTGAACACTCTGAAGAAAACAGCTCATCAGTGACATTCAGCTGCACAGGATCCTAAATGGACCCTCAACCGCTATGAGCTCCATCTCAAAGCTGGCATCCACTGGCACAAGTGCTCTGTGGGTAAATAACAGCAGGTCTATCTCTACTGCTTTTCCAGATGTGGTTTTCTGCTGTGGTCCTGGCACACTGTGCTGTGTGCAGGTGGAACTGGAATCTCCGTGTCATCGCTATTATTCATAACTTACAGCTTATAATAAACAATGAACTGCATGATGGATGGGGCTGCTGTGTACTACCAATCACCTCTTGCTTCAACTGAAATGGAAACAATGTAACTAATATGAAATAGAATTTTGTGAATCAGGGAATCCCACCCACATTTACTTCCATCACTGCCATTAGAACATCACCTATAACTACCATTATCACTGGTTACATCATTGATTATCATTTCTGCTCTTTCTACTTGATCTAGGGACTGTTGAGTTACAGATGCTCACTTTTTGCACATCGTTGAACCTGTAGCGGTGGTCTGAGTGTAGTAGCCTTGGCTGCACGAGGACACACACAGCGACTCCTCCTTCAGAAAGCCTGAGGCGCACAGAATGCAATCTTCTTTTCCTGGTCCTGAGGAAGAACCCAACAGCTAGAACCAGGCAAACACATCCCTTACTGCCATTATCCATCTTCATAGCTGGATTTTGAAATACTCCAGCACTGTATACACTGGGTTGGTCTGTTCTTTACTTCTCCTCATAATTAACATGCTCTTACTCCTACTCAACGTGCCCTACCTTTGCCCTACTAGATTAACGTGTTCCCAACCCACCCAATTAACACATTACTACTAACACTCAACTATAACACTTACGCCCTTCCTGTTACTCAGCCACGTGTGAACTCATGCATTAATGATCCATTAAAAATCATAAAGACGTAGAGTATCTGTCTTTAGGTTTGTGGAAAAGTGAGGGAGACTGATATGCTCCGAAATACAGGAGTATTCACCTTTGCAGGTGGAACAGGACTGGTGGCAAGAACTACATTTCTTCTCTGAGCTTAAGAATGTCCCATCGGCACAGTCAAGCACACAGGTGGTACGTGACAGCCTGAACACACAGAAATTAAATAAGTCAGTGTTTATGTCAGTAATTAATGAACAAACAACAAAAGACCAACATATTTTGGATATATTTTACCTCTGTGTTAACTGAAAGAATTGGGTTTAAAATCAAAGCCAGCATAGCGTGTTATTAAGGATTCTTCTCTCGATTTGGTTACCCATTACCTGTAGCCCTCTTTGCAGCTTGTACATGTGTCAAAGTCATGCCAACACGTCCTGCAGTTATCGTGGCATCTTTCACACTGCCTGTGGACTGGTGACAGAGAGTCAGGGACACCATGTTTGAACTCAAAAGCCACACACACACACACACACACACATATAGAGCGCAAGCTGTGAGCTATCATGGTACATGTATTACTAAGAGTCTGTTACTGTCACAATGGAATCTGTCTTAATGGAATCTGGTACTACTACAATGGAATCAATCACCATGGATTCTATCACTATCCAAATGGAATTTATCATAATGGAGTCTGTCACTATCACAATGGAATCTATAACAATGGAATCTTGTCATAATGATGTCTGTCACTAACATAATGGCATCTGTTACAATGGGACTGTCGCCAACACAATGCAATGTATCACAAATGAGTCTGTCACTACCACAACAGATCCAATCATAATGGAGTCCAGCACGATAGAATAGACCTCCTTAGCACCCCAGCTTCCAGAAGCCAGTGAAGCCCACTAACCGTTGTTCACGTAATGACCGAGGGGACAGCTGAGCACGCAGGTGTGGCTCTCAGGCTGCAGGTAGAGTCCTTTGCGGCAGGAGTGACAGTGGTCAGGCGCCCCGCCCTGGCACCGCTCGCAGCCATGCCTGCAGCGTCTGCATCTCCGAGCAGCTTTGTCCTCATAGAAGCCCACAGGACAGTGGCTGACACACGTCCTGCATATGGGAAGCCGGTGCTGCTCTGATGGTGGAGCAGTCTGACAGAGCAATGCACCCCCACAAGTGTGTGGTAGCAGAACCTGGGCCTGTTACCCAGATATCAGCCCGAAAGAGTCACCCTGCATTGTCCCAGGTGCAGCAGAGAGCTTCAGCCATATGAGTGTAACTGATTATAGATTATATCATTAAGCTGTGTATGTGTGTGTGTGTGTGTGGGTCTGCATAGATCATATTTGAGGACCAAATTGTCCTCAAAGTGTAGTAAAACCTGAAATTTCCCTACTTTTGGGGACATCTTCTGAGGTCCCCATTTGGATAACCTCAGTTTTATAAAAATC
>JAODJW010000019.1:16157134-16183768 GCA_026777045.1 Hyperopisus bebe
GTGTGTGTGTGTGTGTGTGTGTGTGTGTGTGTGTGAGGCAGGGACTGTCTGTAGTGTGTGTGAGGCAGGGACTGCGTGAGGGATACATCCGCATCATACTCAGCTCTTCCTTTACCTGCCTGTCCGCAGGCTGCCCAGGCTGAAATGCACGCAGTTGAGGCAGTGGTTGACGGAGGGCCCGTCGCAGCCGCTCTCCCCACACTCTGGGTGGCAGGGTCCTAGGGCAGGCCACACACAGGTCAGCGGGGCCCTAGGGCAGGCCACACACAGGTCAGCGGGGCCCTAGGGCAGGCCACACACAGGTCAGCGGGGCCCTAGGGCAGGCCACACACAGGTCAGCAGGCTCTGGTTCCGGGAAGGTGTCGCTCATCATTTTCTCAGCCTCGACGGTTACCGTCATATTCATCCTCCCCTTCGTTCCCCCCCTGCTGCTCTGGGATGGGTGTCTCCGGTATGGCTTGGAGTGAGGATATGGAGCGGTATGGGTGCTCTGAGGTTCCAAAAAGAATCAGTGTCCATTCCATCAGTTTACCTGGCAGGAGGAAAGGAGGTAAGGTTTCCTTGAAATAAAACTTCTCCAGCAGTTAGCAACAATTTGAATGTCTATATATCCTGTCAGAGAATTAAAAACGTACAATCCGCTGTTCTCAAGGCTTCAAACAACATAACATCAACAAGCACTGTAAATAATTCACAAAATCAGTGGTAGATTTAATTATGCTGTGATGTAATGTGGTTCTGCTCATAAGGTCAGCAATGGCCATCTGCATGTACTCAGACACATTTCGTAATAATACTGGAAACTATGTCACATCTTCCTGCGGGCATAGCAGGCTCCTTTACCCAGACTCTTTGTCGTACGCTGCTGTGAAGGAGAGTCTCTGATTTCCAGTGTCCACAGACCCTCTGCCTTCTCCCCCCAGCAGTGGACTGTCATGAACTCCCAGTTCCTGAAGCCATTTTTGGACCAGTCTTGTTGCCTGCAGGTTTGGACGCATTCACAGGGACAAGTCATGCTTAGGATCTGCGGAATGCCAAACCAGCCATTTCACACTCTCTGATTCATTCAAATATGTAAATAACGAATGACATTTAAAGAGTTTTGTTTTCTTTTTCCAAACAGCTGGAAGTATGAAGGAACCATTGCTCTGAACTCTCACCCTGCTAAAAAAGACAATCACGTCTGTAATAACATTTTCAGGAACCAGGCCCTTGACGAAAATTAGCACGCGTGGTGACCTGTAACACAGTCCCTTCAGTAGTACACACTGCCAGCCTTTCCTTTATAGAATATTGTCTCATTCTGGAAAAAAATTAACCTATAAATCTAGTTTCTGGTCACAGTGGGGGTGAATGGGCTCTGTGAGTTCCTCATTACTGCTCCCTTGTCGCTAATTCACATCCAGCGCTGCCTGCGGCCACCTGCTGCGAACACAGTGCCTTCCTCAGTTCCATCCGACCCTGCAAACCGCACAGATGTCAAGGAGACATCAGGCTCCATGGATGATGACTCACAAGCCTAGTGAACTTAATATGAGATTTAAACATACATTCTTTTTTGTTCTCTTGTAGCCCCTGTCTGTCAGCTTCCCCTAATAAAAATGAAATAACCTGAAATTATTTTATCTCAATAAAACTAATGGTTTTATTCCTTAAAGCTGGGGCCATATCAGCCTGCAGTCCTGCTGGCCTTCCAGTCTGAGGATTGTGAGTTGTGGACTTGTACACACATGCTCTCAGAGAAACATAAAATAATGGTCTAAATGTTATTTTTTATATAAGTTCTGGTTCGGTTTATGGTGGAAGTGCTACCTGGTAGATCTGGTCTTAGTTCTTATTACAGGGGACATTCTGCATCCAGGGAGTCTGGAGGTGGAGAAATCTGAGAGCAGGGTGCCTGAAACCAGGGAGTCTGAAGGTGAAGAAATCTGAGAGCAGGGTGCCTGAAACCAGGGAGTCTGGAGGTGAAGAAATCTGAGAGCAGGGTGCCTGAAACCAGGGAGTCTGGAGGTGAAAAAATCTGAGAGCAGGGTGCCTGAAACCAGGGAGTCTGGAGGTGGAGAAATCTGAGAGCAGGGTGCCTGAAACCAGGGAGTCTGGAGGTGGAGAAATCTGAGAGCAGGGTGTCTGAAACCAGGGAGTCTGGAGGTGGAGAAATCTGAGAGCAGGGTGCCTGAAACCAGGGAGTCTGAAGGTGGAGAAATCTGGGAGATGGAATCTGGGACCAAAAGGTTTAGGCTGGAGAATCTTAGAGAAGCAGGTGTGGGAGCCTGAGGCCACAGTGTCCGGCTGCATACCGATTGACCAGCAGCTGCGAGCGTGTTCCCGACGGCGACACCAGGCTGATATCCAGGTCTCCTCGCCGTGGGTGCAGAATTGTGATCTTTACCACCACATGTTCCAGGTACTGCACTTGGTGGTTTGGCTGCTGCATACAGGCTGTGGAGGTAATGCTGACATTCAGGAGCTGTCCAGTATGGATGTACCTGCAGATAAAGCCCAGAAGGAGAGGTGTCTCCATCAGCTATTGAGAGCAAGGTCCATGTCATTCATCCCACAGTATTAGAGCAGACAAATATTCAGGTACTGTATAATAAGCAAATCCCAATGTTTAATAAAGAGCCAAACATACTTCATCTGTCTTCTAGACTCAGACCGTGACTGTTTTGTCAGGATGGAGTAAAGGTTGTATCCTCTACACTCTCTGACAATGAAAATCTCACTGTGAGACTGAAGCCTCTGTCTGAAAGTATAATTCTTCTGCGCTGAGCTCGACATGCTGATGAGTACTGGGTGAGCACCATGCCAGAGACACTGACGGACTGGTCGTCAACGCATCGACCTTGAGCTATAGGAAGCTAACGAATAACCTGCAGGTAGACAATGAGTACCCTGCATGATGTAATATAAACTTAATCACACATACACACATACACACACACACACACACACACACACACACACACACACACCTGCTGCTAAAGCCAAAACTTAATGCCTTTAAACTAGAAAGTCTTCAAAATGCATCCTAAAATTCCAGTTTTTGTCATGTTCATATCTGAGGGGGGAAGTAGCTCAAAGTGCATAAATATTTATGGGCTGATCACAGAGGGACAGCAACAACCCTTCCCAGAGAACAGCCTTTCTCTTAAACACGCAGGACATTAAATGAATATTAACGTTAAAACATTTATTCCATCATCTCTGCAGATCCTTCACTTAAAAGGCATAAAATGGTATCCTGTTCAGTCATAATAATATTTCAGTCAGCTTGTCCTTATCCACAAGTAGCTGGTTCTAGGTGCATCAGAAATAGGGAGGGGGGGCACCCCTCCCCATCCTGCCACTCAGTTAAAATCACATATTATTCTTCGCGAAGGTTCAGTTTGATCTCTGCCCTCTACAGCTTTCACCACATCCTGCACAATATCACATGAACAGATATCCGTCTAGGGCTGAACAATACTGGGGAAAGGATCATAATGTGATACTTCTGTGGTCTGTGATCACCGTTCATAATGGCACCTTTTGCTATTTAATGCATTCCTGTCATGATACAGATGAAACAGATAAGACAAATGAAGAGCACGTTCCTGATCTTTAGTTATAAATCCACACGTTACTGAGGCCATTTTGGTGCAAATCATAATCTTGCATTAGACAGATTCATTTTATCATATGGATCAGTTTAGTTGTGAAACTACACCCTATTCTCATTTTAAATTACGATTAAAATGATTTTAAAAAATGTTACATCACATCCTTTCACAATAAGGCTGTTGTATATGTGCTTATTGCAATGTCGCAATATACATCTTAACTACCCCCCCCCCCCCCCACCGGGCCAAATTCAGCTCCCACAACATCAAACGAGTTGTGGTTTGGACAGGATCTGAGTTAGACGCTGATAACACTGAAGATCAGAGGTGACCTTGTTATGGCAGATTTCACGTTAGTCAGTCCTCTCGATCAGACCAGAGACCCTTTCATATTCAAACAGAACACAAGCTTTCTGAAATGTAAAATGGCGGGAGTAAGTCCTGAGTATATCAGAAAAAAACATTTTATGGCGATGTTCCATTATTTCCTTTACCCCACGAGACCTACTTACAGAGCCACCCCATGAGGCCTGCCTACAGGGCAACACCATGATGCCTGCTCTGCAGGGCCACCCCATGGGACCTGCCTACAGGGCCACCACATGAGGCCTGCTCTACAGGGCCACCCCATGAGACCTGCTCTACAGGGCCACCCCATGAGACCTGCTTACAAGGCCACCCCATGAGGCCTGCTCTACAGGGCCACCCCATGAGACCTGCTCTACAGGGACACCCCACGAGGCCTGCATACAAGGCCACCCCATGAGGCCTGCTCTACAGGGCTACCCCACGAGGCCTGCTCTACAGGGCCACCCCACGAGGCCTGCGTACAAGGCCACCACATGAGGCCTGCTCTACAGGGCCACCCCATGACATTTGCCTACAGGGCCACCCTATGAAGCCTGCTCTACAGGGCCACCCCATGAGACCTGCCTACACTTTGTGCCATGTTTAATTTGAATGTGACCATTTTAGGCAACAGAACGTTTGACATCCACTACCTGGAACGGACGGACACTCCAAGGCTGAAGAAGGGAGTGGTGCTGGAAAAAGTGGGATTCAGTGTGGCCACCATGAACTCTGCTCTCACCTGGTTGTGTTGTCGGGGGTTTCGATGCAGACGTGCTGGGGGGGAACATTCCTCCATGTCTGAGCTTCCAGGACCAAAGCCTCGGCATTCACCAGCCCGAAACCATAAAGATGGCTGACTACAAAGGCAGAGATACCTCCATGAGTGTTTCTCAATACCAAGGATGCGAAGATCATTCTTGTGGTATTTCTTACTTCCCTCCAAAGACTTGGGGTACAGTGAATCATGGGATTGGTCTCGTTTGGCAAGGATACAACCGAGAACACAAGTACGGTCAAGTACATATATTGAGAAACACCCCATGACTCCTACAGAAGCAAGCTACCCTATCATGTAAATTAGCCACATAATCCCTTCCCTAAGTAGGCTGGACTCAAAAGTAGCATGGATCCCTAGATTCAGATACAGTAGGACTAGTGATGACACTTCATGAATCATTTGGTGTATTTTTTGCCCCCACTAGATGGTGCTCTTGGCTTGCTTATGCTTTGTGACTTTTTTTTTTAAGAAAGCACCATCTAATGGGGCCATAAAATACACCAAATGATTCATGAATCATTTTGTCCATCACTAGACAGGACCATCTAGAGCACAGGTGTCAGACTCCAGTCTTGGGGGGCCGGAGCCCTGCACATTTTTGGGTTTCCCCTCGTTTAACACACCTGATTCAACTCCTTGTGCTAATTACCACATAGCTGTTGAGCTGAATCATTTGTGGTGGAACAGGGAAAGAACTAAGCTACCCAGGGCTGCGGCCCCCCAGGACTGCAGTTTGACACCCCTGATCTAGGGCAATACAACAATAAGAAAATCAGCTGGTCACCCAGGGCAAACCACCAACCCCATCCACCCCCTCACACAGGACAGCTTCACCACGGGTGGCTTACCACCCCCCCCCAGTGCACAAGGTAAGAGACAAAAAGAAAGTGGATGGTAAAGTTTGCTGGGGGCAGGGAAGGGGGGGGAGGGGTGCCACAATGGAAACCAATCATCTTGATACCAATATATTAAACCTGGGTGGCAACTGGGTAAGTGTCGAGGGTCTAAATCCGGCCCCTGCTATGTAAATGTGAAATTTGCACATTCCCTCTGCTTGTCTGGACTTCCTGTGGGGACTCCGATTATCTCTGTTTATAACAAGCTGGTAGTTCAACTGGCATCTCTAAATAACCTGTGCATTGTGTGTCGGCGTGTACCCTGTGTCCCTCTGCCCCGCACCGCCTTGCTATGACTCTGCATCGTGTGTCGGTGTGCGCCCTGTGTCTCTCTGTACCGCCTTGCAGTGACTCTGCATCATGTGTCGGTGTGCGCCCTGTGTCCCTCTGCCCCGCACCACCTTGCTTTGACTATGCATTGTGTGTCGGTGTACACCCTGTGTCCCTTTGCCCGCACCGCCTTGCCGTGACTCTGCATCGTGTGTCGGTGTGCGCCCTGTGTCTCTCTACCCTGCGGCCTGCACCCCCTTGCTTTGACTCTGCACTCCATAAGCGGAAGGAAGGCTGGCGAATATTAAATCAGTCATCGCTCCATGAAACTTTCTGACACCGCACAGCTGGGCCTGAGACCTGCGTCACACTTCTCCTTTTGGAAAGCCTACGCACAGCTGACCTCTGTGGCCTGCAGCATTGGTCTTCCAGTCATTGGCCTTTAAGTGGACTGGACGTGATGTTCTCACCAGGAGGTGCTGCACGTCTCTCCAGGTGAGCAGCGGACTGCAAAACAACAACGGACCCTAGATAAAAGTCATAAGCCACTAACTTCTCTTCTGTAAAACATCACAATCAGAATCTGAATCTGAATCAGACAATTCGCCAGGGATATTGCATATCCGAGGAATTTGTTGGGGTGAATTGGTTATGGAGCACACAGATTTTACAGAATTATGAGATAATGCACAGTATTAACTTAAAGGAATATAAAATATTCAAGGAGCTAGATTATACGCTATACTATACAATCATATCATACAACAGCTTATACAACACAAAAGACATGCCACTTTCACAAATAAACAACAGTTAACATTCTTTGAATTTATCGTTAATTTAGTAAAAGGAAATGGTGGGAATTATAATAATATATAGAACCAAAAAATACATGGGTGTATTGGATGGTTGCTGCACATTCTGGAGTGACTTTAGGAGAGGTTTGGAAGTGGCTCAGCTGACACACTTTGACAGATATAATATCACCGATTTACATGAATATGAAGATCATTTAAACATTATTTTCTCTAACTGCATAAGACTTTTGCACAGTACTGTACACAAAGGTACATTTCCAAAAATGATACTGTTTGTACTAATTCAAAGCGGAACAGATGATCCACTGTGTGTATTTGTTCCACTTCAAATTCAAATCTGTTTACACAGCATTTCGAAATAGAATATCGAGCCAAAATGTGTTCTTTTCTCCAAGTGAAATATTTACAGAAAACAGTGTTTCCTGGGGCTGACAGGAATAGCAGTGACTCACTCCTCTGTTCACAGGCTTGTTATCTAATCACAGCTCAATAACTCTGGTGTTTCATGACAGCACTGTGAAGCAGTACAAACAACAAATTGAAAAAACAGTTCTATTACGCTTATGATCTGTTTTCGTAAAGCATCTCTTTGGGAATTAACTTTGTTTTCTTGGCAACACAAGAAGTTTTTCATAATAAATGATATATGGAATATATGGTTTTATGCCTCAACTGTTTTTTACCTACATAAATTCAGTTTCTCTGAGGCTAGCTCAATTCTGAAACCTTTGAAACCAAATGGAACCTGGGCAAACCTTGAACTTAAAGTTACACTACCATTGTAGCAGAACATTTTTTAGTATCTTTAGGGAGTATGTATCAGACTACGCACTGATCAGTCTGCAGAATCCCAGCATCCACCCTCTGCACACAGCATGCAACCTCTGACACAGAGAGCATAGTCTGAAAAGATGTGTACAGGCTGGGATGTGTGTCTGAAACATGTGAGAATGCAAGGCTGGGGAAGTGCACTATTTGGGATGGAATGAAAGGAGGCTGGAACATCTAGTGACATCTAGTGGAGGCTGGAAGTACAAATTTGAGACCCTTACTGGACATAAATGGGAATCAGTGGATGGGTAGAGGCTATTTTAAGTACAGTGAGGACAGGCCTAAAGCTCCTATATGGCAAGACTGAGTTACAGAAACTGTACTCACTTGGCCTCCAATGCCAAAGCAATGATCCCTGCCAACATAGGGGCAGAGACTGAGGTGCCGGTGTGCCCCTCCGTGCAGCGGTGTCGAAGGTCAATGGTCACCTGACAGGAAGAGTACATGAGGCCCAGATGTCCACGTGAGCGAGTGACCTGGCTAAACACAGTGCACCAGCACTCACAATCTTCCCGTGGTAGCTCTCCCCGCTGCTGTAGGTAGTGGTAAATGTAGAGGCGCAGGGCTCCAAGTACCAGGGCATGGTGCCAGCTTCTGTGGTGCTGCTGACGGAGATGGTGTAGATGCTGTTGGTGTAGCCGTCGCAGGAGCAATGGTCGCCAGCCCTGCCCCCGTTGCCCGATGCCCATACGAATATGGAGCCCCGGCCTTTACGACCCTGTGTAACCAAGAAAAACAATCCCCTATCTGCTGCCAGTCCAGGAGAGAAGCTCTAAGTGTACCACATAACATGCATAATCCACCCACACTACTACCCAGATATTAGTGATGAACAAAATGACGTTTCATGAACTGCTTGCTATATTTTTTGACCCCACTAGATGGTGGTCTTGGTTTGCTTTGGGGCATGCTTTGTGTCCTTTTTTGAACAGAGCACCATCTAGTGGAGTCAAAAAATACAGCAAATGGTTCATGAAGCGTCATTTTGTCCATCACTACCAGATGTTGTTGACCATCATAGGCCCAAATATACTTTCGAATTCAGCAGTGACCAAAGCTTCCCATGGGCCGTACCTTCTTAATGGCCTCCCTGAAGGCGTGCTTGGTGAGAGGGCCAGGCCCGTCCACTGTCTTCCCATCATCATCTGGCCCCCAGCTGGCGCTGTAGATGTCAATGTGGTTCGGCCTGATTCCCAAAGACTTGGCTTCCACCAAATCCGTCACATCCCCGTCCAGCATCCGAACTCCTGGGGGTGGAAAATGCAGAAGCCAGAATGTCTAACCTAGCTACTGCCCTGGGATATGGGGCCTTTAAAATGCTGGAACAGGAATGCAAAATTTCGATGTTAGCAATATTCAAGAGGCAAGGCGAGGAGCATTCTGCCATCTGTAGCTTATTACGAATCTATTTGTCAGACCAGGCTGTTAGAATCCTGCGGATGTCTGCATCTGTACAGTGGCAATCTAGCCGGAAATCTAGCCAGGTGAAAAAAAAACACACACCGTTCTACAGGAAAGTTGGCCAAATTACAAACATTTACTCCCAGAGTCCATCTCGCGTTTCTCTCAAAATAGTTCACGTCAAGAAGAACTTTGTGATGCACTGAAACAAACCTGATGAGGCATTGAGCAGCAGGCAGGTGCTCTGAATTCCTGGGCCGCCATCGAGGCAAGCGATCGCCTGTTCTGCTTGAGCATTTGAAAACGAGCCCTAATCAGAGCTCCGAAAGGCTGCGAGACTGACCATAGCAGAGCATGCGAGCTCATGGGTAGCAGGTGGGGTGTTTTGACCACGTAGCAGTCACTCAGAAAAGCAAATGCATTACTTTACAGCATCTTTCCTGCTGGTTTTTAACTAATTAAGTACGTAATTCATTAAGCGGGAAATGCTGAAAATAAGCCCACCTGAATGCAGATTGTTTTGCATGTGTGGAAGAAAAGTTTATACAAATATATATGTAAGCTGTGGCGCTCTAAGTATTGCGCATGCGGAGAACCTACATCTAAACCACTGACAAGCATGACGTCGTCACCTAGGAACAGTCTTTTGTCTTTGTTTACTTCGGCTTCCCGCTGTTAAATCCTAAAAGCATTGCATTGTGTAATATATCTCATGTTCCCCACAACTCTAAAATTCCTGTGAAAACCCCACACGGACTGCCAGTCCCTGTTACACAATATGTACGCATATTGGGAAACATTTTCTGCATTTTTCAAGAGCCTAAAGACATTGTGAAAAACCCAGGCTGCTTCTGCTCGGAATTAAGTCTGAGGCCCAGTGGTTAACGCAGTACACATCTGCTGGATGTCAGGGACGGTACAAGAGGCAAATTCATTGAGAGAGAGATCAGCCCCAGTGCCCAAGAGGGATCTGCAGGTTAACTGTTTCACAGTGGCTCACAAAAACTCTGCAGCTATCCTGCACTGCACTCCCATTCAAGGGCAGATATCAGAGGCACCGAGGGGAAATGCGATTAAAAAAAAACACAAGATGCAGAATATCTTGAGCTCATTTCGAATGTTTCTATTTAACTCATATTAAACTTCACCAGACTCTGTATTCGGTAATAAAATGGTAAAAAATAAAATACTGGCAATCATTTGGATATCCAATTGCCCTTCCAGTCTGTGAACGCCTAAAGCAATAAAAAAAAAGAGGAGAGCGATTCAATCTGCACAGCTGTGCAGTCTGGACAGATCTCAGCCCGAACACAGTCACAGCATGGATACTGGGATACTGAGGAGGTGGCGGTCGGTTCAAAGGTCAGACAGATGTGATCTTCGAGCCAGGGGGAGCATGAGGGACCTTCCCCCCATTTATGCAGAGCTTTGCAGAAGATCCCATTGGACCACGGTTGCATCAAGCCAAAGTCATTCCAGTTTTGGAGAAGAACAGGAAAGATTCCTCGCGGTCTCGAAGGCACAGCTGCGGACTGGAAAACCTCTGAATAGACTGGGCACGCACCACACACACGGATTACCCCTAATCAGCAGAGTCCACCCACATCGCGAATATGTACAGAGGAGCAGGGCCCTACCTCCGATCCGAGCATTGTATGCGATGCCCACGATGCAATGGGAGTTGTTGGCCACGGCTGCCACTTCACCTGCGCAGCGGGTGCCATGCCTAGGGGCGGGCAGAGAGGAGAATAGGGTTGGTGCCCATATCTGTGAGTCTGCCACCCACATTTGATATCCCTGTATGTGTGATTGGGAGGGACAGAGAAGAAAAGTCGAGACCTACAGTCCTACAAGTCCAGAAGTCCTGGAGTCCATAGTGCAGTCAGCCAAGCATAATTTGATTCTTCTATATAGAGGCGCTCTTATCGCCTGTCAGAGCAGTGTTACTGCACAAATACCTCTGCTGCAAGAACAATATACAGGACCTCATACTGCATCCTACATTTCACTGACAAATCAGGGAAAGGGGTGTCTGTTATCGCCATATGTCTGCTGAATCCGGAAATCCATAAAATAAGGTCTACATAAAATGAATAGTCTGTTAAATAATAAACACAGTGAAACATACTGACAGCTGTATTTAGGTTTTCTTATATATCATATATATATCATTGAAAGACAGCAATAAATGATAAAATTACGAGCCTCCATTAAGAGGAAGACCAAACTGAACATTCTGAAGGCGCCTCTGTAGAGGAGGCTCTGGTCCTGTCTGAGGAGCGACTGCCTCCATTTTGCGTGGAGGTGCCTGCTTGGGGTGAGGTTTGGGCCTGAAAACTGGCTCGAAGAAGGTACCCAATTTCAATTGTGTTTTGGAAGATTGCTATAAATGGATAATAATCTCTCCGTACGCTCGCAAGTGCCATTTCCACAAGTGTCCTTGGCTTCCATGAAGCATCCGCTTTGCACATTAAAATAATTTTGCACATTAAAAAAAAACAAAAAACATTTGCTTTTGGATATCTGACAGTTTGTTTCTCCACCAAACATTCCTCACAAACACCCATTAAATCTGAAATCCTTTAAATCGCTGTATGTAAAACTGTGGATTTACTGCAAATGGAATGAAACAGAGACCCACCAATAACAAAATAAGGCAGCCCCTGTTTACACTTGGTTTTAAAATGTGGTTTGGACAATCGGATCATAAGTGGACAGCGCTAAAGACAAGTGTAAACAACCACCAGTAGAATAAGATCTAGGAGACTCCCCCCTCAAGTCAAGAAAACCCCAGTTAAGCAACCCAACCGTTCCATTAAGTGGCACCCACTTGTTCTCGTTGCTGGCATCATAGCGTGGTGTGGGGTCGCGGTCGTTCCCGTTGATGTCATAACTGGCCAGCGGGTCCTGGACGGGAGAGAGATAACTGGTGAGAGCCCAGCAGCCACCAGCTCTCCGCCTTGCCGAACCAGAAGAAGCCAGGAAGCTGAGGAGCTCTTAGTAATATCTCAGGGTGGAAAATGGGCTACTAATGGGCTCCAACATCCAGTCCATCTGCTCCATGATTTCCTGATGGGGGATCAACATCCCCAACAACCTGCAGTGACTCCCATAGAGGGACATTTCAGGCCCAGAGAGTACAAATTTGGACTAAGATTTTGTTTTACCCAACCAGTTGAGTACTCAATTGGTTGGTTGAAACAAAATCTTGGTCTGGATTTTTACTTTCTGGACATGAAATGTTCCCCACCCCTGATGAGCTCCAAGCCACAAATAAGGTCCAGCCACCTATCATTCAGAGCCACGTTCATCTACTGCAGCAAATCCAGCCGCTCTAAAAGTTTACCTACTACAACGCAGTAAATTCATCCAGTATGCCATACAAAGGCCCAGCATGATCCCTGTTTATCTTCGGAGCCCAGGTTTGCAGTATAATTCACAGGACCATAGCCTCCATTATAAGTTCGACCAATACTTACATAATTCGCAGCGAGGTCAGGGTGATTTTTCTCAATGCCGTCATCCAGGATGGTGACCACCACGTTCTTGCCCGTAAAGCCTCTCCGCCATGCTCCCAGAATGTTCATCTCTGAGCTGCACTGGTGACTCGTATTTTCACATTGCTGTTGGTCAGCGAGAGCATAACCTTCTCACAAAATCCTGAATCAGCCTTGCAACAATAGTAATAATAATGGATGCATGGACAAATGGAGAGATCCAGGTTTTAATTGCCATCTGATCAGAGGAAAAAATTCAACAAGATCTCCTAGGACTGCACCATATAGAAAATAAATGTCAAAACTGCTGTGTGATTTTGTTGCAATAAATATTCCATATTTCCATCCATCCATTTCCTTAAACCGTTTATCCTGTTTAGGGTTGTGGGGGGTCCAGAGCCTATCCTGCAGGCTATGGGCGCAAGGCAGGGAACAGGATGGGGCACCAACCCATCGCAGGGCACACTCACACACTCACTGCTAGTTACCAATTTGGTAACTTCCACTAGCCTTAACATGTTTTTTGACTGCTGGGGGCAGAGTACCTGGAGGAAACCCCACGATGACACAGGGAGAACATACAAACTCCACACACAAGGAACCCTGGCAGAGACTTGAACCCATGTCCCTCAGGTGCATAAAGCGGCAAAGCTGAGTAAGTTTTGTTTCCGACGACAGGGTGCAAATGTTTTAGCGAAACTTAAATCCCACCTTGTTATAATGTTGAGACAATATGAAGGTATGTTTCAATATGAGGGATCTCAACCCAGCTATGACAATCCTTGAAAAATGAGAAGAGTGGGTGTATAACAGGTCATGTCGATATTAACGTTGGACATTTCCCAGTCATATAATATACTTCGGCCAGTTTAGCCAGTTTGGTACAAAACACCCTGCCTCATGCTGTGATGATTTCATTTTGTGCTGGTACCAGTTTTTCAAACCAGTGGAAAATGATCACTAGAAGTACCATTGACTTTGGTACCAAAAATTTGGCACCTGGTGCAGTGGTAAAGTACCCTAAATTAACTGAACCATTACCAAAGAGGGGTTTGGATCCTAAATCAAGAAGCTAAGGCTGCTCAGCTACCTGTACTTACAATGTACCACATGTTGGACCACTTAGGATCATTAAAGGTGAAATAGTCTTGATCACTCGCAGCATTCCTCTTCACTCGCTTCTTAATCACCTGTTGCTGAATCCAGTTGACCTGCAAAGAGACATACAGTGCCCACTGCAATGGGAATCTTCACTACAGGCCAACAAAAACAATTGTTTTGTGTTACAGAAAACCACACTCATACGTAAGATGAGTTTATCTAAGAAAAAAGGCTGGATATACTCTGATGTTTTCCACTTGCAATAAAATGCACAATTATTAAATGCATTTTTGAATAAAAATCCTCTATCTATAAAAGTCCGTCTTCCAGTTGCTTAAACTGAGTAGTGTCACGGGGCTGTGGAGCTGGTAGGAGGTGGCAGAGGACAGACGGCCGGGGAAGAGCATGGAGAAGGCCAGTCAGCCACAAAACGCACACAGTACAGGCGACTTAGAGACAGCAGTTATCCTGACTGCACATATTCCGAAAGGAATCCGGATTACCCAGCGGAAACCCATGCGGCACAGAGTGAACAAATATATGAGCAAAGGTGAGATTTAAAGCATCAAACCTGGGTGGTTTGGCCTAGCAATCTATCAATACCCTATCAAACAAAACAAATGATAACACCACACCCCCTCCCCACGCCCCACCCCCATATAGAGAGGATAGAGATTTTACCTTCACATGAGCTCAGCACACATCAATAAGCTGCGGTACTGAGCTTTTCACTCTGGATTCTTTAAAGGCTCTTTACTGCAGCAATAGCACAAACAAGCAGCCCAGGGCTGGGGACCAGCTAGACTCACCTTGGGGTCCATGCGGATAAAGGTGTGATCGCCCCTTGCGGTGAAGGCTGCCCTTCTGACCACCTTGCTGTGATGAAAATGATAATAGTCCTTCAAGGCTCCTATCTGAAACATAAGCAGAAATGCACACAGGTAACCTCAGTAAGAGACCCGATTACCTCTGTGAGCGAGGTAAAAGTGTTTAAATTGACCTTCCTTCTTAAAAGCAACAAGTCAATCAATGCACTCTGGTCAAGAATTTGCCAAAGTTTTTTTTTTTTTTTAATAAAAAAAACTGTGTCTGCATTGAAATATGTAGGTTTTGTTGTTCAAGCATTTTTATATGCACTGTAAACTCTATGAACCTCTTTCAAATTGACATCTTCCAGACAAAAATACATTGTAGCATTGGGCAGACTGAGGCATCGCGAGAGCAGCAAAGAACGAGGACACTTACTTGCCAAGAAGAACACACTCTTTTATTACAGTCTTCAACAGGACTATGACAAGCACCCAGAAACGCAAGAAGGTCAAACGCCGAACTGTAAGGTACGAGGATCGGACAGGATGCTCAAAAGACACGGGCAAACATACATGCCACAATCAGGAAATGCAACTATTAACAACAACAGTACAACAAGGGCTATTTACAGTGCACAGACAGGGGCTATTTACAATTGCCCACAAGCATGCTGGGATATACAAATCCCGCCGGCGCTACACTGTATTATTTTCCGCCCTTATTCGCACAGTTTAACATACAGCTAAGCTCCCTAGAACAGGGGTAGCCAAACTTATCCGCAAAGGGCTGGTGTGTATGCAGGTTTTTGGGATAACCTGTAGGTCAGCTGTTCAAACCCAGGTGTGAGGACTCTTCAGCCAATCAGTCTTCTAATTAGTAATCTAATTAGGGAGTTGCAGTGAGAACCACATATACACGGCAGCCCTTTGCGGATAAGAATGGCCACCCCTGCCCTAGAACATTGTTTCCCACCCCAGTCCTCGGGGACACACAGATGGTCCAGAAGCAGCTTTTTCTTGAACTTTGGGTAGGTGTCCAACTGCACAGTGCACTAGATTTGGGAGTTTCCCCCCATTCCTCTTTAAGACACAATTCAGGCATCATCACATGTTAGTGAGACTGCTGGTGGGCTACTCTCTTCATGGGGATTTAAAATTCTACTGAGGTCAGGGTTCTGCCCAGGCTGCTCCGGAATGTTTACCTGTTCTTTAGGCAGTCCCCTCTCACTGTGGTAGTGTGTTTTCGGTCACTGTGTGCAAAGGTTAGCTCCCCCCCCCCCCCAGTTTCAGTATTCTGGCAAACAGCTGCAGGTTCTCTTGAAGAATCAACCTTCATTTGACACCATCCGGATTCCCATCTATCCTCCCAAGTGCTCCAGTGTCTGATGCAGAGACACGCTCCCAGAAAAGTAGAACGTTTACAGCAGGGATCACGATCTGAGCGACATGCTGTTTTTGCCAGATGTGTTTTGCATTGACACTAAAAAACACCTCATTCCATCAGGCCACAAAACCTTTTACTACAAAGGTTCAAAACCCCTACAATGTCTAACAAAAATTCCTGGAGGAGTTGTGGTGGCATCTCTGTGTAGTCTCCTCCTGATTCAGTCTTCTGGTTTTGTGGAAGGAATGTAACATCTAGACACTGTATTGGTCAGGGTGTATTTTATCTGTTTCTACATTTCTGTATTTATACATTTGTTTATTTATGTCTCTGTATGTTAATAAGGTGGGCGGGTCTAACCTCACTCAGTGCAGGATTGGTGGGGTCATTTCGGTTGTACTATGCCTATTTTATATACTGGGTCAGAGGAGTGATGTCACGTCGCATTATTGGGCGATTTTGTTGTCGCGCTATATACATTTAGCTGTTTTTATTCGTCAGCTATTGGTGTTCCAGTTGCAATATATAAAACGATATTCATCTTCTCTAATATTAAGTGCGGTACTGTCCCGCATCATGTGCGCTGATTTTGCGGGAATTATTACATTTATGCACAAATCGCGAGATTCCGCCACGAATGTCAGGCCATGCATTGTGGAAGAATGACCTCACCTCAGGGTCTACTATGATGCCCCTGTCACTCTCCTGCAGCCTGTCTCTCTCACAAACACATCCTAACTTTCCGGAAAGAAACACAACCCACATAAAACAGCGACTAGGAGAACTCCTGCAGACCCGCAGAACTAAATACAGGGGATTTATTGAATCTCTTCTTAGCAATAAATGGGACTTTCTGCCAGCACTGTTTATAAATTAAATGATCCTAAGCTTTTAGTAACTGAGTTTACGTTACTTGACGTTAGCACATACGCGTTTGGGAAACGCATTCCCGAGCGGGAGTTCAGACTAGACCATTTTAACGGAGGAAAGGGGTTCTCCATGTGTAAGCTGTCAGAAAAAAACCCTTAAATTATGCGATTTATTTATCGTTTGTGTTTTTCTTTTTTTGTGAACCAAGCATTAGGTCTATTTTATATATGATATTACAGAGTGGTATAGTCCCCCTCCATCTCAACACTGGGGGGACGTGCCCCCCCCCCCTCCCCAAATCTACTCTATGGCCCTGATGCCTTCCAATTCTTAAGGATGATCTGGATAGTGGATTTCTATATGTTCTGCTCTGTGACTTTTCATGACTTTAATCCGCAGAGTTTCTGAAAGTTCTTTGTCAGTCTGAGATTCACCATCTTGTAGCGATGGTATTCGGAATAACAGCAGCTACTGCTGTTATTCTGGGCTAATCAAACCCATTCATAAATAAACGAACTCCAGACTCCTTCACCATTGTATAAATTTATCTCCCATCATTTTCATATTTCCTAATTTTGACTCTGTGCTTTAAATAAAAATTTGATGTTATCTTGTGCAATTATTGACAACGATAATATGATGTGATGCGTTTCCATGAAAGTCAATTATACTTCAATAATTAATATGATACATTATTTGTCATTAGTACAAGTGGGCGTATAGTTCCATTGAAATGCTTCTCTTCCCATATCCCATGTTGGTGTCCTTTGAGGCACACACACAGACACACACATACACGTACAGGTGATACGTAGCTTTGGGTCCGATTGCAGGGTCAGGCCATTTATCCAGCGCCCTGCAGCAACGTCATACTGTAGACGCACCAGCACCGAATGGTCGTGCAGAGAATCTATATATAACCGCAATATCTAACTTGTTTTGGTGTAAAAAACAACTAGAAGGATCGATGTAATGCATGAAGATTGAGTACGCCCCCCCCCCCAAAAAAAACACCTGAACCGCTCGAAATTAATATTTTAAGGGTACACATACATGCCCGCATGCACTGCACAATCACCGCCTTTCTAACAGAAATACACACGCGCACGTGTGCCTGAGACCGGTTACGTAATGAGCAAACTTTTAAGGGTAGAAGGTATTAATTACTTTAAAATTAGACATTGTCGATGAACAAAGTCCTACATCAAAACAACGTAATATTTTTGTAAGTTTTTTTTCTGGTTTTCTTCTTTATTTTAACACGTATTGTATCTCTACAACAATAAATCGCTCAGAAAGCACTGTTTTGCTGCTGTTACAAAAACGAGACATTGAAACCTGAACCAGTATCTCTTCTCGCAAATAATTTCTGGACTAACTGAACATTTGGCGAAATGATTTGAGTTAAAGCGGACAGTCTCGTTTGTCGCTGCCAAAAAGTTTAGCTTCTAGATAAAGGAATTCTCTTACCTGACCCAAATTGTTATATCCATATTTTGAGGCAAGTTTATCTGCTTCTTCACGTCCCCCTGAAATCCGCAAAGCCCAGTGGTTTGTGTACACGTCTCGAAAAGGTAACGACTGGCAGACCAGAAAAGTTAAAAATAAGACCAATACACCCGAATACATACTGTTAACCTACTATATTGGCCAAATAAGAGACCGTATTAATAGAGTCTTTATAAGCAAATTATAATATGGTTTTCAGAAGCAAAATATGTATTTCACATATAATAAAATATCACGCAGTTTCTGAATTTTGTGTTTCTTGACATCTAGCACCCGTTTACTATTCGCGGAAAAACCGAAATACTGCACAAAACAGTAAAATGAACTGTAAAGTAATAGCCAGTGCCGACTCTCCCAATAAGACAACCAATAACAACCCGCAGCCCAACTCTGCATATACCAACTGGAAGTGCCTCGTAAAACCTTAGATTTCGTCATGGTTGTATGAAGCCGATCATTGCAAATCCAACTGCACCTATTGCGCACTTTGCAGAGTTTCATGATGATACTGCCAGCAGTGAGGGAGCAGGCAATGAATATCATACCTGTATTTAAATGCCTTTTACATGTCGCCTTTAAAGACGCGCATTTCTGTGAAGCCGAATACCCGAAGTCATACTGCTGTTTTAATCAGGGTAAGAATTGCGAAGATACCGTCATTAAAAACTCCATTAGTGCAGCAGTTTGAGTCAAATAAAGCATACACGTTTTGCCCGTGAATGCTTCGTGTCTATACAAATTCAAGCGTCTAGGTTATAAATCTCTACTGCAAGGTATGATATTTCGCAACGCAGAGAACGAAGAAGAGGATTCACCACCTTGGAACCTAATTTGTTTTAAGGTCCCGTGTTTTGAGTGCGTATGAAAACAAATATACTCTTAAGTACCTTGAGCCAGCCAGCCTTCGACACCAAGTATGCTTCGTGCATAGGGCTAATATCACAGTCTGTAAAATGGGCTGCATGGGGCAGAATGCACCTCCACGCTCATTAAACTCACTGATGCGCTGCACCCTGCAAACCGGTCTGAAGATACAAAAGGCTGTAGAAGATTCTTCTCGCGAGTTTTCTTCACAGATGCTATAGGTGGCTCACTGTCAATGTCACGCAGTATAATACGGCAGTTTGGAAAGAAGGAACTGGAAAATTACTTTTTTTTCTTTTTCCAGAATGTTGTATCCAACAGATGGGACTTGTTTGTGAATATCAGTAAAAGCAGTATGCTTGTCCACCATGGCACTGAAATGATGATAGCATTTCGGAACATTTAAAAAAGATTTACGTGATAATGCTGCCATCTGCTGCCACTAATGTCATATAACATCTCACTAAGGAAAGTACCGTTTAGTCGTGGTAGCTACGAAGCACTCATCTTCTTAATGAAGCAGTACAGGGTCAAGGTCAGACCGGTGTCTGTTAGGGAACACGATACAGGGGGGCGTCCTGCCAATCTCTTGGAAGGAATATGTGCACCAACAGTTAATATAAGACAATGATTTCCTCAAACTACAGGACGGTGGGAAGAAGCCAAAGTGGAACATGGACATATACGCAAAAGAGACTCCAACTCGCTTCTCTAGAGGTGTGGAAGCGTCCTGAGTCAGAGTGTTGTTCTTTTTAGTATATCTTCTTTAGACAAAATAACTACTGCTGACAGTTATTCAGTCTGCAGATGTATAAAACAGATTTAATGTCATTAGTGCCCTGAAAGGTTTGTACAGATTTGGTCTCATCAGCCGCTTCATGTAACCATGCTACCATGTAAGGTTTTATACCGTACTTTCATGAAGGAGCGTGTTATGTTCATGGGTGCACTATGGCACCTCTTGTGGCCGTAGCAGGCCATGGCAGAAGGACTCTTTCAGGGGCCAACGAAGCTTTCCGACTCACTTTTAATTAGCATGCATCAGATACAGTGCAAATCGGGTCACACAATCCTCATTCAGTAATGCTTGTGCATTTAACATTTTGTTCCAGAAGGATTAGCTCTCGATGAAGTCGCTGCCAACTATTCAGCCAACCAGGGCAGCCGAAGGAGTTTGACGAAGCTAATGAACGTTACAGCTTAAATTCAAAATGGACAGGAGACTTTGACACACTGCCATGCAAGGGTTACAGCAGAGCTGTATTCAATGAAATAGTTTGTATAGCAGCCAGCTAAACTAAACCTACACTCTCTGTGTCCCTCATTATATATCAAGATTTTAGCTGTGAGCCTTAATTTGTGTGAAAATAGCTTCCCTGCAAATTTGGCAGTGTGAATTTAAGTCTAGTTTCTACTGGAATACCTTTAACTCTGACCCTGCACTATCAAGGCTTCCACGTTAGGACCTTGCCCAAGTTATTTGTCTTCACGAATGACATGTAAACAAAAACAGACTGAGAAACCTAAAGCTGAGAGCAATGTTTGCAGTTGCCATAGAAACAGTGGGAGCAAATGGACTGGCAGAATGAAAAAGGGGGCTGTCTAAACCCCAGCCGTGAGATAACAAGCGTGAGGGTTAAGGAGGGAAGCGACTTCAAACAGAAGTGGTTGTGGTGAAGGAGATGTGGTTGAAACAAGGTCTAATTCGGAAAAGCAGAAGAAGGTAGACTATACAAAAATCAAGCAGCAATGCAGTGAAACACATTTTAGGGAATGAGTGCTCGTCATACCAGCTATGCATTCTTTTAAAAAATATTTCAGTGTTTTCATACCTTAGTCAAGTAGGCTGCTAGTAACACTGAACCATTGTAAGCAGACATGCTGTATGGGAAAAGCCTCATTACTCAGAAAACTATAAAAGTGAAAAGCAACTTTATGCATTTGCCAATGACTGGGTGTACCACTATTAATTTCCTGAATTCAATCTAAAATATTGGTGTGGCTCTTTATCTGGCTGTTTTGTTAGATGAAGCAAAATCAGTCCCAGAAAAGTTTGTGTGTCTTCGGCTATTATTTTCTGGCAAGTGAAATGGCAGATAATTCAAGTTTTATGGGAGTCCTCTGTATATGGCTGTGTATTGTTTGGCCGTTTATGTTTCCCAGTAATTAGGTTGTAGTAGCTGTGAGTAAGATTATACTTACCTGACTGCAGTGGTTCAAACCTAAAAACAGATGCCATATCAGATTAATCAAAGAATGGAGATGTATAGTCAGGCTGTATACTACAAGGGGCAGGACTCCTCTGGTGTGGCCTATTCAGGGATTTCCTTCGCAGCCCTAATGGACTGGATAAAAGCCAGTGACAGAGAGGATGTCAACAACGTTGCTGAGGGCTACCTGCAGATGGTGCCTCTCCGCTCTGTGACAGGAAGCCCGGAGGCAAGCGCTCGCTTGGCGGCCGTGTGCATTTTTGTTTTCAGCAAAATCAGGAAGCTGACGTGCAACTGTGTGCTATCGAGCTGAAGCAAAGATGGCGGCCCCATTTCCCCGAAGCAGCCCAGCCCCAGCCTCTCTGATTGCAGATGCTCAGCAGTCAGTCGCTCCCCAGGAAAAACAGTGCATGGCATGTACTGAGTGAAACGGGGTCTGACAAAGACTGGCCAGTATCCAGTGATAAAGTGAGTGCGGATCTGAGTGCATAGAGTGACTAAACTCCATTTAACATACATTCATATTCCTGTCTAGGCTGTGCCCTGCCTTGTGCCCTGTGCTTCCTAGGACAGGCTACCAGCTCACTGCATTTCTGCACTGGTTAAGTGATTAAGGAAGATGGATGCATCTATGCATTCATATTTCCCAAACTTTGTTTACTGGGTTGGATACAAACATGCCGAATTCAGGAAATGGAATTAGTGAGAAGTATCTTTTTCTGGCAGATTTTTCTCTCATCACGTCCTTCTACCCTATCTAGAACTATGTACACTAATGCACCAATATTGTGACATTCTGCAGATGAATGGGAGTAACACTGGTCTGCCCTCCAGTTCCTAGTGGAAAACTGCTGGAAAATCTGTGTCCAAACAGCAGGCTGTTTACAGGGTGACCTCACTGTTTAGCAGCAGCAGGATCTTGGCCACTATTCCTGCTCTAGTACCTCATCCATAAGCTCCAATATATGATCCACCCCCTGTATCTTAGCAAATAATCTAACCAACATGCATTTATATGAATCTACATATAAAGAAACAATGCTTTTCAGTACCTGGATGTTCATGGGTACAGTTCTAGAGTACCATGCAAATGGGATCTTGACTCATCCCAATGTATTCACATTTGCTTGGACGCTGTTGGCAAGCTCACAAGCTGCATGTCTTTGGAGCATCAGCAGCTGTAACATCTAGGAAGAGCATGCCACCCACAGGCAGACATGAGCTTGTACTGATCTCCATCTAGTGATGGACAAAATGGCGCCTGATGAACCATTTGCTGTATTTTCTGCTTTGTTCCCTTTTTTTGAACAAAGAGCACTATCTAGTGGGGTCAGAAAACACAGCAAATGGTTCATGAAGCATCATTTTGTCCATTGCCACCTCTGCCTTACAGCCAGGATGCAATGCTGCCTATCGAGACTCCATAATTAAATTGTGCAAGCTTATTGAAATGACATACATAAAAATTTCCCAATTTCAATTATTCATATTTATTTATTTAGCAGATGTTTTGTCCAAACATGTAAGTAAGGTCAGGCAGCAGTTTCAGTTAACATCCCAACAGCGGGCCCCTGTAATACTGTCACTCTGCCAGCCACAGAACCATCAACCAATCGAGGGCAGAGACTCCTAACCAACAAAGATGCACACTGCCCCGAAAACTGCTCTCCATTCTCACAGAAGCTTAAATCTGCACCAAACGATAACTTTATTTAATTATACCAACCAAATTTCCATATCCATTTAAATTGAATGGTTGTTCAATGAAGTACAGGTGAAAAGTGTTTTTTTCTTGCAGGATTGACAAAATGCTTTCGGTAGAAGTGGAGAAATGAATGACGTTTCTAGTCATTTATATGTCAGCAACTGTGCAGCTATGCCGGAAAAGGCTATCAACAGCAAAATCAAACCTTTCATTATCTCTCTGTCACATATTTGCTAAGATGCAGGTGCATGGGTTAACACCATGGCAAATTCTGACGGACGCTGTGATCAAAATGCAATTTTCACTGCAGACATAATATTTAGAAACATACTCTATGTCATGCCCTGCTCGTCCACTCCTCCCGTGTGCTATGCCCCCTCATCTACCCCATGTGGAATCCCTGTGTTTACCAGCTGTTTCTTGTTACTATTAATTAGTCCTATGTATTCCAGTCCGCGTTCGAGTATGTTTCCCTAGCTCTGTCACTGACGTTGCATGTGTCCAGTGTCCTGTGTAGGATTGATTCCTAATAAATCCCTCCGTTCCCGATTCTCCGTTTCCCTGCTCCTGCTTACCCGGTCCATGTTGTGACACCCTACATAGTAATTACCACAGACACAGTTGAGCCTTGCCCCAAAATTGTCTGTCTTTGTATGGACAGGTTGAGAATCCCTGTAAAGCTGCATGGATTACTACATAGAACCCACCACTGCCTTGTCACAACATAGTCCCTCTGAGTTTAACAAATGATATTGAACCACAATGCAGTCATCCACTTATAACCTTGACTATAATAGTTTGGTTAAACTATGACAAGGTCAGAGACACAGTGTGTCTACATCAGCTAGAGCAGTCTTTCCCAACCCTATGCTCAGGGACGCACAGACAATCCATGTTTTTGCTCCCTGCCAGACAGTCCACATTTGTGCTCCCTCCCAAGTTCCTTCCGGCAACAGGGAGGGAGAAAAAACATGGTTTGCCTGCGGGTCCCTGAGGACCGGATTAGGAAACACTGAGCTAGAGACACGCAATGAGAGATTCAGGGGTGTCCATGTTGAGGACCATACCCTGGCAACTAGACAGAAAACTGATGTTGTAATTTATGTAGCTTAGTTCCAATTGAGGACAAATAGCCAGGCTCGCAACATGGAAAAGACAAGATAAATAAACATGGACTTTAGAAAAACTCAGAGGACAGAACATGTACATCTGTACTGACCAAAGACAAATCAATGAAAAGAGTGGCCAGCCTTGAATTTATGGATGTCACTGCATGAGGATTGTCCCTGGCCAACACGTCATCCATTATTGGGAAAGTACAGCAACTACTCTACTACTTGAGGTGGTTGAGGAGAGCAAACCTATCAATGAAACTCCTGGTCATCTTTTACAGGTATGTTACAGCGAGCCTTCTGACATACTGCATCACAGCTTTCTATGCTTGCTGTACAAAGGCTGACCAGAGATCTCTAGAGCGAGTTATCAGGAGCCCGTGATCAGAAGGTAGCCAGTTTGGCAGAATAGTCATGTCTGTGGGCCCTTGAGCGAGGCCCTTAACCCCCAGCTCCACTGCAGGTGGCTGCCCTTCGCTGTCAAGCTCACTCTCACCTACATGTGTGTCTGAGTGTCACAGAGCAAGTTGGGGTTGGTGAAGAGAGAATTTCCCTGTGGGGATCAATAAAGTGTCATAATAATTATTATCAAGAAAACCCAGTGAATCACAGACCAGCATCATTAAAACTCCACTCTAACCCAGCAAAAAACTGTTTGTCCTCCGACCATCCAACAGGTGCTACAGACCTATTGCACGTACAGGAGCAAGTTCAGAAATACAGTTGTTCCTTCTGCATCGTGATTTTTCCATCGTGGTTTCGAGATATCGCAGGGTCGGCACAGGAAGGTAATGGGAACTTTTTGGGAGTTTTTGAGAAAGCTGCAGATGACACACACAAAGTTTAATAACTCATAAACGCATAAAATATATTACAGTGCTGGACACCAAGCGTATTTACGGCTGCTTTTGATTGCAATGCATGATATCTCGCAGTGATCTTTGTATCTCTCGTTTCTCTTATCTTTCCGCTTCGCTTCGCTCCGCTTGCATGCTCTGTGTCGGGCCGGGGGGCTGTAGTGCGCCCGTAACAACATGCATGCCCCCCCGTGCCCCCCCAAATATGCATGCTGCTTGCGTCTGATATAAATGTATTGTTATTATTATTATTACTGTTATTATTATTATTGACGTTTATATATGTGGGCAAAAATTGCGTGCCCTGGGAACTGGCGAAAGACAAACGTAAGCTCGTTGACTAGATGGACTGTTAACGTGGGTGTGCCGAGTGGTCGAGGTGCTTCAGGTGGTGAAAAGCGAAGTTAACGACAGAAAAAATAACCAAGCCTGTGGAAGCAAGACAGTCTAAACAAGAAATCAGAGCGAGTTGCATATTTCTAAAAATTGTATAATGTAACAGCAAAGCATTGCATAAAAAATTATCGTTTTCAAAACTGTCTTTTGCTTCTTAATGCTGGCCATCTAGTGTAAGTAATACTCGGAGGTCAAATGCATCTGCCCCCTCCCCAAACAGAACAACTGGCTCCACTCGTATCCCCCCGGTTGAAATGGTCTAGAACCGCCACTGCAGAGAAACAAAAAAATGTACGTGGTTTTTCCCGGTTGAGTCGACTGGATTCTTCCTAAGTGTCATCTTGCTGCAAACAAACCGTCAAAGAAGCATCCCACATAAGTGAGATAATTTACCATCAGTTTATGTTGTCATTCGCCTTTTTCTTTTTAAAATAACAACACAAACTGAGTGGAACCCCAAATTGTTTCAGTAATGCATCTGTCATAACTGCTCGTCTAATACAACGGTCGCAGCCATCCTGGAGCATATGGCAGGAAACACAGGACACAAAGCAGAGGATGAAATTTATGGGATCCCAGTCCATTGCAGGGCACAAACTTTCATATTAAGAGCAAATCAGAGTCACTAATTAATTCAACCCACATGTTTTTGAACTGTAAAAGCAGATTACCCGGAGGAAACCTCCATAATCACAGACATAATTACATGCAGAACTAGGCTAGCAACTGAACCCATATATCCCTGATGGTGTGAAGCCACTGTCCCACCCTATATTATTCTATAATATATATAAAATCCCCCATTCGGGGTGTAAAAACATGATGATGAAATGAGTTTAGGCTTGGTATAGCATGTTAATGTGGAATAGAGGACAAACGGTAGGCTTCACTATTTCATGAGTCAAGCTATCATACAGTAATCTTATCATCTCACCTAAAGATCTCATTACCTTATTTGTCATCGGTTCTTAGTGAATGATCGCACGCTTGCGTAGGAGACCGACAAAAAAAAAACCCTGCAGGAAGTCGGCTAAGGCAGCAGCGCTGCCAGTGCTATTTAAAAGACCGTACCACGCGGAGTTAATATAAACTGCATAATAAAAAAGTAAACAATAAATTTTACAAGCTCAGTGACATATCGAGTATCATTCGTGCAAATAGGCCTATGCGTTCTTGACTCACACACTATAAAAAGCTAGTAAACAATATATTTTCTTTTTCCCCTTCACACAGCATCAACAAACATTATCACGCATTTAGTGTAGGCTGACTGCTTTTAGTTATGTTATAATGAGCGCGTGTGGTAGCCTATGTAGGATTGACCAGTCCTGAATAATTTTGTCTGTTTATTTTGTCAAATCAACTCAGTGAGTTTG
>JAODJW010000019.1:16183868-16196411 GCA_026777045.1 Hyperopisus bebe
AAAATCAGGATCCCGCTGTCGTTCCGGTAGGATTGGTGAGATCATGAAACAGCCGATTTTAATTTAGTATTTAATATTTAGGCTACAAAGAGAACTTGGCAGGAATAGAAACTTTGTCACGAATCAATTTTTAATACATTTTATCTCTCTACGCTATCGAATAACAACCGCTTGGCTACATTTTATTGGTCGGTGGTTACTTTGTCTAGTGACAGAATCAAGTTTACGCTATTAGGTAAGATCCGACTTAGCCGAATAATTAAAGTGTCTTTAATACGGAAACAACACTATCGAAAAAACTACAGGCGGCACCGATCTCCGCTTCTGCTCGCAGTGACGGGCTGCAGATCGCCTCAGCCTTTCCGGAAACCAAACTTTTTTTCAAACTTACTTCGTAGCATTGAGTGAAAAGAGGAAAACGGAGAGAAGACACTTGGTCCAACTTATGCAGTTCCGTTTATCATGAAAAGGCGCTTCGTGAACAGAAAAATAGCGCTTTTACGCGTTTTGTACTAAGATCGACCTGCCTGTTCCCGTATTGACATAGCGGATCTTCTCTTCTTCTTATCATGGAAGATGTGAGTATAAGTTTGCGAAATTTGCGGTGCATAGCGGGTAGTCTTAGCCGGACACTAAAACACATTATAGATAAATAGCTATTTACAAGCAAGGCAGGCTGCACTTCATTCTACACATTTGGACAGTAGTCGTTTTATGAATCAGTTTTCGTTAATGAGACAAATCTTTAACCATCTGAAGGCTTTAAGTCGTACTTCTACAAGTTTTCCACTGCTGCTGGATGATGACGAAATGCTTTTCTGGCAGCATCCTAGGAGTCAGCCTTAAATTAAAGAAAACCTGCAAATGGAAAAACACGGAAATTAGATTTAAAGAAATTATCGGATGATTTGGATGTGTTTTTGAATTATTTGATCTGAATCAAGTTGCAGTTTTAGTTATTACCAATTATATATTTAAGTTTAAATTTTGTATGACACTAGATGGTATATGTTTGACTTTGATGGAGCGGCTAGTTCACGGCACCTGTCAGCCTGGAAGCCTTGGCGACTCAGACTCTCCGGGAGATTCTCGGTTGGGTGCCCAGGTGACCCCGCGGCGCACCCATGGCCGTGCGGAGACGCAGTTTGCAAAGCAAGGGAGGCCTTTTCGTATTGCACCATCAACTTCCCTCCCTGTGCAAAAAATCAAACTGCATTGCAAATTAAAATATGCACTGGCAGTCGTGGAAAGTTTAGCATCATGCACAAAAAAAGGTTTAGATTAAGGTCTGGCAGTTTTGTCTGTGGGTCATACTGTGTAATGGCATGAAGTTCTGATTGCCTTGTATGACAATACACTGGGGGGTATTGTCGCAGTTCTGTGCATTTGTGGAGATACCTTTCTGCCCTCATTCATTTTGAGGGAGAGTGTGATTAAGATCACTGGTCAACCCTTATGAACAAATAATAAGAATTGTGTTAAACTGATTGTTAAATTACCCAATATGCAATCCTTAAATAATAAATCATACAAAAGTTGAGAAATAAAACAATAAGTATTGAACTGGTGCTTCTCCATCCAACTTCTCCATCCTGGTGAGTTGGTTACACCATTAATCCTGGTGAGGAAGGGCAGAGGCAAAGACTATAGAAGTAACAGCTGGGCTGGCAGATGTTACTTAGTCTGTTTGGCATGTGGCGAAAGCTGAGGGGGAGACTGATCAAAAAAAACTGTGTTAATGTCGGCTGCCTCAGCTTGGCCAGCTATACCAGCAGTATATGATGCCTGCCTGTTTGAATGCGTGCATCTGTATTACAGCATCTCTCTCTCCAACAAGAATTCAGCCAGGCACTTAATGTATCTTATTACTTAATGTATCTATTAAACTGTATCTTACTTTGTGTTTGTTCAGCTTTCCTGCAGATCAATTATTCATAGCACCTACAAATCACAGGGCATGACTTCTGGGACACAGATGTTTATAAGTGTCATAAAATAGAAATTTCAACAGAGATCTTTAGTGTAGTGTCACAGTGGTGAGCAGAACATCTCAGTTCTGTTATCAGGGTTGCATCATAACAGAATTATCTTTTGGACTGGACCACTCAAGCGGAACATTTAATTTAATTTAATTTAATTTCATATTCATTTTCCAATAGGCCAGCATAGAAGTTTAAAGTTTAGATGTTCAGGCTAAAGTTAACATCTGAACTATTTTTTGAAAGGTAGTACGGCATGACAATTTAAAGTGACTCCCTGACATTTCTTCACTAATGGAATTCATTAGTTTTCCAGGGATTTTGCATTTTGCGACACTTTGAGAAAAGACAAAATTAAAATGGTTAATTCGCACATTGACTAGATTTCTGTCGATGAACTTTGTCAGCATGAATGGGTGTTAAATAGAATCTGTTAGGAAATGTATTGTTGCGTTAGGCTGCAGCGTTTTGCGGATTGTCGTCTGTTCCCCCAGGCTGACTCTGGTCTGGCCCCCTCTTGCTTGCTCCGCCTGACCACCGTGCAGATTTCGCGTCCGTACTGTAGGCATTTCAATGTGCGCTCTGCTATTTAAAACGGGTGATATTCAGTCTCACTGAAACTGTGATAGCCACATGCGAGAGCATGTGTCGGCGTGCTCCCTCGTCAGAGCTGTTGTGGGGGTGTTTTTTCAACAGGCATACATGGGTGTGGATCTGCAAAACCTTCGCGCCCCTCCCACTGCCGCCCCGGCCAGTCTCCCCTCGCCCTGGTGGGGCGGCGCGCCCTTAGCGGAGATGCACGGCACAGTTAGAGGTCATTGCGTAGAGACTGTTAATTCAAGCCAGATGCAGGCCGAGGCCTTGATTCGGAACACATGTTGAGTAAGGTGTGTCCCGTAGAGGGCCACCCCGACCCACATCCTTTTTCTTCCATTTCAGCTGAGCGTTGGCCTGCCTATCAAAACAAAGCACAGTTCTTTATTACAGTTTCATGAACAGACTGGGAAAACTATATTTATTAATACTTTTTAAAATCATTGTTATGCAGCAGTAATTAAGCATCACTGGAAATGTTTCCAAATCATCATATTATTCCATTTCTGTTCTATTCGATTTCAAATCCAACGTCAACCTTGATTAAAAACTGGAAACAATTTAAGGTTAACAGAGAAACAAAGAAATACTAATTAATCAAAAACTGAATTCAAACCTGAACATTCTCCATCTATACATCCTCTGTTATCAGCTGCGTTAGCAAACATTTTTGGCAGTTTGTTAAGCAAGCAGACTTGATTCTGTCTGATTTCCGCCCAGTCCCAGGATGCACTCTGTTAGCCATCAGGCTAACTGAGCATCGTGCTAGCATCCCAGAATGCAACTGGTCTTATGAGGCTGCAAACAACTGCTTTAGTGTTGCTGCCACGGGTCTTCTGTGTTGTTCTTGCCCCTACCCGAAAGGAATTTAAACGCAACCAATGCCTCTCGCATCTCATCAGACCCTTGGCAGAGGGCTTTTGTGAGCTTCCCAGCTGCCATGTGACTGAAAGCCAGCAGGGCTGTCGAGTAGTCGAACTTGTCGGAGCTCCGCTAAGAATAGAAGTACAGATAGCCTGGATATGGGCGGTAGACACAGTGAAAGTGGAAAAACAACCAGCTGACCCGTACAAGGGCACCCAGTGGAATTTCCTTCTATAGTCCAGAGATTCTGGGCAATAGGCCAAGCGCTTAAAGGTATGTGAACTAGTCGTCAGCGGTGGAGGAGCTGGAAGGGTTGATTCGTGTCACGTAATGCCTCCGTATATCTCGCACGGGTCACCCGTCATGTATCTTTGGACTCCACCTTTTTTTTCCTAATTCTGCTCAGTGTCTCCTGCTCCTTCTGCGAGCTCCGCTGGTCCCCACCTTTGCTCCTCTCTCCTAGAGATCCGGTTTCGCATGGCTTTGCCGTGATGTACAGGCTGGGGGGTTTGTAATATGTATGTGCTTCTGCACTCCTCCGTAGCACACGAGGCCCTGACCACGGGTTCTCAGGCCTGGTCAAAGCTTAACTTCACAAGATGACCTCATCTTCCACAGTCTGCTCGCATGTGCTGTAAATACATCCATCTCCCTGCCAGCTGTATTCTCTATTTATCCACAATAGCGGATTTACTAAGAAAATCTTATTTTTTAAATTTCATGAATTTTATCAAATTTTATTAAACACAGCTTTCCTTTGATACTAGGCAATCAAAATCTTTGTTTAATTGGAGTTATTTTTTGTCTGTTAATGTTCGTAAATGTTACTTTTTGCTGTCTATTTTATAATATAGATGAATTCTGGAATTAAAGGGTTAAGTTGTTTGAAAATGTCATCATCATAATAACTGTCTGGTTATTTTCTTCTGAATTTAATGATCATGAAATGACTTTTGAGTTGGCCCAGGTCATGGAAAAAAAGGATTCTGTTTTCATTACTAATGCTTTACATGACAGAATAACTAACTGAGTGATGAATATATCAGGTAGAACAAGCATCTCAGTTCCACTAAAGGCATTTCTGGGGTAAGTGCCACCGACGAATGGTGAGTCTGCACATCTGACTCCTCTGGGGTCTGCATCAGTGTCGTCAGCCTTCCCATGGAGAGTGGGTCAGAAACAGTCAGTCACTGTGTCTGCCTTTGATTGCTCTCCCTTATGTTCACCTCTGTGTGGCAGGGTGTGAAAGACGGAAAGGCCCAGCCCACAGAAACCACGTCCGTTAGCAAGGCCGGCTGGTTGAAGAAGTGTTCTGGAAGATTCCTGGGAAGCTACAAGGACCGCTATATCTCAGTGGAGAGGACAGAGATAGTGGTGTATGAGAATGAGGTAAATATTCACAATAACAGGCCAGAAGGCGTAGTGTTAGGAAGGATGCATGTTTCACTGTGGTGTGCAAAATGACCTGCAATATGGGAGTGTAAGACTCCAAAATGGTTGTCAGTGTTTTGGGAACCTGCAAAAGCTCATTATGGTCATTACTCAGTTCTAGCATGTTTCATTTGGGTTTTTTCCTATATGATGTAATGCTTGAATTCTCACCCATTTTAGCCATATGTTATGCTCTACTTAGAGTCTTTGAAGATTGTTCTATTTGTAATTTGAGGTAATCTTTGCCATGACTGTATGTGGACATCAATAACTTAATTTTAAAGTAGGTAGCCCACAGTGGGATTTGATCCTAACACTAATTTTAAAATAGGTAGCCCACAGCGGGATTTGATCCTATAACCCTAAGCCTTTTGATCCTTTTTCCTTGTAGGATTTGGAGAAATGCATTGAAAGGGTGGACTTGGAAAAGTATGACAAATGTTGTGCATCCAGAGGTGCTTTCCAGAAGAAAAACCGGCTGGTCTTGATACCGGCCCCTAAAAGTAAGGTAGGCAGATGCCCACAGTGCCTCTGTGGTGATGACTGTAGCAGATGGATGGGGCTGCAGCCTTCAGTTGCATTTTCTCAAGCATCTACAGATGTGCTTGCCTGTGGAAATGCGGCAGCTTGTAGTCCTCCTCCAGTGAATTTCGACAGCGGCTAATTGCTTCATCACATCTCACTGCCATCTTAAGATTCGAGGTTCAGAAATGACAAGCAGACGGCCTCTTCTGGCAGTGTTACAAGAGTGCAGTGAGCCAGTGTTACCAGAGTGCAGTGAGCACAAATGTCAATTATCAGTGCTCTGCTATCACAGATTCTAGCTAAAGTTAAACACAGTCAAATAGTGGGTGGTAGGCAGGTCTGAAATCCACCACTTCTTAGACGCACAGTGTCCGAATGCTTATGTTTATGCTCATTACGACACATTTTAGAGGAAGGCCAAAAGGAAAGTCTTTTGCCATCACCCTGGGTTTCACATACTCACAGTGTCATAATACAAAGTACTCATAGTCTCATAATACAACTGTTCTCTTTGCTATTAATGCTTAGCTCTTCTTGAAGAGTAAACAACCTTCTCGTCAACAAGGTGAAAGACACCACGTGCCAACTTTTATGTCAATTAAGATTACTACCCAACCGCACGATTGTGCTACATTGGTTCCTTAAAGCTTTTTACCATGAGCTCATGCTGGCTTCTCTGTAAATCAGTCTGGGTGAGTCCTCTTCTGACAGCTGTGAAGCACGTGCACCAGCTACAGAGAGACAAAACGTCTCACACACTGCACAGGAATTAGATGCAGGCTGCTTGGATACGTCACCACTAAAACCATAAACCGAAAAACCTAAACACACCCAGGAATTCATTAAAGCCAGATGGGAATGCTGATTCTGCTGCGAGTCAAGGAGTGTAAGCTTCTTCTAACCAAACACATACATATCGTCAAGACGCACAGCCCTTTTTGCAGCAAAGAGATCATTTCTGTGTAAATGTATTACAGGATATACAGTTTGTTGATTTAATATCCTATTGTATCCTGGGGATGGCCTCGCTGGATAATGTTGTCGATCTTCAAAGAGTTTTGCACAGTTGGTAGCCTGCATATCAGGAAATTATTAGGTTTTCTAGAATTAAATTTGTAAGAGTTATTTAACTTTAACAGTTTTGTTTATAATTGTGTCTACTGATACTTTACAAATCATAGTGTTTTTCTGAAATAATAAAAAATATAATTTATTAGGTGTAATAAACATGGCTATGTAATGTGGAAGATGAATGAATTGATTATAAAAGTGTATGTGATATCAGGGTCTGAACAGCTCTGGTTTAAACCTTTATCAGCCTAACTCCTGTGTGTGGTGTATATCTTTGCTGATAGTAACTGAGGAGTAGTGAGGGGTAAATCACCATTTAAGGAAGGAGTACAGAGGAGTAAATCAGCTTTTAAGAAAGGAGTACAGAGGAGTAAATCTGCATTTAAAGAAGGAATACCCATGAGTGAATCAGCATTTAAGGAAGGAGTACCGAGGGGTAGATCAGCTTTTAAGAAAGGAGTACAGAGGAGTAAATCACCATTTAAGGAAGGAGTACTGAGTTGTGAATTAGCATTTAAGGAAGGAGTACAGAGGAGTAAATCTGCATTTAAGGAAGGCGTACCAAGGGGTGAATTAGTATTTAAGGAAAGAGTACCAAGGAGTAGATCAGCATTGGGATTGTCCTTGCTGCATTATTACACTGGGCCGATCAGCAGCTTAGAGTTCTGCTTCCATTGTCTCCGTGGACACAGCAGAATGTCTCACTGAATCTGTCTGTCTGTCTGTCTCTGTCTCTGTCTCTCTCTCCTACATAATTTTACAGTTCCATGAAGTCAAGCTTCAGGTGACTGATCCCAGTCAGAAGGATGCCTGGCTCACAGCTATTAGCGATGCAATCAACAGGGCGAAAAACAAAATTTTTGATGAGGTATTTATTTGTTTTACACATTTTTCCCCTTTTTAAATGTGTGAGCAGACACTAACTCCAAAGAGCCTCAGGCACTCTTGCTACTCCGGTTTTCTCCCAGTGTTCGAAAAATGTAATTAAGTTAATCAGGGTCTCAAAATCATCTCGAATGTGTGTTAATGTATGTGTGAGTATGGGTGCCCTGCAATCCACTGTAATCACATCCATGTTGGTATGGAAGATGGTGGATGTCCATCCAAGTCTGCGGCATTGTTCATGCCTGCCAAATTCACCCAGTTTCCTTTAGTGACAATTTCATGTTTTTTTCAGTCAGCTCCTGGAAAAATATTTCTAAGAAAATATTTCTTGTTTAATTTCTTAGGTAAAAGTTGATGAAAGCTGTTCTTTGGAACATGTGACACGCACGAGACCCAGAGGGAATCGGAGTCGAAGACCACCCACTAGGATTCACATGAAGGAGGTTCGTATGACTATTTCATGAAAAGATTAGTTCACAGCTTCCAGTAAAAGTGTCTCACTCTTTAGGCTAGAGCCCTGAGGTCCAGCATGAAATGTTTGTTGTCTGACATGAGCTGTTTTCCTTTAGGCTGGTAACACTTCATCAGATGGGATTCTCAGACTGGATCTGGATCTTGATGCTGTGGACACTATGCCCAACGGATCATGTGAGGTCAAAGCCGAGACAGAGGCTCCTAAAGAGGCCATCAAGCCACCGATGCCACCTAGCAAACCGAGTGAGGCTGCCCCGCAGAACTCCGGCGAGGAAGAGGGTCCACAGAAATCGGCCATCAAACCCCCAATGCCTCCCTCAAGTGACAGCAAACCCAAGGAGGCTCCTCCACAGGGCTCTGTTGAGGAAGAGGGTCCACAGAAATCGGCCATCAAACCCCCAATGCCTCCCTCAACTGACAGCAAACCCAAGGAGGCTCCATCCCAGGGCGCCGGCGAGGAAGACAGTCCACAGAAATCGGCCATCAAACCCCTTATACCTCCCTCAAGTGACAGCAAACTCACTGCTTCACTTATCAAGGAGCCCGGAGATGATAGTAGTGAGATAGAGTGGGTTCCTAGTTCCTCGCCTGCTGACGTGACCAGCACATCCTCAGAAAAAGCAGAAAATGGATCGACGCCTTCTGCTGTTGATCCATCACCATCCAGCAAGGACCTGCAACCTCCTATGCCATCATCTAAGGACAAGAAGCCCATTTTAAAACCAGAAGATGCAGTTCTGGAACAGCCTTTGCCTATGGAAGGTAACAAGGACGAAAGGCCTGTGGAGCCAACATCTGAGGATCATCGAAGCACATCCCCAGAGGAAGCAGCATCTGGAAAGGACACCACTTCCAGTGCTGAAGCAACTGCTACGCCCTCAAAGGAAGTCTCCTGTGCAGCTGACAAGGAAGATTTAGTTCCAGCTGCCATAGAACCAGAGCCTACCAATTTAACTGCAGTTTCTGTGGAAAAACAAGAACTTGTTACAAGCAGCAGTGTCATGAAAGAAGAGGATGAACCAAAGGTAACTGACCTGGAACCTTGTGCATCAAACACAAAGCCCCCAGAACAAATTCCTGAACGTGTCAAAAAGGGTCCTGCCCCCCCTGCTCCTCCCAAAAAGAAACCATTGAAGCCCCTGCATGTCATTGTTGGACAGTGTAACGTCAAAACCAGTCCTGCCAATGTTCCATCTGTGGAGAGTGGAAATCAGACTGTGATTACACCCGTTGAAACAGTTTCTATGGAAACTAACCTTGAGGCGATCAGCCATTCCACGGATACTAATAGCGTGATTCTACCAACTATTTCAAGCATGGAAGCGGAGAATGTGTCCGTAAGCATTAAAAGTACGGTTCCAGATGGTGAGATCGTTCCCTCAACAATAATCCTTGCTGAGTCAAAGGATGACCCACCAAAAGTAGATGATGAGGTATCCCTCGAGCCCAAGAAGGATGGTGTGGTGATAGTCCTCACTAGCTATGATTCCGGGGGGAACTTGAATCTGTCCTTGGAGAAAATCGATCGAGATGAGATGAGGTCAAGTGACAGTGGCCAACACTCTGATGAAGAAATGGAAAGTGGTGACAACATCAGAGCTTCTACTATAGCTCTGAGTGGTAGTCGGACTCGCTTGGATGAGGAGATCTGTGAAGACGGCACAGATTCCATGGACAACCACGGCCCACTCTCTCTGTCAGGAAATGCTGAGAATCTGCATGACATAATGAAAGGAGCCTTAATTCCTGAGCTTAGCGAAACCTTCTCCTCTGTGTTCATACCTTCTGTGACAAGAAAGTGCCTATCTGTGGGAGACCTGCTGTCCACCAGCCAGCCTGGGCCACAACCATCTGTGAGAAGTGATGCTCATCAGCTGCAAGGCAAAGCGTTCCCAGATCCCATAGCCACAGGGGAGCCCTTTGACAAAGTAGCTGAAGGGAATGGACAAATGAGCACCACAGCCTTAAAGCCAGCGGAACAGGAGCAGCTGGATGAAGCTTTGAAGAGACACCAAAAAGCCAGAATCTTGAAAGTTCACACAACTAGGAGACAGAGCTGGTAGCTGGATTAGAATGACAACATGGAATTTCTACAGTGTCACATCCCTGTGCCTCTTTCACAAACGGAGACAACAATGAGATCTTCCAAAACAACCTAGTTACCTCGACCCAAATTACATATGCAAGAGTTCTTATCAGGATTACGTACAATTAATTCCACTTATGATTACTTTGAATGAAACAGACGAATTACTTTCAAAGTTACTGTTCCTTGAGGATTGGATATTGCAGTTAGACTGAGAGGTATGATGGGTTAGACATTTAATGTAAGTAAAGAGAATTTACTGCTCAGGTGAAGGGATAAACCTGCAATTTGTTGTGCACATTGTAAGTTTATTATAATGTATGCAAGTGTATTATGTATATATACACGAATTATACACAATTTAATGTTTAATTAAATATTACAGTATTTTAATGGTAAGAGACATGATGATGTCCGGTCTACTGTTCTGTTCTGTTGAAATGAAGACGCTCCAGGAAATCTGCAGGCGACAGAGGCTCTTCTGTAGACCACTGTCGACCATCAAATCGATTGTTGTAAATAAACATGACAGAAATAGCAGTGTGTAATTCAACGAATCGATTTGAACTGTAAAATGAAAGCGTCTAAGGTTACATGCTCATCGTGGAAGCTCTGCTCAAAAAACAGGCACGGGGCAATAATTATTTTAAATGGTGTACAGTTTCGCACTTGAGAGTATATTTTTGGAGCTGTTACAGTTTGAGTCCCTTTCTGAAACAACTGCATGATTGTGCAGAGTCACCCGTGTAGCATGAATCACTTTAAACCTCACTGTACTTGTGTAAAGAAGCCCCCTCCAGGATTGACAGCATATCTGACGCTGATGGTGTCCTGATGACTGTTACTCACCATTTGCTTACCTTTTATTTGTAGAATTACAAATAACTTGCCGCTTAGCAACCACACTTATGCGGTGTATAAATAGTGCACAGGAACTGCACATTTCCTGAGTGCTGCACAGCACTGATCTCTCCTTTTACTAGGACAAAAAAGGGGAACTGATCCTTCTACATGGTGTCATGCTGCTCACTGTTAGTTAAGAAAGTTTAGGGCTGTTGCTGGCTTTGTGGCAGATGGTTAGAAGCTCATTCGCTGCCACCACGGCAATAGTACTTTCCAATGTGCGCCATGTGTAGTGAAATAGTGTTTCTGTCAGACTGTCACATTCGTAAAATGTTTTTACAGCATGACATACTGTACAGGGTCGCCAACTTTGGTCAGCTGGCGGACGTGAGATTTGCAGTTTGAGACAAGAATGCAGACACATATGCACACATTTATATGCGTGTGAAATACGTAACAGTTTTATTGCCTTGTAACTTGTAAATAGTCTGTAGGGTTTGCAAACTACCCCAAAGCTTTTAATGTAACTAATTTTAAGTTTATGATGGAATAATAAAGATTTGCCGTAACAGTTCTTGCGTGAGTGTGAGAGTCTGGAAGCACGAGTGTCACGCCAGATGTAGCCCTGGGTACAACATGTGAAATGGTGCATTACACCTGCTTAACTTTCTATAAATAATGTTGTCTGGTGAAAGTGTAGATAATCCAGACAGCCAGAAGGAGCAGAAATATATTCAAAATACAAACCAAATATTATTGTCTTACTGAGGACTACGGCCATCAAATGACAAACTGAAAACCAGCCATTTCTGCAAAGTCGTTAACTTGTCCAGTTACCTGGCAGTGAATCTGGGACATGAAGGCTTTTATTTCACTGTCATTTCAGGTATTAGCTTTGTTTTAGTAAGGGCACTGTGTCCAAGTGTGTCCAGCAATAACGTCTTTCAAACAGACCTTACAAAATCACTGTTCTCAAAGTTATATTTCTCTAACTGAAAATGAAAATGTTAGCTGTACTATATTACATGGTTAAAAGAGCAATTATGAACAAGATGTAATGCCCTTTATTATTTCCGGAGAAAGTTTTTAAAAATATGCTATGTAAATGGGATTTAAATAAAGCGGCTTATTAATGCAGCAATGTATGTTGTAATTGAATAAAATAATTTTAATGACAGCAAATCTAGAGTTGCATTTTGTTCCTTCATTTAGGAATCACTGATTACTCTTGGACCATAACCTTGATTGACGAAGAATACCATCTGGCCTAGTAGCTTTTCTGAATAATCAGCAAGTAGCAAATATATTTTAACTACAACTTAACTAGTATCAGATTAACTAGTATCCCACCCCAGTCAGTGGTCTCCCTTAATCTCACAAATTGACACTATTGTCCTTGTGTGATTTTCAAGCTTCGAAGTTTTATTTGTCACTTTATTTGTCACATACATAATTATACCTAGTTCAATGTGCAACCACATGTTTCCGTAAAAAAAAAAAAAGGTTCTGGAAAAAAAGGACGTTAATAGACAGAGACACAAAGTATTACAAACATTAAATAGTAATCATAAATATATATGGCATGCAAAACTGGCAGTAAGCAGAGGTAGTGGGAGAGTCCAGGAATAAGTATTTATATGTCTTTGTGGGGGGCGGCATGGTGGTGCAGTGGTTAGCACTGTTGCCTCACACCTCTGGGACCCAGGTTCGAGTTTTCGCCTGGGTCACATGTGTGTGGAGTTTGCATGTTCTCCCCGTGTCGTCGTGGGGTTTCCTCCGGGTACTCCGGTT
>JAODJW010000019.1:16198180-16225160 GCA_026777045.1 Hyperopisus bebe
TATATATATATATATATATATATATATATATATAGAGAGAGAGAGAGAGAGAGAGAGAGAGAGAGAGAGAGATCAGTGAAAAGCACAGAATAACGAATTTAGTGTCCATTTACTAAATACTGTATGAAGCAGTAATGTGTCACTAAAATGACATCCCACGGCTGTCCGCTGCCGTGTCTATCGGTTGCCCCTGAGGCTTCGGCCCTGCCAGGTCGGCACCGGTGGTTTTGGGCTCACCAACATTCACAGTGAGCGATACGGTATGATAAAACGGTTGTGTCTGACAGCTATGCATCTGCATGGTTAGATCAATCTGTTGAGAGGCAAATAGATTTTTCTTACTCTTTGTTCATTTGGTCTTAGCAATGTCATTTAAAAACTGATTAAATAATATGTAGTTCAGTCTGTAGTGTGATTTTGTCACCAAGGGAATAGTTATGGGACTGGCCCACCTGATTTCCTGCTGGCCGCCCACTCTATGATTTCTGGCTCCGCTAAGTGTTAGCGCTCTTTGTTTGTGCTTGGAATGGCAAACACAAAGTCCTCAACCCACAATTGCTTCCTAAGCACTGGCTTGCCCTACTCTCTGACCCTCATTTGCCACTTTGCACAAAGGCATCTATTATACTGCCATCTTTATCACCTGCTATCTTTATGTTGCTAAAAAGAGCCAGGCGGCATTGGCAAACAGCAAAACACTGATGCAACAAAATAGGTTGGGCGAACTGTATCAGACATTTTATTAAGGAGAGAGTAGTGACTCATAGCTGTGAGTTACCACAGTCTCAGCATACAGCTGACCTTGCTGAATGAGGGGTAGGTCTTTTTGTCCATATTTGGCCACCGTAAGAATGAGGTCAACAGTGAGGAGGCCAGAAAATGGCCCCAAAGTTGTGCAAGGAGGAGTGCAAATAACTAGAAAAAAAAGGGTCAGTAGACTTGAGGTCAAAGGTCACCATAAATGTTTGCACCCCGTTGAGACCATGTATAAATGTCTGCATGTATGCAGCCAGCTCCCAGATACAGACACATCCACAGGTTGTAACAGTCTGCTGACTGGCTTTTATCAGAGCAAGAGCAACTACAAAGCTGTCTGTGTTGTCCATTCTCTTTCAGTATGTGCTAGTACCTCTCCCTTCATCCATTGAAAACTCAACATAGCTAATAATGATCCTGACTGAGAATTCTCATGGCATCGGGGGTAAGATTAACAACTGATGAAAGAGGTGTGCACTTAAACCGCTTGTGGCGGGCGCTGTGGGTAGAGGTTTAATCCCGTGGACTTTTTATGTTTGCGTTGGTTTGCTTCGGGTACAGCAGTTTCCTCCCACAGGGCTGTACATTTGCTGGTTTTGTCTCTCTACGTTACCCAATGCTGGGCATCCCTGGTAACGGACTAGCATTGCGTGTGGTGGGCACTGCTTCCCAGAACAGGCTTCGATCTCACTGTGACCTTGCATTGTACAAGCAGTTAAGAAATGGATGGATGAGACACAGGGCCTGTGTTTATTTCCCTGTAAAAAAAAGGCAAAAGATGGTGCACTGAAGAACCGAGTACTAAGTACACAGCACCAGAATAAAACGACACACTGTGGTGGTTTCTGAACAGCTGCCCCGGTACAGACTGCACTCTGTGACATCATGATGACAATCATGCACCGGATGGCGTGCTTTCACTTTCAGAATGATGGTGAGAAGCCCCCATAGTGATGCAGCATGGGACACTGCAACAAGCCAACCAAGGGGACCCAGCCTGAGTCAGCTGGCATTTCAGGACATCTAGCTGATGGTCCTTCATAAATGTATGAACATCCTACACCACAGTTTTTACCAGGTATTTAACCTCTTATTTCACGCAATTGATTTCTAGATTTGTTGGCGCCCAAAACAGCATACGCAGAAGTGGCCCAGCAGAGAATGCTGCTTCTTCAGTTTCTAGGCTCCACTGAGTTATTTTTAGCACAACTACCATTTTTTCCACTTGACTCGTAGGCAGTGAAACTAGTCAGTACAGATAATAAGATGACCATAAGTGTCAATCTTGCTAACCTGACAAATAGCTCACATGCTCCCTCTGATGGACATTTCAAAATATTACATGGTGCATATTTAAACTTGAGAATTACACCACCATTGTACATTTTAAATACATATAGTCAAAAACCATTAAGCAGATTTTATATTTTGATTTCATTCCAGCTTTAAAGGTAGAATACAAATACATCTCATTTGGCACAATTATGTTTTTTATCTTTTAAATTGTGAAATTGCTTTTATAGTAATCCAATGTTCTCGCTAGAAAATTAATCTCCATTTCTGGACAACCTGTGTCCAAAACGCAGACTGTTCCCCTAGGGTACGCTGATACAATGTTCACTTATGAACATGCCTATGTTTGGACAAGGTGTGTGCAATAGGCAATTGATGGCTTGCACAGAAATCAATAAATAATATCAGTTCACCACTTGGGTTTAAGTCTTCCAGTTAATGCATCGCTAGGTACTTCCCCTATTCCCCAGATATGTGTTGACATCTCCTAGCAGGACCACAAAGTACGCAGACAGGACCCTTTCACACACCCCACCCATTTTAAGAAGGCTAGGTCCCGGCAGACACATAAACAACAGATATGGTTCCCCTCTCTGCAGCTTGCAGTTGCATTGAGGCAGCCAGTGGGAACAGCTGCAGCTGGCCAGTGCTCAGCCTGAGGCCTTTCCTGGGAAGGGTCAAGATGTCTGGATCCAGGGGCCCCACTGTGCCTGTAGGGAAAGCCAATGGGATAAAGCTGATACCTCCCTCCCTGCTAGCTCAGGTTCCTTCCTACCAGAGAGGTAACGGTCCACATTCCCTAAGCCAGTGTTCCAAATGGCACTGCACCTTATTCCCCCTCCCCCCCACCTGGAAAAAATCCTTTATCATGGAAAATATACAAATAAAATGGCGGACCTGTTGTAGAAATAATGCTTAGATGGTAAAGTAGACTTCGACACCCGCCATTCTGGATAAGGCCGGTGGGGCCCGATGCAGTGCCTGCAGAGTACAGCAGAGGGAGCTGTCGGGAATACACATTCACTTCATACATTTAATAGTAACAGGATAAAGAAAACTTAAAGCAACAATAAAGTAAGTACAATATATATTTAAAAAGTCATGCATTTTCATAATATATTAAGTTAAAAATTAAATACTGAGCATATGACAGTATGTACAATGATTTCTGTAATTTACAGCAGGACATTCTGCCAGAAAGCAAGAGGAGGGATTTGTTTTTTAATTTCCCACATACACTATATGTGTAACCATTTAAACCCAGAATATGTTTGTGTTTTGTAACATTACACCAAAATAATTTATTCCTGTATTTGTCAGATTTAAATATCTATTTATATGATGGTATACGTGACTGACTGCCCTATCAGGCTCCTATAATATCAACTTACAGTGAATTATGAATTATTTTTCTTAAAGCCAAGGCATTCTGTGCCTGGTGATGACATCTGTGTTTTTGTTGTTTTCTGTGGTTTATCAGGGCTGGTCCTTAAACTATATGCACGTCACATATTTGCATTTTTAGGGAGACACACATTCCTGCTGTACAGCCCACTGCAGTAATTCTTGTTCAAAGTATTCATGAGGTATTTTTAAAAGCAACATACAACTGATGCCCATAGTTGGTGAAACAGCATAATGGTCATTTCTAACAAAGAAACTCATTTAAATAACAGGAACAAACTGCAGTGATGCATCCACGGCACCAGCTTGTGTTCATGTGTAGCTGTGGATTCATTGCATTTTACCTTATGTAACGTTTCTTTGTGTAATTTCCACAGTAAGATGCTTAAAATGAACCACGATTTGGGCTCAGAGAATAAAGGCAGCATCGTGTGACTGAATTACTCCAGAGGAACACAGAGGGCCGTTTCATCGGCTCAGCTGGACCTGGCAGACTTGAAAAGGGTTGAATAGGGACACAAACTGACTACAGAGCTTGAGAAAATATTCCCGTTGTGTTGCCTAGCATCCGGACCCCAGTGAAGCCACATAGGAGAAGTGGACATACAAAATGGATGGATGGATGGACAGACGGATGGATGTTGCCTGGCAGCTGCCATTCCCCAGACAATATGATCGCTTTGGCCACTTTAATAGGTATGGTTGCTTACTAACGCAAACAGGCAGCCCCTTCAAGCAGAGAATCATGTGGCTGCAACTGTATATATACAGCATGCAGACAGAGTTAAGTCAGGTTCACTGACTGTTAGGGTAAGTGCTAGAAGGGCTAAGACACCTGATATGAGTGACGTCAAATGTGGTGATTGTGGACACCCTTCACAAGAACCTGAGCATCTGAGAAACAACAACAACATGGCTGAGATTTTCACAAACTACAATGTCTACAGTTATTAGAGAATTGTGTACCTGGAAAACACCAGATTAATTAGGGAGTTCAGAAGAGAATGGCCAGAATCATTAAAGCTAACAGGAAGGACACAAGTGCAAAAATGACAGCTGGATTTAATGGTGATGTGCACAATGGCTTCTCTGAACATCAATCTAGTGGTTCTGGAGGCAAAAGCAGCTCCTACCTGGTACTAGCAAGGTGCACAGTACCTAAAGAGTCCACTGGGTGCAGAAAGCTTATTTTTCAATCTATGCATTTCCCATAGTCACATATCCATAGTGGGGTCACGGTGACCCCACAGTATATCCTAGGATACACAGAACAAGAGTCCCCCAGTGGTGAGCAGATATGGTGCCACCCAGTAAGTTGCTCCATCGCTCAGAGAACTTGCATTTATAACTACATTAACATGCAATTCCTTAAATAAGAAAATGTAACAGCATATCTGTACACATAATAATCATGCTCCCAAACCAGCTCATAAAGACACATCATTATAAACCTACACCGATCAGCCATAACATTAAACCCACCTGCCTAATATTGTGTAGGTCCCCCTCGTGCCACCACAACAGCTCTGACCCATAGAGGCATGGACTCCACGAGACCTCTGAAGGTGTCCAGTTGCTTCTGGCTCCAAGACGTTAGCAGCAGATCCTGTAAGTTGTGAGGTGAGGCCTCCATAGATTGGACTTATTTGTCCAGCACATCCCCCAGGTGTTCGATCAGCTTGAGATCTTAGTCTGGGTGATATGTAGTCTCTCTGGGGAGGTACGCGTCAGGCTACGGCGTAGGGGATGTGGCTACGTGTCCCGTACCAGAATGTAGATTCTACACATTAGTTAGGTATCCCAGTTTGAAAGGACTTTATCTTCATTCACTTAAATTTTAGCCCAGACTACCTTTAATCGAAAAAGTTATCCAGTTAAACAAGAAATTCTGCTTTCCGAAACAGGCCCCAGGTCCAAAACACTGAAAAACAATGGCTGGTCAATCCTGGGTCCGAAGAACGCTTGAGTCTTCACCCAGCCGCAGACCCAAACGGATTAAAGATTAAACAGAAACACAGCGCTGTATCTAAACATGTGCTGACATAGAAGGACTTTTGTTCAAGATTAAATATGTTTTTCAACCTGCATAATAGAATTTAAAGATTAATTACTCCTCAGTTAAAGATTATTGTTGACAGTGGTTACTTTAATATAACTAATCACAAGCTATTTGCAATGAAGCATGTTTTATTTTATAGGGAAATTAAATATTAGCTCCAGAAACAGTGTTTTCTGCAAGTGTTTTCCTGACACTGAGCCAGTCCTCATTCACTCAATAAAACGGCAGCATTTAAACATAACCAAGTCAAAAGAGTCTTTAAAGAATTCACATAGAAAAAATAGAAAAGTCTCTTAAAACAAAGGCTTTTAGGCAATTTACGGTTATATACAGTAGCAGTGCTTACAAAAATAGATTTAGGCAAAGCAGCAGAATGCCTTTTCACATGTCATTATGCTATTGAATGGTCACAAACAGTATCTTGAAGTAGAAAGGATTCGAAAGCCAGGCCAGGCGGGTCCTCCACCATGCAGGATTTCTCAGGTGGCTGGGTTAACTTCATGAAGGGACGACTGTCCAATAAGAGTTTAGGTAAGAAGCATTCCTACTGGACGATCATGATTTCCAGCTTAAGGTATCCCAGCTAACTGAGACATCCTGCTTTGTGGAACACCTCCCTGATGTCTCTGAGTTTACAAACCTAGTGGAGGCCACTATGAACAGCATTCAGACAGTAGTAGCTTTCCTAACAGTGCAGTGAGCCAGTCCCAGCCACGGAATGGGGAAGGAGTGTCACTGGTCCTCTCTTTTCACTGGCCGGTCCTGTTAGAGCTGGGAGCTTGCGGCTGCACCTCGTCTGTGCTCACCAAGGCCAGGTCGAGAGCTGCGTACCTCGTCTCGTGGAACTGCCGCATGTGAATCTGAGTCCAGAGGTCAGAGGTCAAACCCAGCCACTTACATGAGTATTACATAAAGCCTGAACACCCTGTAGCCTAGGTCTCCATGGATGAAATTGTTTTATTAATAGAAAAGTAAGAAAGTTAATTTTGGATAAGGAATAATTACCAAACATGGTTTAACATTGTTCTTTTTATGCAAAATACATAGACATGAAAATTATCTTAAAAAAAAAAAAAAAACCTATGCACCTGTCAGAATTTGCCTTTCAGTTCCTCTGTAACAGCACAGCACTGAAATCTCCCTAGTTCTAATTCTTTAACTCCATGGTTTCTTTTATCAAAACTTTGTACTTAAACCACGTATGAGATCATAAATGTTATAAATGCATTTTAAGGGGCATCTTGACTTTTTTTTTTTTAAATACAAACCAAATTATTAAACATTAAATATTCAAACATTAAATATTCAAGATGTTTTTGTTCATTTTCAGATGAACAGCTTTCTTTAAAAATAAAAAATATATAATGAAACGGTGTGCTTAGTGAGTGGTGTTTGGAGGGGGGGCACAATGGCTCATTTAGGGGCATGGCCCACGACTGCCCCCCATGACACCCACACCTGGATGTGATGACAGAGCACAGTGTATTGGGTAGATGACGTTTTGGAGGTTAAAAGCACCTAAGTGGATAATTGCCGTCTGCACTCTGGGACTGATTTCAAATTGGTACAGTTATTGTGATGCAACCCAAGAAAATGCCTCATTGACTCATGTACGGCCTGGTGAATAAATCCCAAGGACTAAGGCCATACCTGGATATGGAGATTGACCTCCGCACTCCGCGAAAGGTAAGGGAAGTTCCCGCCCGTTTTGAGGTGAGCTCGTTTTGCGTCTGGGTACAGCTTGTACATCTCCTCCTTAGCGTCTTGGGAGAGCGCGCTCTGATCGAAGACCTCAGAGAAAAACGGACACGTGCAGAGCTGTAAGCCTACCTGTGTGAAAGCGGGCAGCCATTGTGGAAACGGCCAACATACAATAGAGAGCTTACGTCTATTATGGTCACCGTGACGTCCCTCAGTTTATGAGGCTCCACGTAGGAATTCTGGCAATTCAGGGTCAGTCGCGAGGCCAGTTCATTCTGTTTCAGGCCCTCCAGCTTATAAAGGAACAGAAAATCACATCTCTCACTGCGGTTATATCCAAAATGCTTCCCATACAAAAATCTGCACCTGCACCAGCACAATCCATCATGGGAATACAGTACACATGCCTTCTTCCAAATGACCGTGAGGTATTTAAAAAAAAGACTTCCACAGATACTCAAAGCCAAAATTAACAAGTGCTGTTTGAGTTGAGTTATTAAAGTCTCATCTGTAAAGTATTCTTATAGGAATATGTATAAAAATATGCATTACAATGTGCACAGGGCAGATTTTTTTACTGAATGAAACAGCAGAAACTCAAGGCTTACGAAACAAATCGATGGAATCCAGACATGACATGAGATGGAAAATTCACCACTGATAGGGCGCCCAGGTCCGTCTATCTTACCCGATCTACCATAAAGTCTATGGCATCAGCGATTTCCGGATCTACAGGTCCACTCCCAAAGTTCCCAAGGACAATCTTCTTCAACATGAAGGCCGGCATCAACCAAAAACTGTGCAAGGAGAGGAGATTGTTATGAAGGGCTCACCAGCCAGCAATGAGGCCTGGCGCACAAATGAGGAGCGGTCAGGAGGATGGGACTCGGTCACCTGTTTGCCATCCAAGTCTGATTAAAGATGGAAGTATCATTGAAGGAGTTGCAGAGGATGAGGGAGTGCACTCGGGGGGATTTGTGAGTATATTCTGCAAATTTCTGAGCCAGGAAACCACCTAGGGAAGCTCCAAACAGATGTACCTAACAGAAAAATGAAAGGCTTATTTTACCATCAGACACAATAAGCATGAGTGAACTGATGGAAACTTTCTTTTTTTTTTTTTTTACAAAGCAATGAGGTGTGCAAAACCTTGTCCAGCTGTAAATGATCGAGAAGCTTCCTGAATCCATCGCAGAATTCCAGTAGATCCCAGTAAATTGGATACTGGAGCTGCGGGAAACACGATTAATCGTAAGTAATCCAATATTATAGTCGAATACAGTAATATCCAAGTCATTTAAATCTAAATGACCATCCAACAGGCAGCGATTTTAGTATAATAGTGCGACGTCTGGAAAGTGGTGCTCACCGCGATAACTCTGTAGCCCCAGCCGGTCAGGGCCAGAACCTGCTGGAAGAAGATATCGGCCGTTCCGCTAACGGGCGGAAGTAAGACGACGGGGCAGCGAATGTTCTTGGGACCAGCATCGTACAACGACCATACCTTACTGTCATCGTCATCCACAACGATCTACAAGAGGATCAACTACAACTGTTGCGAGACCAAGAGCGAAACACTGCATAATATAAGTAAAGTGGGCTCCTTTAGGTAAATATCAATTAAAACCCACTGTAACTATGTAACCAGCAGCAAAATATAACATAGTCCAGATATATTGAAGTGTTAGTATGAGAAAAAATGACTTACTCGTTTGAGCGGAACTGTGCTTCGGAACCAGATGTAATCAGGAGATTGACTTATTTCATCCATATCTGCTGCAAGGGAAATTATATTAGTTTTTATGAAGAAGAATTAAAATCACAGAAACATAATAAAAATATAGCAACAATAAAATCTATCGAGAAGGGGGCAAAAAGATAATGTGGTGCTATAACCCGCCCTCTATTGCGACGTGCCATACGTTAATATCAGTGTTGCACATATCACAAGGGTCAGCTGAAAAGCACTTCACATAACACCAAAGAATTGCACAAGAGAGAGTAACAAAGCGAAAGTTAAGCAAGCCTAATTCTAACTTGCATTACGACGGAAAAGTCCGACAGAACCCCTGGTATTTACTCTGCAGCAAAGTTTAAAGAACTATTATAATCACTCATTACCGTTTGTAACTAAGACTCCATTCGCCCTTTGAAGCAGCCACTGTCACAAGATCGCATTTACCCCTTTGCACCCCTCGCGCTCCGTGTGCTTCGCTTGCGACAGGGTGACAAGCTCGCGCCTGTACTTCCGCATTGAGCACGAGGGGCGGGGAGAGGCGCCCTCGCTGCGTCACGGATAACCACGCGCGCGAGAGCTGCTGCCTGCTGATCTGCGCGGGGACATAGAGGGGGGGCGGTAGTCAACCAGGCACTGATGGCTGGGCACCGAAATGACTAATTACACACTTACATTGACTACGATTCTAGCCATGTCTACTATTCATTATTATCATTATTATTGCTGTGTTTGGCTTCCGACCTAAGTATCTAAACCTGTAATTGATAGTTTTTTGTTATATTATGCAGGGGTGCCCAACTCCAGTCCTGGAGGGCCGGAGTCCTATGTAGCTTAGTTCTTTCCCTGTTCCACCATTAATGATTCGGCTCAAGAACTGTGTGTTAATTAGCACAAGGAGTTGAAAATGAGGGGAAACCCAAAAATGTGCAGGGCTCTGGCCCTCCAGGACTGGAGTCGGGCAACCTAGCTGTATTAGTACGTAGATGCTGTACATTATCATATTGATACATTATCCGTCTTATACTGGTGATAGAGTGTTTTTATTCGTTCTTTGAAAAAGCTGAGTCCTTAGTTTTTTATTTTTCGAAATGTAATCTTTTGACTTTTCTTTACATCGTTGTAATTTTCACTAAAGGAAAGATAACGTTCTTCCTTGCTGGGGGGTTACAGACTAGATGTGCAGTCGTAAGTCTCCGCTGCTTGCTGTTTGTTTGGAAACGCCAGCTAGCCGCAGCGTGTACCCACCCGGGGCTTTCCCGGCCTCCGTACTCCGTACTCCGGGTAACCCGAGTCTCCCCCCCCTTTTCTCGGAGACATGTGATGCAAACAGACCTGCGCGGAATAACCAGTAGTGGTGCGAAGCCGGAGCTGCAGTACTGTAAGCCGCTCCGTACTGACGCTGACCGGCCCTGTCCGTGAAAGCCCACCTACGTGAGGAAGCGCCGTCATTCGGGGGGTGCTGGGGGGCGGCCTGGCTCGGAGGGGTCCCGGCGGCCGTCGCTATCCGCTGGCAGCTTCCTGCTGCTGTCTGGCTTAAAACTCCTGTTGTCGGGTGTAAAGCTGGGGGCTTTTTGGTTCGGGATCACGGCCGATGTCCACTTAAGGGCCTCGAAAGGCGACTGTGCCGTGAACTTGGTCTTGTTTACACACTATAATCATCTTTTTTTCGCATGGCTGACTATTATTTCGGCTTGATCGTTTTCCCGTTTCCATCTGGCGGGCCTCGGCCTACCTCCTAATACCCCGGTCGGCGCTGCTTCACTTTGCCCCGTTTTCTCGTTTGATCGCTTTGCAGCAGGAATCTGGTGCCTTTTTTTTTTTTTTAAAGACTCTTGTATTTGTTTTTGTTGGCAGAACCTTTAGGACAAAATGTCCTGTACTTGCACTTCGGCAGCAAGATTGTTAATAAGCTCGGCGCAAAGGGGTAAGTGCGATTTGAAGTCGTGTATGGTTTTGTCTTATTATTTTATTAGTAGAAAGTGATTAGTTTTTGTTATATGACTTTATTGCCAAGTGGACGGATTGCTAGCGGCATGCTGTGGATCGATTTGTGTTTTATTGTGGACATTGCCCATGGCACGAGCTGTCAACAAGCACCAAACCAGCTAATAATAATAATAATAATAATAATTATTATTATTATTATTATTATTAGTTTACATTTAGGTGTAAGCCCAGTTCGACCGAAAACCCATTCCTTTTGAGGAAATGAGACCTAAAGTATTGATAAAATCAGACCAGCTCTCCCGAAGCGGGGGAGAAACGTGACTTTTTCTGCTTGGGGTGACGAAGTGTTTTTGCCTGTCAACCCGGGGACTTCTAAAGGCGAACCGAACCCGGATATACGTGTCAGTTAGCTGACAATGTTCTGCATGTGACAGCGGGTCTGAATGATTTACTAGTTCTGGGACAATGTCTTCATGTTTATTCCTAACTATATGATGATGTGAGAGATTTCAGTAATTTTAACATCAGCCGTTCTTTATTGTTTTATTTAAATTAGTTTATTAAGTGAGTCAGTTGCCGATTATTCTTATAGGAGTATGTTAAGTGATTGAACTTCATGTTTTTCAAACCAGATAGGCACCTCATATGTTCATGCATTTTGAGAAGTCTGTTCCTATTCTCCTAAGTCTGGGCCTTGATCTGATCACATTGGCAGGGATCTCCTGCACTCGGGCTCAGCTGGTGGCCCTGGGCAGAGTGGTGCCACATGATGGCACCTTGACGTGCCGAGTGCCTGTCAGACTATTCTCAGTGACGCCGGTCTATTCTGCCTCGAAAGATGGAATGTCTAAAGATGGTGATGGTGGAAAGGTACATCAATTTATGCTTGTTTTCTGACTTGAATAATTCAAATAGCAAGTATAGTACTGTAATAATAGCACAAAGGTTGTAGGTTCAAATCCTAGGCACAATGTACATAATGACGCAATGTAACCGTTCACTTTGGATAAAAGGGTCAGGTTAATGTAAAAGTTTTCCTTTTTGGTGCCTTGCTGTATTCTGAAATGTCAGAGGTACCAAGGATGCCTCATTTTGCTTTTTCCCCCCCTGCCATGTTTTATGTGTTATGTGTTCTCTTCATGTGCAGAAGACGATCAGTGATGCTGGTGGGAAGAGATCAGCGGGTTCGGGAGGTAGCGGGAAGGGGGGGGCCCACCTGCGCTGCCCCAAATGTGGGGACCCCTGCACTCATGTGGAGACGTTTGTCTGTAAGTTTATTTGTGTGTGGGGTGGGGGGGGGGCGGCGTGGATCCCACAATGTGATGAAAACCTGTTATTTTCATTTTGTAGGGACCATTCTTCCGGGCTCAATTTTATAAAAATCTGTGACTGCAGTCAAAAAACTAAAAATCCCAAAAGTATTTTTTTGGTGGCTGGGTAAGGTTGCCATTGTTGGGATTAGGGTTATGCCCATAGAAATGAATGGAGAGTCCCCACAAAGATGTAGATACCCTTTTTGTGAATATATACATAATTTAAGTTTGCATGTTTTTTCCCTAATTATCCATTAGGAAAAATTATTTAATTATTTAGTTGTTCTTTTCCAGTCTATCTGATGCTTTACTGCAAAAAATGTTTAGTCTTTTTTGTAGTAGAGTACTGAAGGCTGTATATTTCCCTGGGCCATCTGAGCTAAGTCTGAACCCTTTTAACATTGTCACTGTACTGGGATTGTACTTTCCTCTGTGCCCGAGAGGCCAGTGCCTGCTGGTGATTGATCAGTGTGCATTTAGTCCTGCTCGTGTCACTTCCCCTAACGTGGTCCTTTGCCTGCTCTCTGTGGCCTCTTTTCTTCCCTCCGGCTCCTCAGCATCCACGCGCTTCGTGAAATGTGAAAAATGCCAGCACTTCTTCGTGGTGCTTTCCGAAACGGACTCCAAGAAAAGCCTGAACAAGGACCCGGAATCGGCTGCCGAGGCCGTTAAGCTGGCCTTCCAGCAGAAGCCCCCCCCACCCCCGAAGAAGGTGAGCCACATTTGGGCGACTGGTCAGCTGTCCTCTGTCTTTAATCCTGCCTGTTCGACGCTGGCTGGATTTGTGGATATTAAGGAAATCTAATGTAGGGGTTCTTTTACTGGATGTGAATGAGGTTGATTTCAAGGGACCTGTGAACTGAGAAGGGGAAGAAACAAAGGCTTGCTGTTATTTCATTGCAGATTTACTCCTATCTGGATAAGTTCGTGGTGGGCCAGTCTCACGCCAAGAAGGTGCTGTCTGTGGCTGTGTACAACCATTACAAGCGCATCTACAACAACATCCCTGCCAGCTCCAGGCCGCAAGTGGAAGTGGACAAGCAGGCCAGTCTGACTCCCAGAGGTGAGGGGGGTTTTTGCAAGGAACCCAAATGCCGGTTTGGTGCTGAAGGGGCCCCACATGCCTGCAATGAGGGGGCTGCCGTCTGTCCACGTTCAACGCTTTGCAGTTTTGTTTCATGGAGTTTTGACGGCAAACTGAGTTGCTTGCTTACAGGTTGGGTGTTTGGTCCTGTATTTAAGGAATGATTTTTCAGCCAATGAAGTACTAAGTCACTCTGTCATTCTGTGCCATTAAGCTAGACTGTATCTAACAGCTCTAGGCTGTTTTTTTTTTTTTTTTTTTTATTCCATTTCTGGGTCAGCTCCATGTGTCAGAAACGCATGGAATTCAGCATGCAGAGCCATTTGTCAGCTAGTACCACAGTCTAAGTGCTGCACCCAGTCGTGTGTCACCAGGGAGTGAGGGCTGAGAAAAGGGTGTGAATGCATTAATCATGAAATGAAAAAACACGCAATAATGCTATCCTTTTATGTGCTTTTCAAAATCATTATTTACAATTATGGATGTGCCAATCCACATTTTTGGTACCCCATCCAATCCTTTTAGTATTTATATCTGCTAATTCCCAGTGCCAAGCTGATATTTTAATAAATATTTAAATATACATACATATACAGTAGGGTTTGAGTAAGCCTGGCAATTTCACAGTATACTTCCTAAGGATATTTCTGCAAGTACCTAATTAGATCAGTGCTCTGTTGCTGCGTCCTCTTGAAAGGACGGCTTTGCAAACACTGCAGATGCCTTTACGGCTACTTTGAGTTTCCATTTTGAAGAATCTCCACACGGCAACTGGGCCACGTGAGTCACGTGGGATGAGGTAGCTGATATCGATGAAAATGCCTGATTCTAATCTTTGATATCAGCTTGGGACATCATGGTCTACATTAGTAATCAGTCATCTTTCAGTATATTAATGATCATTCTTGTGTGATGAGCTGGAATCCAGCATTGAATTGACAACATGTCAGACTGGATTAAAAACGGCCTTTCTGAAGAAACAAGTCACTGCATAGAGAAGACGGCCCCCTAAGCACACCCATGTACTGATTAGGGCCATGTAGTCTGGCATTTGTACAATGTTTCAAGCTGAGCGCTAAGGGCGGACGGAAGAGGGCGAGCGCTAAGGGCGGACGGAAGAGGGCGAGCGCTAAGGGCGGACGGAAGAGGGCGAGCGCTAAGGGCGGACAGAAGAGGGCGAGCACTGAGAACAGTCAGCAAAGGGTGGCATTATAGGTGTTCTTCCACCACGCCAAGTACCGTACTTTACCTTTTCCATTGACTTCCAGTCAAGTACCAGTACCCAAAGTGCCAAACCAGCTGGGTTACTTCTTTGGTACTTTGGGGTGGGACTGAAGACGCTTTCTTTGTCGATTGGTTATGCAAATAGCCTGCCGCTAAAACACAATACAAACACTGCCTTGAATTCAGAAAATAATGATAAATGATGTGGTTTTCTTATAAATATAGTAATGTGATTTTGCTGTAATAAATATTGGGGTATTTATAAAACAAAAAAGGAGTTAATAAATTCCTCAACACCCGTTTTCAAGTGATTTAAATGCCAATGATGAAAATGATTATGATTGTCTCGAAGAACGTATGCAGTGCTCTTGCAAAAGCAGGGCAGGTAAACTTTAAAAGTTTTAAGCATATAAGAATCTATTAGAGGAATGATAATTAAAATTGCCAAGCTTGCTAAGTTTTTTTCCTATGACAGAATAAGAGTAAAAATATTTTAGCGAAACTTTAACTCCCTGCGCTACAATGTCCGTACAGAATTGAAAGTAAGAAAAAGCCTTATTTTAATATAGCTAACTAGCGATGTAAGCATTGCATGTGCATAACATGCGATGTTGGTATTAATATTGCACATCGCGAAGCCGTATAATATACTACAGCCATTGATAACTTTTGGCGCAGATACCAGTTTTTACGGCAGTGTAAAACCAGCACCTTGAAGTACCTTATTTTCGGGGGTTTTCTATGAGTTTTTAAAGTATGGTACTTGGTACGGTGGAAAAACACTCTATAGGGCAAATTCTAACGGGCGAAAGATATGGGTGGACACTGTAGGGCAAATTTTAATGGGTGGACGCTAAGGGTGGAGGCCAAAGGGCAAACTAACAGTGGGTGCTAAAGGTGAGTGCTAAGGGTTGACGCTAGAGGGCAATTTCTAAAGGGTGGACACTAACGGTGAGTGCTGTGGGTGGATGCTAAAGGCTAGCACTAAAGGTGGATGCTAAAAGGAAGCATGCTTTAGGTTCCAGCTTTGGTGGAGGCTCCTGATGTGATGACTTTCATCCTCTCTCTATAGAGCTAGAGATACGAAGACGGGAGGATGAGTACAGATTCACAAGTAAGTGACGATTCCATCTGCATATTCACTCCCGACATGCAGAGGTAGATGTTGGATAATATGACCATGTGCGATGAGTTTTATGCTCCTACAAGTTTGACAGAATTGTACAAATGCCAAAAATCCTGCTTCACACTGAAACAAAACTGTCAAATTTGCAAACATTAATGCCGGGATTTCATTTCTAAAATCGTCATGTAGTGTCCTGTTTACGCATGTTTTTTTTTTTTTTTTTGGCTGTTACAACGCCCTAGTCTGAAGAGTTTGGCTGTATATTGTCCCAGTTTTTCCTACTCTTGACCTACCTGAAACTTTTTGAGGCTGGTCTCCTCCAGTAAGCATTGGGGTTCCTCTAAGGGTATCAGTGCTCCAAGACGGAAGGATTTCTTTTTCCCCCACAAATACTGTACAATAACAGACTGAGGACATTCGGTTAATAGCGTAGCAACATTCGATAGCTTCTGGTTATCTCCATGTAGCTCTTCTGTCTGAAAGGTGCTGCGCTGGCCAACGTCCTCTTGTACCTGGTAATTGGTGGTGTGACAGGGAACAGATTGAAAGGTTTTGAATACAAGCATAGTTATGTAATGCATTTGCTTCACAGGGTGAAGGTGGTGCTTGTTATTTCTTTCAGTTGTATTCGTTCCTCTACAGGAGTGCAGAGCTAGCCTCACATTTCTTGGATACTCAAAGGGTGCAGTTTTTCATGAAACGAAACAGGCTCTCAAATTAGTGTGCTGTCTTTGTATTCAATCTGACATGTTGCCAGCAGTAGTGGTGTTTGCTTTTGGCAAGAATGACTAACTTTAAAAATTGGGTAAATCCACTACACGTGATCTGTGTTTCTCAACCCAGTCCTTGGACACCCTCAGACAGTCCACATTTTTGCTCCCTCCCAATTCCCAGCTCCCCCGTACCTTGTATTTGGTGTTCTTGACTGGCTGAGAGCTGGGAGGGAGTAAAAATGTGGACTGTCTGGGGTCCCCAAGAATTGGATTTAGGAACACTGCCCTAGAGCTCACATACCCTTCTTTTCACCCTGACCCATTTGTTTCATGGTGCCTGGGAGAGGTGGATAGTTCAGGTTCAGAAAGTACGAATCTGGACCAAGATTTTGTTTCAACCAACCAGTTGAGTATAAAGAGTTACATTCACAGAGTACTCAACTGGTTGGTTGAAACCAACTTTCCACCTCTGGTGCCTGGAGGGAACTGGCAGCCATGTGAAACATGAATGAAATATATCCTAGACGTTGTATTCCTTGCTTGATGTTTGCCTGAAACTGCAGCATAACCTCATTTTGTAGCCCCCACCCCTCAGTCATATTCCCAACCCCACAGATTGGTCCCCTTTCATTCCAGAGCTGCTCCAGATCGCAGGAATTAGTCCCCATGGTAATGCCTTGGGGGCCTCCATGCAACAGCAGGTGAACCAACACCCGCCTCAGGAGAAGCGAGGAGGGGAGGTGCTGGACTCCCCACACAGTGACATCAAGCTGGAGAAGAGCAACATTGTGCTGTTAGGTCCCACCGGGTCAGGTCAGTCAGCAGGAAGTCAACTGGGATATCGGTTTATCTTGAAGATGTTGTACTAATATTATGGTATTTCCAGGTAAAACACTTTTGGCTCAGACTCTTGCGAAATGTCTGGATGTTCCCTTTGCCATCTGCGACTGTACTACGCTGACTCAGGCGGGATATGTGGGAGAGGACATTGAGTCTGTGATCGCGAAACTGCTTCAGGATGCCAACTACGTAGTGGAGAAGGCGCAGCAAGGTGGGGCACCTTGGGTCTATGCTTTTACAAGTCATTCATGCCCATCTGCTGGAGCTGAGGCACCTTCATTTAGGTTCCTCGTTGCCTGTGAGCTATGTGACACCTCGCAGACGTCAGTGCTAACGTTTTCCTTCCAGGCATCGTCTTCCTGGATGAGGTAGATAAGATTGGCAGCGTTCCTGGAATCCACCAGCTGCGTGATGTGGGTGGGGAAGGAGTGCAGCAGGTTAGTTTGACAGTTCGGTGTGGATTCAAGATCATCATCACAGTTCTGACTGTTGCTGGGGGGTTGTGTACGTCATGTCTTACGAAATTTGAGATGCAGTCTGTGGATTCTGCAATGTTTATGTAATGTTCCCTCATTGACTTCCTGTATCTAGACCATTTTTATGAGTCAAGAATCACAAGGTGTTAAAGATATTGGAGAGAGCTTGACTCTGCGTCTTTCTTCTTCGGCATTAAGGGGTTGTGTCGGTTTTCACCCATGTGCTGTAGGGTTTACTCAAGTTGCTGGAGGGCACCATCGTCAATGTCCCTGAGAAGAACTCCAGAAAACTGAGGGGTGAGACGGTGCAGGTGGACACGACAAACATCCTCTTTGTAGCATCTGGAGCCTTCAACGGGCTGGACAGGATAATCAGCCGCAGGAAGAATGAGAAGGTATGGGACCCATGTGAAGGATATGAATTGAATTGGTGTGTCTAGAGTTAATGGGCTGCTAACAATGACTTGTTTCCCAATCCCGGACAGTACTTGGGCTTCGGCAGCCCGTCCAACCTGGGCCAGGGACGGCGAGCGGCGGCAGCAGCCGACCTGGCCAACAGCAGCGGCGAGGTGGACACCGTGCAGGAAATGGAGGAGCGGGACCGGCTCCTTCGGCATGTGGAAGCCCGTGACCTCATCGAGTTCGGCATGATCCCCGAGTTTGTGGGCCGGCTGCCCGTGGTGGTGCCTCTACACAGCCTGGACGAGGACACGCTGGTGCGCATCCTGACGGAGCCGCGGAATGCAGTGGTGCCCCAGTACCAAGCGCTTTTCAGCATGGACAAGGTATCCTACTACTTCACTCTCAGTAATGGTACTAAGTCATCACCTGCTACATTCATCTATCCATTCATGCTGGTTGGTTTAAACCACTTTGTTCATCATGTCATGGGTTTCTAAGCCCCAACAATATTTTTTTTTGATAATTCGCACTGTCAACAATGATACACATGGGAGAGTGATGTGACCTGGACTCCTCTTTGCAGTGTGAGCTCTCTGTGACCCCGGATGCCTTGCGGGCCATAGCTAGACTGGCACTTGAGAGGAAGACTGGAGCTCGTGGCCTTAGATCGATCATGGTAATGACATCTAGATCCATTGACATACCTGTCTTGCTTGTTTGACTTCCATGTGCGTGACCTGCCGTTGTCTTTGTAGGAGAAACTGCTGCTGGAACCTATGTTTGAGGTCCCACATTCAGATATCATGGCCGTGGAACTTACTAAAGATGTGGTTTATGGCCTATCAGAACCTCGGTACATAAGGCAAGTACCGGAACCTTGAGCAAGGGAAGCCTTTGAGCTTAGGATGTGAGTTTTGACCCTCAGCATGAGGCTTGAAGCTCTGTGGGGTATAAAGATACACAGCAGGGATTCTGGTTCATGTATTTCATTAAATTTTATGACTCTATCATTCTGCCCCTCAGAGCGCCCGCAAAGGACTCTAATGAGGAGGACTTCGATTCTGGAAATGAGGAAGAGAACTGGCCCAGGCAGGCAGACGCCGCCAATAACTGACGTGGAGTCGCTGACATCGAGCCCGAGTGTCCCCGTTTGTAGGGGAAGCTTGGGACCGGCGGAAAAAACCTGATCTGTGACCTAGAATGCAGACCTAGGCTGCTTCTCTGTTGCTGGAGTGCACACCACGGACAGCTGATTTACACTCTCCAAGGGCCCTTTCATGTTCCTGTATCTTGGACACTAGGCCTTGAGTTACCACCAGTCTTCACCAGGTTAAAATCTACTTTATATTAACTGAGGGGGGGGGGTGTAAGTGTGTAAAGGGGGTGTTTTTTTTTTTGTTTGGTTAAAAATGGAAATGTAAAATTTTATTTTGAAAATGATAGAGTGCAGATGGTTTGGTATGTTGAAGGGGTTCATATTAACAAGGCTAAGCCAGTGTTAAATTACGACATGAACTCTGGTCACATAATTATTCCAGTGTTTCTGTAGTGATCGTCTTGGCTTGCAACGTGAAGTACTTTTTTGCTGAAAGTTAAGCCGAAATGTCAGATGATTCTTTTCTTGAGCGCAGCCCCGAAAAATAAAAGATATACCATTACAATCATCGAAACCAGCACATTTTATAGAAAATATTTAAAGGCTGACTGAGGTTTTTAACTGTTACAGTTGAGTTGCTGCTGTATTTCGGGGGTATAAGATGTCTTCCACATTCCCCTGTGACGTGCACGTCTGGACAGACGTCGGCCTGGTCCGTGTTTCAGTGGCACAGGCCCGAAGCAGCCCTGAAATGCCGGTACTGGTGGAGATGGAATGTGTTAGTTTCCTGATGTCCCATAAGGAACTCTTAAACCATCTAGAGCAGCATACAGCTAACAGGTCTAACGCCTTTGGGACATTCAGGCCACCCTCACTGTCATCGTCCTCCTACGTCCTCTGGGTCTGGGGCTGATTTGAAGGAAAAGCAAAGTACTGATTTGGAAATGGATACCTGGCAGCATTTCCTCTAAAGCTGAAAATAATCCGTTTTGCTCATAAAATCTGAATAGATTTGCAGATGTACCTGTTTAAATAAAAATGTATCCACCCAAAGTATTTTGTATTTTGTTGAATAATACACACATGGATGTAGTTCGTTACTGTTAAAAAATTGGGATAAAGATGACTGATTTGTGGGAAGTTGTCACAGAGAAACACTCTTTAAAGTGTGATTTATAAGGAGGTGAAGTACTAGAAACTGATGTTTCTCTGCTTAGAACCTGTTGCCAGGATGAATATGAATGAGCAGGATATTAACATATTGCATGTTAATGTCCTGCGAGGTGCACAGACCCAGGTGTGAGCTAAGCTTGGCTGCAGAGTGCGGGGTGAGCCAGCACCGCTGTGGGTTAGGGTTCCGATCAAAGGCCTAATGACACGATCACTCTGCCAGCCAGGGGATTTGAACCAGCAGCCTTCTGATCCCAGAAAGTCCTATCCTGCAGAGTCAAATATCAACTCAGTGGTGAATTTGCTGTGTATTGGGAGTATGACATAAGCATTATGGGTTTAACTTTCCTACAGAAATGGTTCAGAGATCCTGGGTCAGATCTGTTGTTTGTGTACTACAGGGGTTTTTTAAGAGCGACTGAAAAGAAATGCAACATCACAGCATTTAAGGACAAGAGAGTCCCTAGTTGCAAGTGCCCTGTCTGTTTCTTCTTTGACCAGCAGAGGATGCTGTTGTGTCCCGCACTGGCTGGTAACAGGTCAATGATGCAAGATTTCTTGTAACAATGTGATTGAGCGTACAAATGTGACCACTATCAAGAACCATCCCTATGTTTTGTGTGATTCTATATTTTTTATGTGTCTTGAAATAGGCATTGAACCAACTGGATAAAGCTGTGATCAAATCTCCTGGTGAAATAATCACAGTTTTCATAAACAGACAGTTTTAAATGATAATCGACAAAACAGAAAATGGATCCAGTGCACCTCAATCTGGCTGCAGAGCACCAACATCCCCCAGTAAAACGGATCCCCTCCGCAGCGTGGCTCAGCCCATTCCCTCTGCGCATGTGTAATCTCTGTGGCTGTGCTGAAATCCCCACCGTTTCCCATGAGCTCAGCGCTTTTGAATCCCCCTGTGACCAAAAATAGCACCGTAACAAACTGCTGAAAGCAGGCCCAGTGGGGTAAACCGTAACCCAGTACAGATTCTCAGCACCACCAGGGTTAAATTCGGCAACAGGCTGCTTAGTATACAGTATGAGTGAATGGTGTGTGAGTGTGCCGTGCGATAGGCTGACACCCCACCCTGGATTATTCCCTGCCTTGCACCCTCCGTTTCCAGGACATGCTCCAGACTTCCACAAAACCCTGTATAGAACAAGCAGTATAAAAGATGAATGAATGAATGAATCATGCAACTTATTATACACTTACAGTCATGTGAAAAATTTAGGACACCCAATTAAATATTTGTTTATTAAGAAATATCAATATATCATCTTTCAAATTATATCTGTAGATAAAAGGTGATGAAATTGCATCACCTGTGCAAAAACAAGAAACAAATTCACTTATTTAACAAAGAAATTAACTAAGATGCCAATTCATACTGAAGAAAAAGTTAGGACACCCTGTGCCCTAATAGCTAGTATTTTACCCTTTGGCTGAATATAACCTCAATGAGACTTTTTCTATAACCATCTATCAATCTCTGACATCGACTGGCAGAAAGTTTTCCCCACTCTCCAATGCAGCAGAGCTGTGTGATGTTTGAAGGGTGTCTTGTGTGCACAGCTTAATTGTTTCAAATCACCCCACGGCATCTCAATACGATTCAGATCCGGGCTTTGACTTGCCCATTCCAGAACTCTACATTTCTTTCTTGTTAGCCATTCCTTGGTAGATTTACTACTGTTTTGAGTAGGGATGTAACGATTATAACAATTATAACAATTATAATGTTATTATTATATAATGTTTGTTAATAATTTACATTACAGCTGTTAAGGGATGTTAGGATGTTAAAGTGTACTTGCGTGCTGCTTATGAATGTTCTATGAATGCATTATGAAGGTGCACTGAATGTTCTATAAATGCATAATGAATGCATTATGAAGGTGCACTTAATATAAAGCGTTACCAAACAAACTAAGGCGTGCATATGCAGCTTTTCAGCGTGGTTTGCCCTTTTAATAATCTTCGCTCTGGCGGTGGTAAATTGAGCTCACTGTGGTGCCGGTGGACATGCTGAAGCATGTTCGTTGTGCTATTTGTGTATATTATCAGTCTTTTACAATGTCTGCACGCAGTGTTTGTCTTGTCTGTGCTTTTCTCGCCATTTTCGTTTGTGATTACCGAAAAGCGATTTAAGATCAGGGGGTGTGTCCACAATTTCAAATTCGCTCGCCATCTCGCGTTCGGCCAAAACCAAAAACTAACGTACGACGTCGACGTGAATACGCACTGACACCTGATGTCGAACTGACGTCCTGAAATCAAATATGTAATATTGCGCCAGTTTTCCTGTTAAGTAAAGTACCGTGAAGTACTCCTAAAGTAGCAAATCATTTTTCACATCAGCCGGTTTAAATCGTCATACATTTATGTAGATTTTTAACCGATTCGCGATTCATCGTCACATGCCGAGTTTTAAGTCGTTGTCAATTGCATGGTTGCATGACATTTTAGGATTTTTGGAGACTTCTTTCAGTATCTTGCGGTCTGCTCTTGGGCTGAACTTCCTAGGACAGCCTGCCCTGGCCATGTTGGCAGTCATTTAAAATGTCCTCCACTTGTAAATTATTTTCTGGACAGTGGAATGGTTTATTCCAAACTCTTGAGATATTTTCATATCCTTCCTAAACTCATGCATCTACAAGCTTTTTTTCTGAAGGCCTCAGAGAGCTCTTTGGATCTCACCATGTGATACCACTCATTTCAACAACAAAGAGCAAACCAAACTAAATATCTGTGGATTAAATAAGCCAGGCTCCACCAAAAATCTCTGTAACGATCTTCTAATCATTTTCACCTGGTATGATGTACCTGAACCTAATTCTAGGCATTTTAAATAGTGATGAATGTGAGGATGTCCTAACGTTTTCCTCAGTGTAAATTAGCATCTTAATTTCTTTTCGTAAATAAGTGAATTTGTTTCTTTTTCATAGATGATGCAAAAAAATATAATTTGAAAGAAGATTTAATACTGATATGCTGATATTTCCTAATAAAGAACTAAATATTTAATTGGGTGTCTTATTTTTTACATGATTGTATGTGATAATCTGATTATAGATGATGTCTAACATTTAAATTGCCTGGTATAATGTTTCCTATTACAGCATCTGATAGGGGGTTTTGGGCTGCTGACCCAATCTGAGTCTTAGCTATGCACAGACCTCCTGGTCTGGATTAGAAGTAACAGGTGTATTCAGTGATGTTTTCAGAAACAAGATGAAGCAAACTAAAGTCAAACTGTTAGGAGTTAGCATGGTGTGTGAGTGCACCCTGCGATGGGCTGGCCCCCCATCCTGGGTTGTTCTCCGCCTCGTGCCCATAGCTTCCGGGTTAGGCTCCGGACTCCCCGCACCTATTTTATTCTGCTTTTCAGCTGGACTGTATGTCCATCCTTCTCGGCTTCTTCTCACTCGGCTACGTCCATGTGAGATAAAGTTGGTTTTCACAGCCGCATTCTGCTCCGTATGCCAAAGTCCGCCGTCTTTCCTTGAATGATTCATCCGAGGTTTTTCATTGTCAGTGTCTGCATGATCATTTTCATCACTCTTCCGTTCCTGCTGGGTAATGCTGGGTAAACACTGGATCTTAGCAAGTTACATCACTAGATTAAGAGAGATTAGCTTGAATGACTCGCCTTTCTGGAAAGCAGTAAGCAGTCTTTTGTTGACGCAAAGGTTCATGTACAGGTGTGGTTTGTGAGGGGAACTTTCAGCAAACCTTTGCATTTCTGTGATGACATAGGATTTAAATAATTCATAGCTGGATCGCTGTCAGATTTAAACCAGTGTGAAACTGCAGCATGAAACTATCCACAAGGGGGCATACAAGCGGAGGAGTGTAAGGCAAAGCACTGGTCTTGCGGAGTCTGAACAGTGCCTCAACTCACTAAAGTGTTAAGTCAACTGTACGTCTGCCGCAATCATTAGATAATAGAAATATTGATGCTATACTCGCAGAGAATGTCATAAACTAGGATATGTGGCACAAAGTAGGAGAAACCCCAGACAAGCGGTAACGTGTAGAGTTTTGGCTTCAAATTTGAGCTCCCAGCTGTATGTAGCAGCTGTGCCCTGAAACACATCTGGGGGTTCGTAGTAGAAGCAGGATCTCTGAAGGCATGTGGATCACGAGGGAGGCCTGATGGTGCCTGGCCAGAAGAATTCCTGCACAGCATGCGGACAAGAAGCGAGAAGGAAGAAATGAAAAATCAAAATGGAAAAACCATTTTCAGAGATCTCACTGCAAACAGTGCATCAGCGCTTAATCAGCTCTCCTTCACATTAAGCAGCAATAAGGAGGGACCACTTTTAGAGCTTGCCATAGATTCACCTAGATACTTCCAGGGCACTGCCCCCCCCCAGCATGTGGCATGCGGCTCCCACGTACTTGGGCGGCATAATCCCTAATCCACTCTGCAGGCTGCTCTTATGTCATGTAACACTGGAGACAAATTTAGCCAGGCATGAGAGCCAGCAGCTGGGTACTGAGAACCAGGGGAACAAATCCGCTATTTATTATACCTGCCTGGAAAGATTTACTCTCCGTAATTTACTATTAAATCCATTCTACTAAACAGGACAACAGGCAGAGGAAGGTAGAAGGTTAATTCGTTATTCTGTATTGTTCTCTGTGTCATCTGCAACAGAGCCTTTGGATCTCAACAGTCACTGCGCTCCCTCTCCCCATCCGGCGAGTAGAATGCATGTGTTGGATGAGGTGCCCTTCAAGATCCCTCTGAGCCCTCTGGAGGGCCCCCAGGACAAAGTGGAGCTTGTCACTGCCCCAGAACTCACCACGCTGGACCGTGAGAAGATCCTCCTAGAAACGAAGGTCAGGACCCCATGAGAGCCTACGTTTGCTGAATGATTTATCTGCATCTTGTAGTGCAGTTCTAGGCAAGAACCCTGCAGCTTCTAACTCAGTTTGCTGTCACCATAAAGGGCCAGCCGCATCACACTGCTCATTCTGCATTATCACTGAACAATGCTAGACTTTGTCTGTTTTGATGACAATTCCTGTTAGCATCATACATAGTGGATATCATGACAATGATTTGTTTTGAAGATGAAATGCCAATGGACTGATTCAAAAGAAGCCAGACTGTGGGAGATGCACAAAACTTGTACATAGTACATGATGGGTAAATGAAGCTTCATGAACCATTTGCTGGAGTTTTTGATCCCACTAGATGGTGCTCTTGGCTTGCTTTGCCCATCACTACTTGTACATTTATTATGAATAGAAATAAAATCCATTTTTGTATCTTCCTTGACCGTTTAGCCAATGTAGCAGAGATCCTAGGGCTGATCCTAGGATACAAGGTACAAAGCAGTAATTTAGACACTACACAACACTAATTTGGAATCTAAGACATATGACAGGAAATCTGAAGACGCAGAATTTGTTCTCTAACCTGATGTTTCCTCAGAATTAGCATTATTATAAAGGGATGTTCATCGTGGTCTGTCTTTGTGTTTTCTTTGCATATGGCAGTATGACTTTTGTTTGGAGAACTGTGTGCTGACTGGGACCCAGGAGGGCTCGGCCTGCCTACGGTCATCCTCTAAGCCCCGACCCTCCTGTCCTCCGTACTGGCTGATGTTCAGCAGCCCACAGGAAAGCCGCCTGGCCAGACTCAGGAGCAGCGACCTCTGGGAGGCGCCGCTGCGCCAGCGGAGCCGCAGCCTACCGGCCAGTGGAGGCCGATGCATGCACCCCCGTGTAAAGCTGCTCATCTCTGATTCGGAAGGCGAGGGTGGATACTCTGAGGAGGATGAGTCGTCCTCCACGGAGGAGGACGGGGCGTCTCCAAGGGGCAGGGCGGCACAGTGGAACAGGCCGAGGACACCGAGGGAGTGTCGCCGCAGCTCCTCACCACACCTGCGGCACCAGAAATCGCCATGCCAGCACAGCCGGCACAGAACCGCCTCCCCACTGGCCCCCCAGGACTCCGGGCAGCCCGTGCAGCCAAGTGAGAGCATCCTGCAGCTTACGAGCCAGCGGCACCCCAAGAGGAAGCTACACGCACTGGGCCACATCAGCCGCAGACGTTCCCTAACGCCTCAGCCACCATGTTCCTCTCCGGCCAGGAGCTGGCCACCACCCAGGCCCTCAACCGCAGAGTACAAATCCTCGGTACTGGTATGACTTCGCTACCCACAACGCACTGTGGTACATTTGGAACTGCACCCCTAGGGCATGGCTATTAAAGGTACATGAAGGACCTTTATTGGGAAAATTCAGGAAGGCTTTATTTGTTTTGTAATGAAGCAGCTGATTCAACTGCGTATCTTGAATTAAATCACTTTTAACATAGGCATCTACAAATTGGTAATGAACGGCAAATGAAGCTTCATGAACCATTTGCTGTATTTTTATGGTACTAGATGGTACTCTTGGTTTGCTTTGGGGCATGCTTTGAGCCCTTTTATGGATAGAGAGCACCATCTAGTGGGGTCAGAAAATACAGAAAATGGTTCATGAAGCTTCAATTGTCCATCACTACAAATGGGCATCTCCAAGAATGTATTTACTATGGTATAACTACACTCACCTAAAGGATTATTAGGAACACCTGTTCAATTTCTCATTAATGCAATTATCTAATCAACCAATCA
>JAODJW010000019.1:16225260-16235476 GCA_026777045.1 Hyperopisus bebe
CCTAAAATAAACTTTCCAAATTGCAAACTGCCATACAAGCCAGATAGAAGTGCAAATGGCCACTAAACTTTCATTCAATGACATGAGTCCATTAAACTGAGTTCACACAGGACCATCAGAGTGTAGATGTACTTTCAACCCTGAAAGGTCACTCAGCACACTGACACCCAATCAGAAATCTGAACACTTGATGTAACAGTAGCTTTGACTGGCTCCCTCATGGCACCTGGAGTGAATCACAGACACTTAGGAACCTGTTTTGATCACCAAAAACACAAACTCACTGAAAATATTAGGATTAATATGGCTGTAAATGTTATTGTGTTAGTAAATCTGTTCAGGGGATTTTTTCAATTGGTTCATCCAGAGTAATATGTTTCAACCCATTTGTATAGTTGGTGAATATTCTGGAACTACTTAGCTCGAGGGCCCATGTCTTAGGGCTACTACCTCCAGTCAGTCCTGGGATGTGAACTGTTGACATATTGAAACACATTTAAAAATCTCTTTGATTTTGCCCCTCTTTCAATGATTTAAAAAAGTCATGTTAACAGCTACTTTTAGCAGACTTTAGAATTAGTTTTGTCCACATTTTCTATTTCTCTGGGGGAAATTTAACTTGATTTATAATGAGGATTTTAAACTGAGCCCTGCAGCGGTGTTCCCAGGATGCTCCCTGCTCCAGGTCAGGGGTCGTGACCCTGCCTTGTTTCCTCTGCAGTCCCTGAGCCACTATTCCCGGCTGCCACTACCCCGCTCGGTGCGTCGGGCCCACGATTCCCACGCGACGCTCCCGGACTCATCGGCGGAGCTGCTGTCGGCCCTGAGTCAGGATGAGAGGGATCTCCTGGACGCCATCACTGACCAAGGCTACCCACTACACACGGCAATCACCGCCTTGCAGAAGACAGGTCGTCAGAGTGCCGAGAGGGTGAGCGCTGCACACGTCTGTGTGAGGTACTGCCCTCACTGACGGAGGATGAGAAGGGCAGTGCTGATGTAGCCCTATACTGCATAAGACATGGAGTAGAGGAGGATGGAGTATAGTTAGGCAGGGACATGGGAGGGGGGGGTCCTGCCGGGGGTTTTGCCCGAAAGATTGAAAGTGTCTCCCCATTGAGGCCTGACTGCCTTTTTTGGATCGCCTACGATCACCACAACTTGGTTAAAATTTGTTTTAGTTTGCTGATGGGACCCCCTTCCAGTTGGCAAACGCCCCCCCCCTTACCAGCACGGCAGCACAACCTTGGGGGGGCCCAGCTCGGAGGCAGCCGGACTCCCAGAGATCTCCCCCTCTAAAAGACACTAATGTTCCACTGCTTATTAACAGTTTCCTGTCACATGGATACATCTTCCATGTTTGTTCATCTTATCTTATTTTACGAGACTTACAAAAGTCAGCGTCCTGACTGTAACATCACGCGGCTGCAAGCCTCTCAGCCTGGCCTACACTAAAAGCAGCTGTGGTTTTCGCTTAAGAAGAAACATCCGGTTCCATCTTCACAAACTTACTGCTGACTGCCCGTGGACGTGAAGCTGGAATGAAAATAGCCAGCAGATGCCTGCTTCTCCGCGGCCTGCTGTTAGGTCATTATCATTCTTTCAGTAGTGCACAGTTACACATGGTAGCCAGTGCCATTTCCCTGCATCCTGTTTGAGGAGGATCTCTTAAAATAAGGCCCCCCTCGCTTCCTCTACGTCACTTCAGCACAGGTGTCTAGTCACTTATCTGCTTCTCTGCATTAACGTGTTTGCACCAGGTTTTGACTTAAGTTTTATTATTAATCAAACCTAGTCCCTATAATCCATTTCCTCTCACATCAGCTGTTTATGGAAACTCTACGGGGGGGGTCAACAATCTCACCATCATTGCCACACCGCAGAAGCCAAACCCATCTACACTTTGTTTTGTTGACATTTATAAATAATAAAATAGTCCTGTGTAAGACTAAATTTATTCACCTTTAGTGCCATACTGAACACAGGGGTTAGGTCTGCACCAATGGATCTTTGGTGAAGATGAAACGGGACGCTGCCACCTCTGAACAATGCTTTATGGAGAAATCAGCTTCATAGAGCAGCTCCTCCCTCCTCTCACCCCTTGTATGTGCCCATCCCCAGATCCTGAGCTACCTGCTGGCCCATGAGCATCTCTGCAAACTGGGCTACGATGAGACGCAGGTAGAGGAGGCCCTTGAGATGTTCCAGAACTGTGAGGCCAAGGTGAAGCCTTCATCTGAACATGCTGTTTTTATGGGTTGAATGACATCGCACAAAACTCCCCACATTCCACAGCAGATGGTTGCTTTCTGAAGAAACCATCAGATTTAATCAGGGTCTGCTTCTTCTCTCCTGTCGCCACTATAGGCTGCTGAGTTCCTGCATCTCCTCACCCAGTTCAATGAGATGGGCTTCCAGCAGAATGTGATCAAAGAGGCATTGCTCGTCCATGAGAACCACAGGGAGCGGGCCCTGGAGGAGCTAATGACGCGAACAGGCTAACCAATGAGAACCCAAATCCACCCGTGAAATGACACAGTAGTTCAGAACTTTGAAAAAACAGGTTTAGGTTCCAGGTTCAACTGCATTGCATCACAGTTAACAGCTGAACAATACAGCAATACCAGTTTATTTAAAAACAAAATACTTAGACCACATTTGGTTATTTAGTTGATGCTTTCATTCAATGTGAGTTTACTTATTTATACAGCTGGATATTTTACTGGAGGATTTCAGGTTAAATACCTTTTCTAACAGTCTATATGGACAGTCCCTCCTAGAACTTGGACCAGCAACCTTCAGATGATGAGGTGTTCAGGACATAACCTGCTTTATCCATTGACATTTACTTGATTGAACATATATAATTGAGACCTGAGCTCAAGGTAAAGTAATCAAAATGAATCACAGCTGACCAATTTGTCTCTTTAGCAAACCATAACTGTCCAAACTCCTCCGACGCCTCCTGATAATCTAGTAAATTGAATCCTTCCAGCATTTTGGCCATCGGATATAGTTGGAACTTTCTGTAGCTGACATTGTAGATATTCTGGGATGTTTCTACCAGTTTCCATCTGTAAGTCATAGAGCTACTTTGGGTGATTTCATGATTACATTTAACATTTACATTACATTTCTGCTTCAATATGCCTTAGGGGTCAGAACAACAAAAATATCGAATTCCGCTTAAGAAACTATTTCAATATATATAAATAAATAATGAATATGAACAGACATCCCTGTCTTGAACTGCATTGTTTACCACATATATTGAGGCTCCTATGCTGTCCGGCAGTCAGACCTGAATATTCCGGGCTGGGACTATAGCCTGGAGTATTTTAAGTTTAGCTCAGAGTATTTTATTCCCGACGCTAATCTTCCTTCTTTTTTTTAAAAAAAAAAAAAAAGTCACGTAAACTTAACTTCACCCCTGGACTTTAGCTAGAAACTGCCCTGGTTAAGGGTCAATACTATGCAAAGCTAAAATAAAACGGTTGATTATCATTTAATTAATCTTCATTATTGGTAAAGCGTAGTGTTCAGAGTAATCCTCATCTAAATTGAAGTACGATATAACGTCAAAACACATTTACGAAAGTGTACATCACCGTACGTGTTTCGTGTATGTTAACTTCTATCCAAATATAGTGTAGTTACTTTACTGAAAATGATCGATCTCTCTGTCTACCATCAATTTCCAAACTGCTTAAATTAACGAGCTGCGGTCCGAAAACTATAAACATTATAATCCAACATGAGTTATGGGGTCAAACCGATAGTATTTCTTATTACGCATGCTGCAATATAAACTGCTGCTTTTTAGTGTATCCCGTCAAAATCCATAAATCCCTCTAAGAAAGACCTCCCATGAAAGGAGAGGGAAGGTCGACTCCCTGCATGCATATTTCGGAAAAAACGACGAGTTTATCACAAGGAACTTGGCATTCAATGAGATACGCATCCGGCACCATTAACAGCAAATCAGCCCGTTAAATACGTCCGTCTCCTCTCAAAGGGCGCAAAGTGCTCGCAGAAATTTCGGAATCACATCGGGACATTTTTAAAATTAATATAATTGCGGATTCATCTAACGGGAAATGCAGTTATTGTTTGAGGGAATTTAACTGAATAGCTCAATTCGAATTTGACGCTGACAAAAAGGTTTTATTTATTTGCATTTTCGAATGAGCGGAAGTGAGAAGGTAAGCAGCGTTAATTAATTCGTTTTTATTTGGTGCAAGACAGTAACTGTATATAACCCTAAATCTGAACTAAAAAGAGCAAAGTAGCCGTGCGTTAGCGTATACTTACAACTTACACAGAATATTGTGCTTGTCAATACAGTAAGTAAAGCCATTAAACACTGTGCCCATTATAAACTTATAATTTATGAACGCAAACGTAAACCACGTGATACGTCTAACTAACCTATTTTATATATCTGTACATTTCAATAATCTAGGATGTCTTCAATGTTTGGGAAAACTAGGACCTCCGCTATGCCAGACCGAGCTGAGTGCAATGTTGCTGTGTTAGGAATACGGGGTTCGGGCAAATCAGGTAATATAACTTACTATTTTTAATCATTTATGTCATAGATTTCTCAAGAGAACAAACGCTAGTTTTCTAAAGTCTTTCTTCAGTCAACACCTATATTAAAATAAACACATAAAACATAATATGGAGCTAAAGCATTGCGTGAGTGAGCAGTGCTTTAAATGCGCTTGCTTTTGTGAAGCGGGGGTTCTCATGCCCCCGAAGCCCCCGCAGCCCCCGCAGGTCTCAGATGTACAGCGGCTCGCATTGTCGCCTGCATCGTCACGTTGCTCAGTGTAAACAGGAAGCGTCTCTCCTCCAGCTCTGACCGTGAAGTTTCTCACAAGGCGATTCATCAGTGAATATGACCCTAACATGGGTGAGTGTCCCTCCCAAAGAGATGACAGGAATGCTTTCATCTTCGGTAGATAAGACACTGTAAAGTGCTCACATTAATACACACGTGTGTTTGAAAGCCAATCTTGCAATCCCCAAAACGAACTTCCCTGTGGGACCCGCAGTGTGATTTGATCTCTGAAAGGCGTGCGGCGGTGGCTGGACCGGGGGGGGGGTTGGCGTTGGTACCCAAGGCGATCGCAGATACGGGGCTGGATCAAACACCGCACCCGAGCGCACATACGAACACAATGAGCCTCGCCTTGCGTCTGAAATGATAACGATCGTTTAAAAAATTGTGGAAATTCAGATGAAAAGACGTAAAGATCATACGGTGAGACCGAAAAGGCATTTTAAGCTAACTAGACGCTATTTGCACGGGAGAAATATGGGGGTTTGATTTAATTACGAAACATTTCAGAAGACCTTATGGAGAAATGAAAACTAGAAATATATGACAATAAAAGAGAACAAGTTTCTAAAATGTTAACATTTTTTGTTTAACATTTGTATTTTAGAGGATATATATAGTTCGGAAGAGATTGTGGACCAACAGCCAGTTCTTGTAAAGGTTATGGACACTGCTGACCAGGTACATATACAATCGGAGAGATGAAATCTGTTTGACCCGGTGTCTAATTTAGGTTTCCGGTCTAGTGCAGGTTCTATTAAAATAGGGTTTCTCTCAGTCACCATCTTTATTAATTATAATTAAAGCTGGTAGGTTTCCTCCTACATTCCCAAAATATGTAATGACAGCATAAAAATATTTACAAATGTTAAAAAGCTTCTCGCACTCAAACTCTGTAGCTTTGTTACACTTCTCACTACAGAGCAGAACCTATTTTGAGTTTGTTCCTTGCACATGACTCAGCTAGACCCTGAGAGGTTTACTGACACACGGGGAAGTTCAGTTGCTCAGACCGCACTTTAAATCCCGCCTGGAAACTGCAGGACGGACCGGTGAACTGTGAGCGATACCTGACCTGGGCCAGCGCCTTCCTGGTGGTCTACAGCATTGATGACCGCCGCACCTTCGAGGGCTGCCAGCGGTACCTAGACGTCGTGGCGGCTCATGCCAAGTCGCTGCAGGTGGATCCGCCTGTCCTCCTGCTGGGGAACAAGCTGGACATGGAGCGATACCGGTCAGCTTTGGACTGCTGGACTTCACCTAACTCATCAACTTGGGTTTTTGTCATATTTCAGTTTATTGACTCTTTGTCCCTTCATATATACCAATAATATATTGAGTGTATCTGTGTGTGTGTATTATATATGTACATACACAATACATATATCAACATATTACATTATGTAGGCAGCATGGTAAATATCATTGAGTAGCACTATTACCTCAGACCTCCAGAGGTTGGGGTTCGAATCTCACCGTGGCTCTGTGCAGGTGGAGTTTACATGCTCTCTCCTGACCAGGATAATTAGCTATAATATGGATGTATGTTATATATTTGTAACATACAGTTTGAAATGTTTTGGGCATTATAAATGTAGTTCCCCTAACTGATTTAAATGTAAGTGTGCACACTGACTTGCAAAGTCATTATCATGCTAAAGAGGCTAACAGGTGTTTCGCATGCTAATACAGGTCCTGGGGCAATAAGCTCACATGAGTATCAGCGGGCCAAGTGAGAACACGTGTGTAAGCGTGTGGGTGATCTACTCGGCTAGTCTGCCGCTATGTTGCCGGTGGTCAGTGTATTCTGCTCTGCCGTTTTCCGTCACAGGCAGGTCAGCGAGTCCGACGGATGCGCCCTGGCCTCCCACTACGGCTGCCTGTTCTACGAAGTGTCCGCCTGCCAGGACTTCGTTTCGGTGCAGCGAGTATTCCACGAGGCCGTGCGAGAGGCGCGGCGGGACGCTGAAAGGGGTCGGCCCACGAGCCCCCTCTTTATCAGCGAGGACAGGCCCCCTGCCAGCCTGGCCACCACCCTGCCGCTGGGACCCAGCCTCGGAGAGCTGCCGACACCCGCCGGTGCCAGGGTTGTCCCCGTCAAGTCGTCACGGGCACAGAGCAAACGGCGGGCGCCCACCCTTACTCTGCTTAAAGGCTTCAGGATCTTCTGAGCTGGGGGGTGTAAAGGTGATGAGAGAGCCACGGATGACATTTACCTTTGAGGAATAGGACATACGAGCAAAATAATCTGCGAATAAAAAACTGAAATTTAAGAAAAAAAAAACTAATGGAATGAACAGAGACACACCACCCAAAGTAATTCGTTAGTTTGCTTCAGCTTCGCGGACTGATGCGCACTGTTGGTGACGCCCCAAAAGAACAGCTCCTGAGCACCCTCTAGTGGTCCAGGACAATAATTACAGGAAGAGCAAAGATCGTACTGTTTGAAACCCTGTTATTGTTTAATCCATTTAAAAGCCTGTGGTTCCAGTTCAGCCAGTGGTTAGTGCTACATATACAGAGCTCACCCTGGTGGATGGATTTTAAATTCATATTTTCTTCATTTCTATGCTCTTCAGACTGTCTCAGGCATAAGTCATGTTGCTTTTGCAGACCACACATAAAATACACCAAAAATATAATTGATAAAGTATTTAATCTTCAGTAGAGAAGCTATCAAAGAAATCTATTGATTGTCTAATCTTTATTTGTCATTATATTTACGGGGAAGTATCTTATATTCAGGTGTTTGTTCAATTTGAAAAAATTGCTGGAAACAGAATTCTGTTTCATTGGAGGAGCATTTAAAGTAAACTCAAAATGAAGAAAATAAAGGTGATTATTTATGACTGACTTCAATGTGACTGTATACCCCCAGCCCTGCTACAAAGACTAACAAGTTCAGCACTGCATGACCCTGAACTGCAATGCAGTGAAGAGGCTGTTCTTCATATGTAGGGCTGTGCAGTGAGGTGTGGTATTTGCTTTGCATGTCCTTGGCAGTCACAGTGAAGGCGGTCCTGAGGAGTGGCTGGGGAGCACTGCTGAGGTGGCCCCTGATCCCCCAGCTGAGAGGCAGCAGTCGGCTGGCAGTGGGACCGGGGCTCTGGGTTTCCGGCTACAGCACTGAAACTCTGCCGTCCTTCCACTTTAACATGATGTCTCCTGGTTTCATCCTGTCTACCTCACCGCGGTTTACAAGGGCAGTGACTGTGGCCCGGTCTCCCTGGGGTGAAGCATCTGAGGTCCCTCTATTCTGGGTCCCACTGTCCAGCTTCTCCATTTCTAACACCTGGATGGCAGGCTTGTACATGGCCATGGGCTTCCTCTTCCTGAAAGGGAGTTGAGAGGGGGGGTCAGCATCCCAAAATGGCTACCCTGTGCATCTTGGGAAGAAACCCTACACCAGAGCGCTGGACGCTAACCGCTCACCTGTCAGCCTTGATGCCCAGGCCAAAGAGTAAACAGCCCAGCAGGAGGGCTACAAAGGACAGAGCCAGCATGGCGTACTTCCAGGAAGAGGCTGCGACACAGACACAAAGAGGCCAAGCTGAGATACAAGCGCACTTCCAATATTTACTTGTCCCTTTTCAGGAAATCCTAAATGTGACGGCAATAAAGCGCCAGACCCTAAGTACCGTCAATGTGGTCGGCAACAGGAAAGGGGCTCAGGAAAGGAACGCCATTAAGGAGCCGCTACTGGATTTTACACTTTATTGCTTTTGTTATGCATTAAAAAATGAAGACTAAAGGGTATCATGAGGCTATAGTACAGTGTATCCCAACCCGGTCCCAGGGGAAGCCCCAGACAGTCCACGCTTTTGCTCCCTCTCAGCTCTCTGCCAGACAGTCCATGTTTTTGCTCCGCAAAGAACGGGCTGGTAAACATTGCTATAGTGTACTGTAAAGCTGAAAGTATTTAAAGATAGTCACTACACTTTTCTCAGGGAAATGTCTAGTTTGCTGTTTGTATTTGGTAATTTAGTGATTTGCTTCCCATGACCCCTGTATGCTGCCCGCTGGGAACCTTAGAGATAAAGTGTATTCAATAGTAAATGACAGGCAGCAAAGCCACTCACGGTCCTCTGTGCGGTAATACCATCTTAAGTACTCCCTCTGTTCCTCCGTTGGGTCATTTTCATCTGCATCCCCTGACTCTCCCTCAGAATCATCTTCATTATCAAAAGCCCTTCTGTAACCTGAAATACAGCAAGTCTGTGTTAGAGCCAGCATCTGCATAATGGGAACACAGAGATAGCGCAGCGATATAGAGGGACAAAGGCTCCAAAGGGTCCAAAGACACAGAATAACACAGAGATCAACACAGAGTAAGTATACAAGGAAAACAGAAAAAGCAGACAGGGTAACTGCACAGAGACAAACTGTGTAACTTGCAGATAAACTCAGAGATTGTCCCTCTATATCGCTGCAATAACACAGAATAACAACACAGAGTAAGTATATACGGAAAACAGAAAAAGCAGACAGGGTAACTGCACAGAGATAAACTGTGTAACTTGCAGATAAACTCAGAGATTGTCCCTCTATACCGCTGCAATAACACAGAATAACAACACAGAGATCAACACAGAGTAAGTATATACGGAAAACAGAAAAAGCAGACAGTAACTACACAGAGATAAACTGTGTATCTTGCAGATAAAGACTGAGAAACTACAAAGATATAAAGAGATAAACAGTGACTAGACAGGGACCAATAGAGAGTCACATTTCAAAGAAAACACACCTTAAACATTGAATTCAAGCAATTCATTCACACCCATTGTCACAGGTGTATAAAATCAGGCACCTAGCCATGCAGTCAGGTTTACAAACATTTCTCAAAGAATGGGTCATTCTGAAAAGCTCAGTGAAATCAGGTGTGGTACTGTCATAGGACGCCATCTTTGCAATAAGTCAGTTTGTGAAATTTCTTCCCCTCTAGATATTCCACAGTCAGTTGTAAGTGGTATTACTGCAAAGTGGAAGTGTTTAGGGACAACAGAAACTCAGCCATGAAGTGGTAGACCACGTAAAGTTGGGTCTGGAATGAATGATTGGGTGAGTCTGGAATGGAAGAATTTGACTGGCCACAGAACCTGACCTCAGCCCCATCAAACACCTTTGGGATGAACTAGAATGGAGATTATGAGCCAGGCCATCTAACATCAGTGTCTGACCTCACAAATGCTCTTCTGGATGAATGGGCAAAAATTCCCACAAACAGAGTACAAAATCTTGTGGAAAACCTCCCCAGAAGAGTGGCAGCTGTTATAGCCAGAGGTGGACATTTCAAGTCCAGAAAGTAAAAATCCAAACCAGGATTTTGTTTCAACCAACCAGTTGAGAACAATGTGATTGTGACTCTTTATA
>JAODJW010000019.1:16241096-16268427 GCA_026777045.1 Hyperopisus bebe
AGGTGTAATTTTTTGGGGCCGGGAACCAATTAATTGGTTTTCCATTATTTCTTATGGGGAAAATTCAATCACAACTCAAACTTTTTAGGATTCGATCCAGAGTTCTGAATGGATTAAATTCGAGTTCTGAGGTACCTCTGTATACTAAAATTATTAATCTTACTATTTGGCAAATCATCATTAATTTAATCACTTTATTCAGTACAACTTTTTTGGATGTATAATGAAACATAATACTAAGTTATGCAAATACACAAATTTAAATAGGTGAGACAGAGTCAGACAAAGCACAGGTGATTGATACCAGTCCCTAGCTTTTTACTTTACCAATCCCAACACTAAGTTAGCAGTGTGGTTCTAAGCTCAAAGGCTAGTGAAACACTGAAAAGTATCAGATGAATTAGTCTGCAGCAGGTTGCCCGTAACCCATGAGCCTGAGTTGGTGGGTAAGTCATACAGGTGGTTAGATTGCTGGAGTGAAGGTATGACAGACCGGTTAACCAGAAACCCTCAGTATGGAGACAGAGTAAAAACAGCAACACACAGCCCGGCCCGGCCCAGCCGAGTGCAGTGGGGCTCTGCCCTGGTCCTGAGGGCTCCCTCAATATTCAGCTTAATGATGTCACACTTTAAGGACCCACTGGCTGAAAACGACGGTTCTGCCTTTGTGACAGTTTTGATTAGTTTTAACACAATTTTTTCTGCTTATTTATAACTCTTAAGACATGACATTTATTAATGACTACTCAATAGTTTATAGGACCTTAAAAATTACATTATGTTCTTATAAATATATATAAGGTTGATGTCACAGGGTCAAGCCTAACTAGGAACTCACAGAAAATTAGTCTCAAGGCTGAGAATAGGGGGCTGGTCACCGAAAATAAAACCTGAAATGTTAGGCATTTACAGGGGTGTGGTTAACAGCTCATGCACTCAACAAGTGGGGGGGCTTGCTTGCAAGTACCTGGGAGGGATGCGGGGGTCAGGGATGACACATTCTTTCTAAAACAGAACGAAGAATCAGAAATCCACCTGACCAGTACTGCGATGAACTACAGAGAGGACTACATAGATTGAAAGGGAATTCATTGCATCAGAGCAATGCATTGTATTTATACATTTAAATGGCTTGACTTTGGCAATCACTGATGTGTCAGTTTACCCATGTTTAATTATTAACACACACCAGTTAAATGCCATTTGAAGGAAATTCCTCTGCCTAGACTGTGTGTTGCTGAAGAGATCCAGGGAAAAGAAGTTTTAGTATTTTTAAAATAGAGAATTACCGCAAACTCAGAATAGGTGCTGGCGACAGAGTTTATGCTGTAGTTACGCTGTGGACTGGCAGGTGTCCTCAGCGCACCTCTCAGGAGAGACCCCGGGGCCTGAGTGATGTTCTCCTTGTTACGCTCCATGAGGGTACCGCGTGGAGGCCTGCCATGTCCCGGCGTTCGTGACGAAAGCCCAGGCTTGGGAAGAGACAGGGAGACAGACAGAAATTCCACCCAATCAGAGTCATCCACTGGTGTTTCACTGAGGCAAGAACCCTGGGTCCTAGAGCCCACCCAGTTTCTACACAAACCTTGACTGCAGAGAGTGGAGGGCGGGACATAGGTGAATGGCAGATGGTTCCTCCAAAAACAGAGCGCATCGTGCTATTAGGAGTGGCGCTAGAGATGCTGGAGGTGGCGTTGAGCTGGGGAAGAGGCGGGTACAGTTAGTTGCGTGGGCAGCTTTTATGTTAAGTCCTCCCAGCATCAAGTGGTACAAGCTCGAACAGCCAGTGGCTGACAGCAGTGTAATCACAGGCTACGATAGCCTACGGTAGAGGTTAAAGGCCAATCACAAGCATGTGGCAGGTCAATATGACATGTCGGTCTCATCTAATAGATAGTGACAGCCATGAAGCTCTTGCCACACATGCGAGTAATAAAATGAGATACCTTTCTCGTTTTCCCAGGGGTGGTGCTTCCCGGAAGCCGCCGTTTTGACGGAGTTCGTACAGCAGTGCCATATAGCATGTCCTCTTCCGTCTGCTTGCTTTTTTTCAGTTGCTGTTTCAAAACAAACAAAAAAAACCCACCCAAATATCTTAGTAGCCATTATAACGTTACTGACATAATGCTAGCATGCTGCTCCAGGGCCAAAGGCGGCTTTCTGACCCGCTCCACCCTCTCCCTCTCCTTCTCCGTCCTGTGAAGCTCCCACTGCTCCTCCACGAACTGCAAGAACTTCTTGCCGTCAATCAGGAACTCGCGGCCCTGCTCCTGCTCCCAGACATCGATCTGGGCCTTCAGCTTCTTCTCCAGCTTCAGGGCACAAACGGCAGCGGAGGGTTAAAGAGCGCAGGCTTTGCCAGGCCGGCGGCTATCTGAACGGACTTCACCTTAGGCAGGTTCTTCTGCAGGTCGGCTCTCTGTTTTTCCTCCTTGAGAAGGTTTCCTCCTCTGTTGGTGAACCTTGAGGGATCTGTCGCTTTTTTCTGGAGTGGGTTATTGATACAGAATCAGCGGCGCTAAGATGTAATAACGGAATCGAGCAGTACACCGAATCCCGTCGCGGCGTCTCCTTCCCGCCAGCCCTGCTCACCTCGAGCTCCAGGAAAAGCAGCCAGTTCTCCTGCCACTGGTGCACCCCCTCGTACAGCTCCTGGTGCTCCTCAAAGTGCTGCTTCAGCCTCTGGAGCTCGTCCTCGTGCAGCTGCAGCAGCTCCTCACTAAACTCCTCTGCACACACAGAGAACCATGAGACCCGCTGACATCACCAAGCTGAGACCGCATTGGCCGGCTCAGACCCTCCCGTTTACCGTGGTGGTACGGCACAAAGTCCTGCCGCTGCTCGGCGCTGAAGAAGCACTTCTCCCAGTAGGAGGCGAGCTCCGCCCGGACGGCCTCTGTAAATGCACGGACGTTCTCCATCTTCAACTGGTCCAGGCGCTGGAGCTCGGCCGCCAGCTAGCAGAGGGGAGAACACACCGTGGTGTCACTGTCTCTATTCACAGCCATAGCCATAACCATTAACACTGGATCAGCATCCTCCAGGGCCAACCGTGTCCAAAAATGACATCATCACGGTATCCATCTACAGACAAGCCTCACATGTTTGAAGGACACCTCAATGTACAATTAAAAGAACTTAAGTTAAATAATCTTAAATTGGTTTTTTGAAAAAAACTTCACTTTACTGTAATTCAATCTGAACAAAAGCAATATTTTCAGTACAAGGTGCTACACAAGCTCCATCCAGCTCCTTTCAGCCCCTTCCAGCGTCTAATGGTCAGTCCTCGATCAATCTGGACAAAATGCTGCCAATCAGCAAATTTGAGGAAAGCATACCAGTCATTTTCATCACACCATTACTGTAGATATCAGTGCAGTCACTGTGATTTGTTTATGAAAATGAATTTGCCACATTGAGGGCCCTGCCCTGCCGGGATTTGGGCGCCTCTTACCGCTTCCATGTTCCTCTTTTTGCACGTGACCATGTGCTCGGAAAGCTGATCTCTCTCCACCTGTGGGACCTGAAGCCGATCCCACAGCTCCTGGATCTGTTTGCGGTAGGAGCTGCACAGAGCCTCATTCTCAGCCTTACGCTCCTCCAGCTGTTCAAGGAAACAGGACTAGTGTCAAAAATTCAAAAAGACTAAATTCCAATATAAAACCAATATACTTCAGGTTAATTTCACTGGTACTGGCTTATTAGTGGAAAATGTTACGCCACTATTTTTATGAAACTGAAAGATCAATTTGACGGTCAATAATGAAATAGAGATGTCGCAGATCATATTAATACTATATATTAATATGGGGGGGTAGTTTCAAGTTTAACCTATGAGCTTTTGCATCTCCCAAAGTGCCACTTCCTGTTGTGTGGCATGAACACGACACACAAGTGGCTGGGAGCTACGAAAGTCCCTGGTCGAGGCGGCCCAGGGACCTGTAAACTGGGACCAGATTCTGGGACTTCAGCGTGAAAGCACCTTTTGTTAGCAAAGCCAATGACCTAGATAAATATTGACTGTATGTACAAGATTTTAAACATCTGTGATTTCTGCCTTGTTCGTTTTGGGAAAACAACGTGCTGAATTTTACAGAATACACCTGCAGCAGGGACATAAATACCAGCAGAACTTGCTGGTTTTTATTTTGGGGGGGCTAGCCAGATTGTGTGAAAATCCACCTCCGCCAAGCAGCCAGTTACCTGAGCCAGGAGCAGCTTGAGAGCTTTGATGTTCTCCTTGGAGAGGCAGAAGGCCTCCTCTTCTTCATAGACGACGTCCCTCTCGAAGGTGGTATCAGGCATCTGCTCCAGGTCCTCCATGCACAGTATGATCTGCTTCTTGATGTCAACAAACTCCGCATGCCTTTGCTCCTGCAGATTACACACACAATATTAGTTTAGCTGTAAAATCTACCAACATCTGCACACTCAGAGTCTCAGCGTCAGTCTAAAAAACACAGCTTGATGGTTTATGGATTGAACACACACATACAGTTCATATACACCTATCACTGTGGGGACTCTCCATTCATTTCTATGGGCATAACCACAATCCTAACTATGATAACCTTAACCCCTACCAAGCCCTAACCTTAACCACAAGTAACCAGACAAAACACAAGACTTTTGGCTACTTTAGTTTTTTGATTGCACTCACAGATCCTTATATAATTGAGGTTTATATTGTGGGGAGCTGAAAAATGATCCCTCAAGCTGAAAGTAATAGGTTTTACCACACTGCGGAGACATTTGGTCCGCACAATGTGGCAAATACTAACCCACACCTACACACACAATACGCAGTACACATACACTCTATGACTAGTCCATCACTTACTCCTGCCTAAAATGAGGTAGGACCCCCTTTGCCCACAGAACAACCTGAATGGACTTAAGACGCTGGAAACTTGTCTGACCGTTTCCCTGAGACTGCTGTCATCAATACTTTTCCCACTCAATCTTTTTTGTTTATAGCACCATGCTTTGTAAACTCAGGACACTATAGTGAGGAAAAAAATCACATAACTTCCTCATTTGGCACAATCCTAAACCATTAAAAATTATTCAGATCACACACATTCCCCACTGTAAAGCTTTATCAAACAGTAATACATATATTCATATACACTTTTTAAATGGCCGTAGATGGGAGCAGAGCAGGACCTTCTCCGCGACGAGGCCGGCGATGTGTTCCCGGAAGGCCTCAAGCTGCTCCAGGGTCGGCACGCATGCGGGGTCGATGCTGTAGGCACCCATGCAGAGGATATCGCACAGGTCATGTTCCTGGTCCTGAAGGACTTTCAGCTCCTGCATGCGCTGGTTCTTCTGCTTTAACATCACCTCCAGGCGGGTGCGGATGTCCTTCTCCAGCTGCAGCATGGTGCTCCCATCCTCGTCCTACCCAGCCAAACACCTTACAGGTTTACCCGAGCATAACAATTCCCTCTCCGGGGATTCTAAAACCGCAGATCGTTTAGTTACATGCTTAGGTCTCTTATTAACATGCGATTATTCAGCTGATACTTTAGCCAAAACGTTTAGGAAGAAACAGGAGCATTCTGACGTGAATATAGCAGTGAACTGAAATATCTATGTTGGAGTAATGCAGTGTAATGTGTCGCACTGGAACCTTATATTATATAAGGGCACCTCCCAGGACCTATGAACTGCCACCACAAGTGTGCTCTTAAACACGAGACACCAGGCTGTCCACAAGGAAGCCACAGGTGAGGCCTCAGGACTCTGGCTCACCTCGAATGGCGGCAGCTGCAGCTCCTTGCACAAGTCGTCCAGCTCCTTGCGACACGTTTCGATGCTGTTCATCAATCGCTGCTTCAGGCTCTCTTCCTCTGCGATCATCATGTCCAGCAAACCCTGCAGCCAGAGCAGCAGTCTAATGAGTCCCACACAGCACAGGCAGACAGAAAATCCTAAACCATTAAACCATGTCCTGCATAAACACTCACTCTGACATGCTTCTTCACCACCTCTGTCCTCTGTAGCCGCTGGTCCTCTGGGATTCCGATTTCCTCCCAGATGTCTTTCAGGCGGCACAGGGCTTTATTTAGGCATGCCACGGATTCAGCGGCAAGGACCTCACTGTCAAAAGACGACCACAACCTAAGTGAGCACTTTGCAGACGTTAGGACACCACACCCCTGCTACAAGCAGCCAGGCTCCATTAATTATGCACAGGAGCAGAACGAGCCACACCTATTCTCGACTGACACCCCAACTACACTCCGTGAGGCAGTATGAGAAACCTTGTCCGTATTACTAAAGGACGATTCCCAGTATCATGATCGTCCTTTGGCCATCCTGAATATGGACACACCCGAGGCGCTGGCTGCTTTGAAACATAGATATAAGTACCGACACGAGAACGACCTGCAGTTGCGTTTAGTGCTAAGCGACTGGAGGAGTATGCCTGGTCAATAAAACAAACCACCGAGCAAACAGGTGTCGTGTGCCTTCCCAGGAAAAATGCTGGACTGTTAAATACGTCTCGACGGGTTATTCTAGGAAGGTTAAGGTAACGTTACAAGTGTTGGCGTGGTGGTCGTTCGCTGTACCAGACGTCGCTTTGTACAGACACCCGTTTTTTATGAGGCAGCCCTAAATAAGGAGCCTCGGATAATAATCGGCTGCTTGGCTTAACCGGGATTGTCTAATTTAGTAGTTACAAGCACAGCATTGAGCTATATAAGAATATAAACTGCTAGTCACACAAAGACAAATCTGTGACGAAAAAAAGAACCGTAATCAGAGATAAGAAGCAGCGCCGCACTGAACAGTCCAGTTAACAGTTTCATAGAAGGAAAACTGGCCACTTTTTTCACCCATGTACGTTAAAATGACGATCAAACTTCGCACTTACCTCTTTCTCATGGTACCAACGCTCCAAACGGCCTTTTCGCAGTAATTCTTATATATATGCGATAAATATAAATGCGTATATTTTTATTCTGAAGAGCCTCGCCGCACCTCTCGCTCTCCCACTGACAGTTTCGATCGAATTCAAATCCTGCGTCTGAGCGTAAGCGCGTTTTCTATTGGCTCGGACAGCCACCACGTCACAGTATGGCAATAAAGGGCTACTGTTAAAACTGCGCATGCGTCCTGCTATAACATCATGGGGACGCTTACTTTCATGTATATACAAGTAGAACCATATACATGCAATAGTTACCATGTCACCATGAGATAACTAGAATTTCTGCACATTTCATAATGCTATCTCTTCATATACTTAACATATTTACAATGATGACTCCTGTAAAGGAACTACTAGACATAACTTGAGCACAATTTACATATAAAAATTGCATTTGAGGTTAATATTGTATTTATGGCTTTACGTTTTAATAAGCAGTATTTCTTATTTTTACTACAAGCGTTAATTAATGAATGAACGAAACTTTGAACAGCAACCTTTCACTAGTGATAAATATACAGCTCCCTGGCCAAAACCGGAAGTCGAACCTCGGAACCTTTGTGATCACGGTATGTTGCGGTGGTCGGATATCATCAACATCCGTTTGCTAACGTTTACTTCCTGTTCCTAAGAAGAGAAGGCGCAGGATAAGGGTGTCTTTGGATAAGGAAAATAATACATATAATAGTGTGTATTCGCATACCTGATTCATCATGTCGGGACAGAACGCTCTCAACATGAAGCAACCGCCGATCCAGTCCACGGCTGGAGCCGTACCGGTGCGAAATGAAAAAGGTAAGGAGAGGCCACGGCAACAGACAGTCAAGACCGCACGCTCACGCAGGGCTTTTCTGAAACATGTCGGCTCTGATGTCCGTTCATACGTTTAAATCGACTGACATGGAATATCTCCAGTTTCCAAAAAAATATTATACACCGACACGTGTGACGTGTGATACAATTTTAGTCACTTAATCTGATAACTTTAGCACAGTTCATCGTTAACGTGTAAAGTTGCCGTTTTGATGGCATTCGAGTACAAAGTATCAGTTCACAGTAATGGCGAGACAGTTTAACAGACGGGATATTTTCAATGTCATCGCTCGACAGGTGAGATTTCCATGGAGAAAGTGAAGGTGAAGCGCTACGTATCAGGTAAGCGGCCCGATTATGCCCCTATGGAATCCTCGGATGAGGAAGAGGAGGATTTTCAGTTTGTGAAGAAGGGCAAGGAGGCAGAACCTGAGGTGGAGCTGGAAGAAGAAGAGGTGTCTGACCCTCGCCTGAAGCGTCTGATGAACCGTGTCTCCGAGGATGTGGAGGAAAGGTACCAGTTGGTCCTGGCCTCTTCCCTCATTTTTCTGTGTAATCTGGGATGTCTTGAGTATCCTGAACATGTTGAGTTGGTTTCCTCTCCCTCCCCTAGGTTGGCACGACATAGACAGATTGCTGAGCCAGAGCTGGTGGCAGAGGCCAGTGAGGAGTCAGATGAAGGAACATGGCAACCTGAACGTGACGAGAGCAGCGAAGAAGATGAGGAGGAGGAAGAGGAAGTCGATGACGAGGTAAAGGGGATGGTGGTTGTTTTACTTTTTTCTTAGCGACTTGGGGGACTGGGACATTATAGCCAGTTGGGTCTTTGGTGCCACTGCACAGGAAATCGAGAGGCGTAGGGCGATGATGCGTCAGCGAGCGCATGAGCGCAAGAATGAAGAAATGGAAATCATGGAGGTGGAAGAAGAGGGCAAATCTGGGGAGGAGTCAGAGTCCGAGTCAGAGTATGAGGAATACACAGACAGCGAAGACGAGACAGAACCACGGCTCAAACCCGTCTTCATCCGCAAGTAAGAGGCTCTTTCTCATGGCAAGAGCATTTTCTCCCATTATTTACAGATAACTAAGCGTTCTGTAAGTCTGATCATAATGTCAACGATTCATTCACCTGCTTAATTCTCATACAGATGTTTTTTTTTTTTAAAAGCTTGTCATTTGCTGATTTCTTCCAGGAAGGACAGGGTGACTGTGGCTGAGCGTGAGGCAGAGGAGCAGAGGCAGAAGGAGCTGGAGGCCGAAGCCAAGAAACAGGCGGAGGAACGAAGGCGCTACACCCTCAAGATCGTGGAGGAGGAGGCAAAGAAAGAGTTTGAGGAGAACCGGCGTACGCTGGCCGCCCTGGAAGCATTGGATACAGATGGAGAGAATGAGGAGGAGGAGTATGAGGCCTGGAAGGTCCGTGAGCTCAAGCGCATCAAGCGGGACCGTGAATCACGAGAAGCGTGAGTGTTGTTTTTTTTTTTTTTTGAAGTTCTTACTGTTCTTGTTCATGAATGCTACCAAGGCAGAAATTGGCTGAGCTGGGCCTTCCTGCTGAAACTGTCCTGACTCTCTGTATTGTGTTGTTGTACAGCATGGAGAAGGAAAAGACTGAAATTGACAGGTTCCACAACCTCACAGACGAGGAGCGCAGGGCTGAGCTCCGGAACAGTGGCAGACAGGTTACCAACAAGGCCATTAAGGGGAAATACAAGTTCCTCCAGAAGTATTACCACAGAGGAGCCTTCTTCATGGTGAGCAGACATGGATAACTATAGGTTTGCAGAAGGCTTAAAGAGCATGCCTGATTTGTATCTGGTTTGATTAACATTTTTCAACCCTACCCTACCCTCCCACCTCCCATGCAGGACGAAGAGCAGGAAGTATTCAAGAGAGACTTCAGTGCCCCCACCTTGGAGGACCATTTCAACAAGACGATCCTTCCCAAAGTCATGCAGGTCAGGGCAGGATTCGCTGCTGCGTGTCCTTTAGATTGAACTGCATAACGTATTGAATTAATGCCTGCAAAAGACTGGCCTTTTACAATTAATTATGTCTTTTCCTATTGTGAATTTCAGGTCAAAAACTTTGGACGCTCCGGACGCACTAAGTACACACACTTGGTGGACCAGGACACCACCTCCTTCGATTCCCCATGGGCTCAGGAGAGTGCCCAGAACAGCAAGTTCTTTAAACAGAAAGCAGGGGGTGTGAGAGATGTGTTTGAGCGTCCCACTGTACAGAAGAGGAAGACCTGAACTTATCCCCTATGGAGCAGACGAGTGGGGTTGGGGAAGATGTACATTCAACTGATAGACCCAGACTGATGCTGGCCCTAGACCACCCACCACAGGAACAGACTGGAACAGCTGTGTGTCAGACAGGACCCTCTGTTCATAGCACCTTGGGAGCCCATGGATACACATGCATTTCTCCTAAGTGATTGTTTTGGATATGTTCTATTTTCCTGATATGGGGATAGCATGGGTGCTCACTTTTTTCCCAGGGTATGCCATTTGTCAGTCTATGTATATTCTCAGTTTAATCTGTCAGTTTTCTGTGTAATTAAAATATAAAGGCATTGGTTTTTTTCTAGGCATAGACTTCTGTTTTTTTCAGTTTTATTCCATTTTCTTATTTCTTTATGACATTGTGTAAATAACTTAATTCGTGTATTGTTAACCATGTTCTGGAGTGTACACGGCTTTTATAAATTGATTAAATCCAGTAATTCCAGTTGTAGCCTGTCTTTTGTAAATTAGGGTTGGGGGGCAGTAACCTTTCACATTAAGTGTCCAACAGGTAAGGAATCGGTTTTTCTTCAATGAGGAAAAGGAGAAAAAAATCCCAAAATCCTTTATTTGCAGTCCTAAAATAACTTGGCCCATGAGTCACTTCCAGCTTTGAATGAGGTCAGTGCACGCTGGCTTTGCCGGTCCACCTGGCTCAGTTCGTGAGGGCGATCAGCGCCTCCACCACGTTACCCATGTGCTCCCTCAAGCTGCGCTCGGCCACGATCCGCGGGATCTCCAGCTCGCTCATCTGTGGACCGGAACAGGCGTGTGGTTAATCGAGATTCGGTGCAAAGAAGTGCATAGATGATCACGTATAAGGTTTACTGGGTGTCTGATTCCGCAGTCTAAACAAGTATATAAATGTGCTGTGTGCTTACGATTAGTTCTACGTCGTCTTTCTTAATGATGACCTTGGCTAGCTCTTTCTCCCTGGAATGTTATAAAAGCAACAGAACGTTCGTAAATTATACAACTGTACGACAGGCGGGGCACTACATTCTCGAAAAATAAGTGTAAAAAATAATAGGTAAAAACATTAAAAACGACTAACCGCTCCTGTTTCGCTTTCTGTTCCCTCGATCGTCTGTCACCGATCACTGACATGGCCTGATGACAAAAAAAGGCACAGTTAATTTCATATTGTGATTTACATGGACATATTGAATGCTCGTGGCTCAACCAAACACAACAATATCATCTAAAATGGAATAGCGGGTATTATTGATTGTAGGGGGAAAATCGGAAAACTTTTAAAAAGCTACTGTAAATCCTTTTTACAATTTAATACAAAACATTGCATTACTTTCTAGACCATTTCTTATTTACTCTGGCGATCACAATGGCAACACCACAGTTTCTAGTGCCACAGACTACTGAAAGCGAAAACTGGCGAGTACCGTTTGTAGATCGGAGCTGGATATTTCTTTTTCTTCTGCATAGTCTGTGACTCGCTCCAAATCGGCAGCCCCGCTGTCATGTTTTCGGGGTTTTTCCACTGGTTTTCCAGTGCAGTTTTCCTCCGCTTCCAGGTCTAACTCTACGTCCCCCTCCGCAGCCATGTTGTATGTGGAAATGCGGAACTGCTTATCGCCGGCTGAGCAGGAACTCGGAAGGAAATGTGGGGAACACCGTTATCACGTGCTCTCATGATCCAGAGTTGAATGGTGTATGTGCGGTCAGGGGCTGAAAAAGCGTAGTTGTTAAAACTTGGGGACATGGGGAGAACATGCAAACTCCACACATGTAACCCAGGCAGAGACTCAAACCTGGGGCCCAGAGGGTGTGTGTGTGTGTGTGTGTGTGTGTGTGTGTGTGTGTGTGTGTGTGTTCTCAACTTTATTATAAAGATTCTATTCTATTCACAACAAACTGACGTCATGTGTGCTTACTTCGACCCCTAATTGGTTTATTTGAATTCATGGCTGTAGTGGTTTAACTGTCAGAAGATTACTGGTCTAATATTAAATCCTGGGCCAAACAGTAGGGGTATATGGTCTCATGGTGTATCTGTAAGCCATTCATTTTGTTTTATCTTACATCAATGTCATTTCAATGCGAGAGGCAGAAGGACAGATACATGGTGCATTTGGGAAGTTCTTTAACGTGGTGCTACTGCTTCCTGTTCAGGATTATTTAGGGTGCTGGTATTTACATTTTCATTTATTTTATTTGTCTAACGTGACGTACAAGTTTAAGAATAAAAATTAATGATTAATATAATTTAGTTGAATAATGAATTCAATAATTGATATCTGTTTATTGGCTTTTAGAACTTGAGAGTCAGGAGCATACAGTAGCTTAGTTTTGAGTTTAGCATCCAAAATGTTTAAAACCATTGACGACAAACCGGTGAGCGAACGACAGGGTTAAGCTGTGTGAAACGGTGAAAGGGAGTGGCAGAGAACCCTCGAGAATATAGGTGCATGTTAGCACATTCTTGGTCAACATATGCCCAGCTCTGGGTGAATGTGTGAGCAAGGTGTGCCCACACCCTAGCATCTCCTAGATGGATTAGCGCGTCAGACTGGAGCACGGGTCATCCAGGAAAAGACAGAGGAGAAAAAACTGGGATTATCCTACTGGCTTCCCTGTACACTGACCCACATTTAATCCGGTGTCCTGCACAATCTCCAGCCAGTGCAGTGTGTTCATACAACAGGATATCTCTGTCCATAACATCTTGGGGCACATATAAACAAAATAATCAGACACTCCACATGGTGACTGGAAAATAAGTTACAGTAAGGAGTTCTTGCTGTAATTCTTGGATGCAGAGGCTAAAATTAGGCCTATTGTTGACAAACCGTGGGGCTCCTCTTTGACCAGTACCGTGCAGAATTGCCTCATTGGCCGTTATGTTGTTTTTACCAAAGTGATACTAAAACTTTGCCAAGACTCACTGAGATTTTATATCTGCCAATAAGGTAGCAGTGCTTGTGGGGGAGGGACTTTGGGGGACAGATGGGTGGACATGATGCGCAGGCCATAGCTGGCTAATCTTCCTTGGGGGAGGAGAATAGGTGGAGCAGGGAGGCCAGGCTTGTGTTTGTTCTGGATTTTTGGTTAAGGTCATCCCAGATGCACGGAGCGAGTGGAACCTGAAATCCAGTTTTCCTGTGGAGGCTATTAATCTGCCAGGGAGGGAAAGACGGGAATGATGTCCTTACAGTGCAACTGTCCTCCAAAATCTGCTGGACAAGATCATTTATGGATCATCTGAGGGACCATGTTTTGGATCTGGATCACAGCTGCTGATTGATGCCCTTTTCATTTGGTGATTATTTGTGAGTTTTCATTGAGGCCTGCCACCCACCTGCTCACACCGTACCTAAGGGGCGGTGGGGGGGCGGGGCGGTGCAGGGGGTCACAAACAACCATTCCTGTGGATGACGATGTCCTCCTCTCTGGTGCACCAGCGCGGTGGTGTTTCCAACTACCTGCTCCACATGGTAGCCTACCAGGTGAGAGAGAGGTCCAGTCCTAGGCTTGCTTTGCATGGACTAATATTAATCTGGCTAATGTGTCGACTGAAGGTTTGCGACCTGTGGTTTTTAGATTTAGCCCAGTGGTCCGGAAACTGAATGGCTTACAGGTATGTTTATACATGCAGACTCCTCCCCTAAAATTACTTGCTTCTACAGGTGTAAAAGAGGACCATAGAGATTTATGTTCAAGTTTAGTTATGCTCACGGGCTGTGGGAGACAGATGCAGAGCAGATCCTGCAAAGTGATACATTTAAATAGAAATATAAACCAGCATCTGATTGCAGAATTTCCAGAAGTCATTCAGAGCTACATACTAATGGATTGAGCGCCTTTTCCTCATGCTTACCCGTCATATTCCTTCTAGTTTAACTCTAGACAGCTAATTCTCTAAACAGTCCATGAATACAAGTAAATTCCTCATAGGTACAGCCATCTTTTGATAATATAGACTGATTTGGGCCACTTTTCAAGCTGAGAACAGACATTTGTGGCAGATGATAAGAAGTCTTGCAGAATAATGTTATCATGACCTGTAATGGTCTTTGGATCTTTGGATGTTGTTGCTGTAAGGTCTCAGAAATCGGACGCTTCAGCGTGGCACCAGTGTGGCTCTGGCCAGTCTCAGTCACACAAAGACTGAGAGAAATGCATTTGCCAGAAAAAGATGCAAAGACTCTACTGAGCAATTCATTGAAGGGTCTGTCCTGTAAACTCTTGGAGATTATCTGATAAAATGATAAAAAAAAAAAAAAACTCGGGTGGGGCATGGGGGGGGCGGGCACATAAAATTATCTCTACTTGTGTGTACTTTCATTTAAAACACTTGTACTTTGATTTAAAACAAAACACAGGTATAACTGTCTGCCTCTTCATTATTACTGTAAATTGTGAATACTTGCTCACCTCACAAAACACTATTTTGCGTCAGGTAGCATGCTGGGATTTAACTGATGCTGGCGATTACGTAACGTTAAATACAGTCTAAAATTACAATTGACTGGTAGCTATGAGACTGTATCACTCAGTGAGTAATCAATCAATCATCACTTGCCTAAATATCATATTTTTCGTTTTAATAAAAGATGTGTATAATTCAGGTTTTTACTAATAAAGTTTTATTTGCCCTAAATTATATGTAGGTGATTTGTTCATGATTGGTCACCACTACATTCTTAACAATGTTCTGGAAGTTACCTGGGTGGGGGTCCGGTGTGGACCCTCTGTCTGCTCTTCAGATATGTTGCTGCTGTGGACCAGCTCCCTGCTCCCTGTGCTGCTCCGGCTGCCCCTCCATCAAGTCCTCCACCAGCACACGCCTCATGTACACCCTGTTCCACGTCCTGTCCTGCACCGTCTCCTGCCTCATGTTCTCCAAGACCGTCTCCGAGGCAGTGAGCCAGAACGTGAGTTCCTGCTTTTACCTTCAAGTGACTCGAGTGAAACAGTCATCAGCAGCAGATTGTAACGATTCGGTGAAAAGGGAAGTGATTTTAGTACAGCGGTCTCCAACCGTCTTTACAGTTAGAGCTGTAGCACTGTGCAAAAGTCATAGGCAGTCAAAGAAAATGATATTTAAATGATCTTCATGTTGGTGCAAAACTATGATATTAGTCTGTCAGAGTGTGTCAGCTTAGCCATTTCAAAACATCTCCTACTGTTACCTCGATATTTGCAGCAACTGTGCAAAACGCACATGTGTTTTTTGACTTGATCACAACCTGGTTTAGCTAAGCAATACCTCATTCAGTTATTTGACTAGTTCAAATAATTAATTAATTGAGCCGATGATCAAATGTAACACATGCATGGGAGGGTTGAGGTGCCCCTGAGGAGAGGTTTTGGGAGCTGAAGCGGTGTGGTGTTCATCTAGCCATCCAGCAAGATGTCACTGACTTATTGGAGAAAAGAAGAAGTTCTTGTTAGGTTTTATGGTGTTACTGTAAATTTATACATGTTCTGTTAAATTGTGTTTTTGTTCTGAGCACAAATACACCTACAACCCAGGTAAATAGATTTAAACATTTTCTTTGACTGCCTAAGACTTTTATATAGTGTAGTACATCTGGGGGGCTAACAAATACTGGTGGTTACTTTTGAGACTGGGGGTGTCCCCCTTGGTATTTTCTGGTGGGATTATCCCAATCGACTACAAAAGTCTGTGAGATCATCTTGACAATTGTGATTGGCTGGTTGGATGCACCATTGTGGCTCGAATTAAAATGCCCTCAGTGAACATGTAATACTGGGATACAGAGTCGTCTGTATCTGAGATCTCGCTTGGCTTCTCGTCGCAAACTCTTCATCTGAATATCAGCCCATGACTCCGTCGTCATTACTGTCCCATTGAAGGCCGCAGGTGTGAATATTAAAATGTCTCGTTCATGGTGAGTCACCTTCAGTAATGATCCAGCTTATCCCTCTCCTGGGACAGATCCGTTCCCTCAGTCACAGGTGGCTCGATATGGGAGCCATGTCCTTGGAACGCAACAGCAAGCAGAGATAAACAGTGTTTCTCTTACTTATAATAAATGCCTTAATTAGTGTAGCATATTGGTGTATGAACTGGAGTATTCTCATTCATTTACTGTGGCCTGGCTCTTTCTGCTGGTGACTAAATGCTTAGGCTAGAGAATAGCAACACTTTATTAGTCTCCATGGGGAAATTCTATTTTCATTTTATCTTACTCTCCATGAGACACACATGCAGGGGAGAGCGAGCTTGGGGTCACAGCACCCAGAGAGCGGGGGGGTTAAAGGCCTCGCTCAAGGGCCCACCAATGTGTGACTGTTCTGTCACTGCTGAGCTTGAACCAGTGACCTTCCAAATATATGCAGAGAGTGGTGTAGCCCACACACATAGCTAATGTCCCTTGTGCAAACTATCTTTGCTGTAATAAAATATAAAATGGGAGAAATGTACTGGAACATGAATATGCAGCAGCAAGGGTTGTGTGTGTGTGTGTGTGTGTGTGTGTTACAGGTGCCTTTCTTCACCCTGCTGTGTGGCCACGCCCACGGGGGTGAGGACTGTCAGATTCTGGTGGGATACTCTGCGGTATACAGGGTCTGCTTCGGAACTGCCTGCTTCCATCTCGTCATGGCGCTCTTCCTCATCGACGTTAGGTCCAGCCAAAACTACCGTGCCCTCATCCAGAACGGGTCAGTACCATCTGAAGCTTCCAGTCCATTTAGCAGTGGGCAGCTTCACACAGCTTCTCCCTGTCACGTTTCTATATACCGATCATGACAAACAGCACCGTTTCCTGTGTGCACCTGCCGTTCTGCTTCAGCTCTAAAATCAAACTAAACTCAACAGAGTCCAGAGATCCCAGAAGTTCGTTAGTGTGCAGTTCTCCTAGAATTCTGGATTTTTTAGTCTGACATTCATCTAAAAGTTACTTATAGACGTGTGAAGAGAACATTAGTAAGTAACAGGGACAGAAAGTCAAATGAAAAGTGTCTGCCTGACAGAGAATGTGTTCCAGGGTAGGCACCCCACACCTCGACATGTTGATGTCAGTCACCGGGCTTTGAAGGCTGAGGCTGCAGGGATTAAGGACTTAGGAGCAGTTACTGGGACAACCTCAATATCCTTCTCAAAGCTTTTATTTCTGCTCGGATGGGTGGGGCTGGAGGTTATTCTGTCAGAATGCACCACGTTCTTTTCAGTTGATCCCCCTCATCCTTCGCCTTGTCTGGACTGGGTCTTTCTCCTCACTGAATTTGATCCTCAGTTCCATCGCCTGCCCCAATCTTGCCCCAACTACAGGTTCTGGCTTTTGAAGTTCATCATCCTGGTGGCTATGTGCACTGCTGCCTTTTTCATCCCGACAGACTCATTCTTGCATGGTGAGTCACACACACACACACACACACACACACACACACACACACACGCACACACACACACACACACACACACACATTTGTATTCATATCTTTGTGGGGACCATACATTCGTTTTTATGGGAAAAACCCTAATCCCAGCAATGACAACCCTACCCAGCCCTGTCCTTACCCATAAGTAACCAAACAAAGACTTTTGTCATCCTTTGAGTGCTGCCAAAAGCCGGCGTGGTGGTGCAGTGGTTTGCACTGTCGCCTCACACTTCTTGGGCCTGGTGTTGAGCCCCTACCATGGCTCCATGTGTGTTAAGTTTGTATGTCTTTCCCATGTGATTGTGGAGTTTCCTCTGGGTGTGCAAGTTTTCCCCCACAGTCCCAAAACATGCTGGGGTTTATTGGATATTGGAGTTACGATATTGGTGTATGAGTGACTGGTGTGTGTGTGTGTGTGTGTGTGTGTGTGTGTGCGCCTTGTGATGGGTTGGTGCCCCATCCTGGATTATTCCCTGCCTTCTGCCTATAGGCTCTGCCCCCCCCCCCATAACCCTGAATTGGATGAACATTTACATGGATGTGTGATTGCTGTCTATTTATAAAACTGAGTCTCCCCTTTTGGGGACTGAAAAAGTGGTCCCCACAATGTCAAAACAACAGGTTTTTATCACATTGTGAGGACATTTGGTTCCGACAATGTAATACATACATAACCCACATGCGCACGCACACGCACACAAGACATACATCAAAGCAATGCCCAGATCCACACCTCTGTTTCTAATTCCAAACCACTGAGCCTGTCTGCATTTTAGGGAAATCTTTTTAGTTTGAAGTTTATAAAGAGGAGACTTTTTTAAGACATGAAAGGAACTCGACAGATTCATTGAGCTGCATCTCTTTTAATATTTTCAGCAGTTTTTTTCAAATGCTAAAGCTTATCAGCCACTAAAGAACACCCTTGCAATTATTAAAGTCAGACTGTGCCGGTATCCTTCAATAATGAAAGCCTAATCTTCCTGGGACAGCACACAGACCAGTCCTTGAGGCGGTACATACATAATTGTTATAGTCCTGGTTTCCGCACATCTGAGTCAGCTAATTATGGACTTGAAGATGAGTTTAATGAAAATGGGGAATTGCTTGGGATTTCTGAGAGAAGTATGAGAACTACTGATATAACCAAACATATTACGTGAAATCATGCTTTAAAAAATGTTTTTAGATGTTGGTGAAGGGTAAGTGCTCATAAGCTTATTTTGGTTTCTTTTGATAGTCATTTGTGGTTCTGTCTCAGAGGTTTTGCTATACAGATGCAGTTCTCACTATTGAATAAATGATAGCTGTTGTGCACAATAGGTCACTCCACGTAAGGTTAGAACATGGAATGTAGCGATGCTGAGGCGGAGCCTGGTGCCCGGTGGTTCTCAGTCTGCCCTTCGTCTCTCTGCATTCTTGTTCCCCCGTCCAGCTTGGCACTACATTGGAGTGGTGGGGGGGCTGGCCTTCATCCTTATCCAGCTCATCCTCATCACAGCTTTCGCTCACACCTGGAATAAGAACTGGTGAGGGGCTTAAGGGCACAGTTGTGGGTACAGGTGCTTGGGGTCGGCTAGCTTGGGAAGGGTGTTTATAAGGTGGGGGCTAGCTTGTGGGTTTGTGGGAAGGCATAGGTAAAATACACAATACATCATCATAGCTTATATATATATATATATATATTAGTAATTTGTATGTGTGTGTGTGTGTGTATATATATATATATATATATATGGGTAGAACCCTGATAATATTATGCCTGTTCCTATGCCTGCGCTGGGAGATCTTCCCAGGTAATGTGTCACCTGCTGCCCCCCCAGGTTAACAGGCGCTGCCAAGAACAAGTGCTGGTATGTAGCCATCATGCTGGCCACCCTGCTCTTCTACGCTGTCGCCGCCTCCGCCTTCAACTTCATGTACAAGTACTACACCCACCCGGCCGCCTGCTATCTCAACAAGGCCCTGCTGTGGACCAACCTGGGCCTCTGCGTCCTCATGTCCTTCCTCGCCGTCACGCCCTGCGTACAGAGGAGTGAGCGCCCCCTGCTGTCTCTACACAGACGCCAATGGATTTCCTAAGGAGTCTCGTTTTACAGAAATGAAGAATTTGCAGCCGTTCAAAAATCAAACATGGAAAACAAACTGAAAAACATTGTGTTGTTATGTAGACACTTATGAAACCTCATATTTATTTTGTGTGCACCCCCTTTAAGTCGTTTTCAGTAGTTTCTGACATATAGTTTCCACAGACATTAAAACCTGTTTAAACATTTACATACATTCCACCATAATGACTTATGGGGACTTATGAGTTAATAACTCCATTCCCTGTACAAGCCACTCAAACATCCCACCTAACCTTGTCTCCCTGAGGTACTTCTGAGGGCTACATCTGCTAATGAGATTCATTAATCCCATAGTGTTCCACTGTTTCTACACCTCAGAGTCATTCACAATCACAGACCCCAATGCCATTGCACCCCCTTGCCTGCTGACCTGCCCCTATCTCTGGTATCGCCAGGGCAGCCTCGCTCCGGCCTGCTGCAGGCATCCATCATCAGCTGCTACGTCATGTACCTGACCTTCTCGGCACTCTCCAGTCGCCCCCCAGACAAAGGTAACATGGCCTGGGAAGATATTCACTCCCAGCAGGCTTCCCCCTGTTCCTGTTGACTGCTAGCATTTTAGAGAGGAAGAACCGGCTGAGCTATATTCGTATTTTGTGTCTGTAGTGGTGTACGAGGGTACAAATGTCACCGTGTGTCATCCCAACGTGAGCCAAGACGGCATCCAGAAGGAGGGCAATGCTGTGGCCATTATTGGGGCGGCTATCATGTACTGCTGTGTGCTGTTTGCCTGGTGGGTACCCCGACACACAGTGAAGCAGGGTTAGTCTGACTCAAAGGCTGATGTGTCCCATGAAACCAATTTTACGCCTTTCATCCATTCAGCAACGAGGCCTCCTACCTGGCTGAGATGTTCGGGCCTTTTTGGATGGTCAAAGTTTATCGTTACGAGTTCAAGGTAAACATCCTCGGCAAGTGGTCGTTGTCATTCCGCCTGTAGGCCATGGGGATGTCCTCCTAATGTCATAAATCCTCCTCCTTTTACAGAAGGCCACCTGCTGTTTCTGCTACCTAGAAGAACCAGTGGCTCAGGAACCAGGTAAGACTAGGCATTTGTAGGAATTTCTGGAATTGCTTGCTTTATGACCTAGATTTGCTTTTATTGTCTATCTACGGCATTCCACCGCTATGTCCCGCCCTAAAGGGCCGTTGTCTCGCTCCTCTGCAGCTGTGGTGTTTGAGGTGGATGAAGGTTTTCAAGGGAGCCAGAGGGTCATTCACAACGAGAACCAACGGGTCACCTACAGCTACTTCTTTTTCCACTTCGTGTTCTTCCTGGCATCTCTCTATGTGATGATGACCCTCACCAACTGGTTCAGGTGGGTATGTCCCTCAGGCTGTGAGGCACCACACACAAGCGCAAACCTGCATAACTCAAGGTTCTTTTATGGACTCAGGGTTTTAAGGATCATCCTGCCAATTTTTATGGGATTTAGGTGTGAAACAGGTACCATTGGTATGTAAGGATACAGCCCAAAAACTATTTTCTGTTGACTGTATATTACTGGTGCCTCTGGCTGTGTGTCTGGAATGTTCTCTGTATGTTCATGTACGTTTTCTCCTGCAGTCAGAAACCATGCATACTGAAGGACCTCTAAATTGCCCACGATGTGTGATTGTGTGAATGTGTGCTTTGTGATGGACTGGCCTCCCATCCATGGTGTCTCCTGCTGGTTCCAAGTTTACTGTGACCAGAGGTGGACAATTCAGGTCCAGAGAGTAAAAGGGCCAGATCAAGACTTTTACTCTCTGGACCGGAACTACCCACCTCCGACTCTGATGTTGTACTGGATAAGTGGTCTTGACGACACGTGGATGGATGTAGAGTCCTGTTAGTAAGTTGATGAAGCAAGAGTGCAGTGGCTGCAGACATGGACTGAAGATCCCTATGATAAGATCTGCTGTTTGACATGAGAGCAGCACACTTAAGGCCATTGCATACCAAGTCTGTATTTTTCGACTGAAAGTGTCACACGTTTAAAAATAAATATGACCTCAGGTTGTGTCAATTCTCCATGCTGAAATTCTCCATGCTCTTGACACCTTCTCAGGACCAGATAGACAAATTTTTTCCTCGTTTCTCTCTCTCTCAGAAGACGTGAAAGGACCTCAAAATCATCCTCACTGCTTGGCGGGTCTATTTTGTTTCATATAGCGAATTTTCGCTATTTTAAAATGGTAAAACGCATCGGACTCAGTGGGCAAGGTTTCTGTGCATAACGATATTTATCAGATGATGGATTAGAAACACACATACAAAAAAATATGGACTTGGTGTGCAGTAGACTTTAACTTTAATTGTTATTGTTAAATACCTAGTTGGTGGAACTCTGGGTGCAGGTTTCGGGTAAGATCCACGCCTCGTCTGCCCCCACAGCTACGAGTCGGCCGTGCTGGAGACCACTTTCACCCAGGGCAGCTGGTCCACCTTCTGCGTGAAGCTGAGCTCCTGTTGGGCCTGCGTTCTGCTGTACCTGGGACTGCTGCTGGGTCCTGTGTGCTGCAGCCAGCCGGGGGCGGCTCCACGGCCTCGCCGCATACGAATCCGCGGGCGCTCCGCAGCCCAGTGCCACATAGCCGTCAGCGTGTGAATATGCAGCCAGTGGGCGGAGCTACAGCGGGGACGCGAGCTTGTCGCATGTGGAGGTGATGCCACGGAGTCATGTAGGGCGTGCGTGGCAGTGGCTACGTGCGGCAGGAGAAGAAGCGAGTGGGTGGGATGCAGGGTGCCTGGGTGCCTGCACCCAACGGCACTGCGCAGAAACTGTGGTCACTGCGCAGCTGAAGCAGAGATGGATGTCATATGATGGAGCTGCTGGGTCAGTCTTACTGCAGGCTGTGTGCACCTCTGGGGCACCGACCGCTGTATGGCACCCAGGCCTGAGGAATCACATGACATTAATGTGTTTAACACACACTGATGCTGCTGCTGTGTTACACTCACATCACTGTTATAAACTATATCTCCGCAGTGATTTACTCTGACACAAACAGTTACAATGTAGCTCCACTGTGTACATCCCTGAACTTTGCCTTTCAGGAGGTGAATTTTTTAAACAAAAATCAAGATATTGATTGTCAGAAAACTATTAAACTTGAATGTAAATATGAAAAAGATTACATTAATCCTGTGATATTATAAATACATGGCAAAACATGTGTCTTAAATAAAGGGAGTAGAATGCCGGAGGTATAACAGTAATGATCTTTCAGACTCATTGTTTTTCTGATTGGATGTCTTCTGATTGGCTGTTTTCTGATTTGCTGTCTTCTGATTGGCTGTCATAGTGACCCAGTCTGCTGTATTATTTGCTACAGAAACTGCCTTCCCTACTGCAATTGGTCATATTAAAAGTTCTTCATTTTAATTCCATCCATCCATCCATTATCTGAAACCGCCTAGCCTGGAGGCCAAGGGGCCCAAGGCAGGGAACAACCGAAGATGGAGCACCAACCCATCTCATTTTAATTCTTACTATATAAAAATGTGACCGTAGCAAGTTCATTTGAGGCACCAGTGTCTGTTTCTGAACTATAAGCTGTTCATCTGAGGTTTTATGAGATATTAAGGAGAGTATTGTGTGGCTAGATCGCAGAATCTAGCCTTCTCTTTCTGGCTGTTGCCCCAAATTGCCACAAGGCAGCGCAACAAGACTCTTCTTCCTGGGCAAGAAAGCTTAGCATCAAGCTCCAGGAGGACGTGGCTAAGCATGCGCTCTAGGATGGTGTGGGGCCAAGCGATCGGCAAGTACTGGCGGCCTTCCTCCAGCAGGGGGCAGCAACGCACGCCGGGCACTCAAAAAACTCCAACTGTGTTTAGCCATCTATCTTGCACAGTAACAACAGGCAAATAATGAGAAAGAAATGGGTACATTGCTGGAAAGCTCAAGAAAAAGTGCACTTCCGGATGAGCGGCGCGAGATGCCTATGGCAGCGAACTTCAACTCCTGGAAATCCACAGATCCTGGGAAAACTCCACACACAGCAAAGCAGTGAAGAGCTAAAGTCCACTTGGTCCTGTGGGGTTTCTTATGTTTCAGTGCATCTATAGATAAATGAGAGCTGACCTGCATCCAAGGGGACCTCCTAGTTGATAATATATAGAGCTGTGCAGAAGCCTTCATGATCTTCATGTTGGTGTAAAACTGTGATTTTGGTGGTTCAGTTCCATGGAGGGGTGACATCGCGAATGGGACCTACGAACTGTATCATCAAATCATAAAATAATTTAATTAACTTGTTGAGTTGATGGTAAAATGTTGAGGATAGGTTTAGGAACCGAAGAGAGCAGTCGGCTGGTACCGGAGGGTTGCTAACTCAGTGCCACCTCAGAAGATGCCACCCTGGGCAATTTCCCATCTTGTCCAGGCCTGGATCCACCATTGCCCTTCAGATACCAAACTCTGTACCTAGACATTGGTGGCCTCTACCTGCTGATGCAAACAGAGAGCCTACACCCACAGGCGCAAGAGCAGGCAGACTAGACCCCCCCAAGCCATATTTGTCCTGAAGTAATTCTATCAGTGAACCTAGGTGGGCCAAGTGGTCAAGTAAGGGGGGGGGGGCATGTAGAACGGTGTCCCAGTTCATGCAGATATACAGGGAGAGGGAAGCAGGGAGGTGGTGAAGAGATTTCAGAAAAACAGAGAGGGACAGAGAGGGAGAGAGAGCGCACTTTTAGCACTATTAGCAAGCAGAGCTCCAGCATAAGCCTGACACTGAATGCTGGGACAGGAACTAACAGTCAGGCGGCGAGAATAGCTCTCAGCGTGTGATGGGCACGACAGGAGCCGTAACCACAAGGTGGGCGAGCGCTTACTGGGCCTCCGCTCCCTTTTAGGGAAACATGCTATGGCTACACAGCCACAATGTATGGAGATGCAGGACACAAACTCTCAGAAACTCAGATACATAAATAAAACACCCCGTCGCTCCAGGGTATAGATATAATCTGCGTGAGAGCCGTGTGGGAGACGAGTCATAACTTAGAACAAACAAACGACACCTCCCAATCCAAAGCCCCCAATCGATGTAGCACATACTCATTTTGTATTCATGTGTTCACACATTTTTACAGATAAAGCAGTCTGACACAACCCACAAAGAACAGACAGACATTAGTAACTGAATAAGGAAGAATCCTCAAAATGTGAGTTAATCTGTGCCTCAAGTAGAGAGATCATTGAGAGCTTTGGGTTGCTGCATGTGAATGATCGGTGGTGGGACATTAACTTCAGCTTCGAGCTCCAAGGAGGGAGCTCCCCCTGGGCTATTAGGAGGTGGAGGAGGTGGCATGGTGGCTTCGAGGAGTTTCTTATGCTCAGTGTTAATTAGCAGTCCAGGGAGAGTCTAAAAACTTCCCTCCCTAAAGATCACTGAAAGCTCCACATGCATACTGTAAGCTATTTGGGCAGCTGGTAGTATAGCTTTAAGGGCTTGAATGTTGCTGGTATGACTATCACAAGCACTTTAAGTCTTGGTACCTAAACTGAACTGCTCCAGAAAAATATCCAGCAATATACTTGAGGAAAAATGCAACTGGCGTGGATAAACACATCTCTATAGCTGGTGTACTTAGCCAGCCCTGGTAGCGGACATCATGGACTCTGTACTGAACCACCGTAAGTGACCCCTGACTGTCCGTCCGAATGTGTCTGAAGTCCTCCTGATGTCACAGCACGGGAGGTAAGATCCAACCTCCTCCAGCTCATTCTCACCTCCCGCTCCAGTGTGCTGAAGAAAATGATGTGCTGACCAGAAACGAAAAGAACCTTTTAAAAGTTACGGCCGCTTGGAGAGAGTTAGCCGAACTTCAGGGCCTGCCTGTGAGTCATCGCTTACAGGCCGAAGTGATTCCAGGGGCAGAGAGCCCCCACCTTTGGAGACGACACCCGCTCCAGAGACACCGGCAGACTCAGCAAGGTCAGAGGTAGACAGCCCGACGGCCTTCAGCAATACACACGAAGAATAAACGGTCCCAGTTAATTAGCTCTGTAGTCAAGAATCCCAAGATAGTAGTAGACAGTCAAAGTTCACATAGTGCAAGGAATGCTGACCCCAGATCAGGTTAATAATAAGTCACATCAGATGTTCAGCTCAAATGGTACCTGGTGTATCTCCAGGACATAGGAGCGTCACGCTAATGCTCATGTGCTCGAAATTAAGGTTACCATATTTGGTGAGAGGAAAAAGAGGACATGTCGAGGGATTATTAATAAGTTTGTTAATGAGTTTATCTATTAACGATTTTTCACATTCACTGACCAATCAGGTAGTGCTTCTCTTATGAATATTATATGCTACTTACGACCCCCCCCCCCATCCCCTCCCTATCCCCTTATTCTGGGAACGTCTGTTTTTGAATCACTCAGTTGGATCATTGTGTTCACATGCCAGATTCCAGTTTTGTTTGATAAGTGACTCCTTCGGTCAGTAAACAATATAATCTCACTCGCGGCTGAAATACCCTCATTTACACTCAAGACAAGCAGCCACCCATTGCAGTGTTTCTCCCAAAACAAAATGTCCTTGTATGAAATAGTATTGAAGCTCAGTGTGCTTCAGCTCCAGTATTTTCATGGTTTTTTTCTGGATGTCCTTTGTTCTTTCAGTCACAAGATTCATTTTCTTTGTATTTCCCATTTTCTTCAGGGCAACTTTAACCACGTGAAATTCCATCTTATTAAATATTGTTGTTAAACCTTGTGCATGATAAGGTCACATTCTGATTCAGTTTTAATGAATGGAACATGGCGTATTATCACTAAGAATGGCTCCCGCATTATCTGAGTTATTTATTTGGGTTGTCTGGGCACAGAGGAGCTCAGTGTGGCTGCTGAGCAGGCATGACTCAGAAAATGCTACGGGGTACGACATCCACCCCGAACACAACTCCAGACATTCTATCACACCGACAATGAGCACAGGTGACGCTCCTCATGACCTCATCTCGTAGTGGAAACATCAGCTTTGGAGGAGGTATTATATGTTATATGAGAGCATCAAATTTTGCACAGGGTTCAGCGGAAGCTCAGTGCTTTTGGGATCTCATGCTTCTTAGCACTGATTACTCTATAACATGAGGGACACAAAAGACTGGGGCTCCTTTATTAACAGGAGGATGTGCTTGTAGTAGTGATACAAGTAGCCCTGGTCCTGGTGGAAGGTCCTGTCTTGGCTCTCAGCATCAAGAAGGAATGGGCCTGACTCGGACATATTTGTCTAGCTCGTGGTCTGGGGGATGTTCTTCTCACAGTAGGTTTGGGAGTGAAATTAATTCAGTTATAGTGATCTGGGATTCACCCATAACAGACACCTAACAGATTTACACAACCCCCCAAGCCTCACCATTGTCCCAGTGTTCTGGGGTGGTGCAGGTATCAGGACACACTTCAGATGATTTTGTCAAAAAAGCTTGTTTTCCCAGGCAAGTGAAGTTAGGCTGTTTATCAGCCTCAGCGTGTGACAGCAGCGCTGAACCGCGCCTTCGTGCTGCTGTTTGGCTTCCTGTGTGTAGGCTGACTGTGTGGGATGAATTCGCATCTCTCCCGGAGCACAAGTCAAAAGTGCTTCATTGTTTCTTTTGGTATTATTTACTTGGAGGTGTCCTGTAATAACATCACTCAGGAGGTCAGGCGCCCCCCCCCACCTCCACACACCCACTGCGTCCTCATGAACACGGCTTAAGGTTCATGAGAGAGGAACCTAAGTGCAAAGTCACACGGAATCACAGTGCCAAAGTGCAAAGTCGCACGGAATCACAGTGCCAAAGTGCAAAGTCGCACGGAATCACAGTG
>JAODJW010000019.1:16279543-16291270 GCA_026777045.1 Hyperopisus bebe
CCTTATGGGGGAAACCGGATTATTGGGGGGGTTGTATTCTCTGGTTTTGATCTATTGGGGGGGCTACAACCCCCCCGTCCCCCCCATAATTTACGCCCATGGCCAGATGAGATATAAAACTGAGGTTCTGAATCCCTGAGGTCATAAAAGATCCCTGTTGATCTTTCAAAAGAGTAGATGAGGTACCCTGATGTCCTGGCTAAAATTGCCCACTGTGGCCCTTTCAAATCTGGCCTCCTAATCATCTCCTATATCTAATAGCTGAATTTCTTCCTGCCTGGTCACCACCTTAGCTGCTGTGTGGTGAACGTACTGGTGCAGAATGACGGCTGTCATATCATCCAGGTGGGGGCTACACAGTGGTGGTGGTTGAAGCAGCCTTCTATTGGTTCTGTGAAGTGCGGGGTGTTTGAAAAGGTGCTATATAAATGTACCTTTCATTCATTACAAGTTTTTCACAGGTAATTTTTCAAATCAAAATGATTTCATCATTTTATCCATCCATCCATCCATCCATCCATCCATCCATCCATCCACCCACCCATCCTTTCCATCCACCCTTCCACCCATCTATCCATCCAACTGCATATTCTGGTTCATCCAAATACATATTTAAAGGAAAAAAATGAATACCTAATTAATGAGAACTTATAATAATGATATATTATAAAATTATAGGAACATATACATAATTACACCCCCTACATGCAGCGAAGCACAGCCCCTACTTCTGAGCAATCATGCTGTGACAATTGCCTATAAAATAACAGATGCATCCTGGTCATTTTGATGACATGTGACATGCCACACGTCACCTTTCCAATTCAGTGCTTGCTTGATGAAAATAAAATGAATAAAAAAAGTGTAAAAATGAAAGGTCACACTTTGCTTTCATGTAGGGACAGTCTCTGAAGCTTATTAAGTTATATTCATGCACAAAGATTTTTTTGAAATCCCTGTGGAAATTTTGCTAAATTGACGCCAAGCCTTTGTCATAAATGATGTTTTTTTTCCATGGTCTTTCCTTTCTCCTGTTTTTGCTGAAAATTCCCACAGAAACTGAAGAAATAAACTGGAAAACAAAAACAATCTGATGGTTTGAGGTTAGACAAATCAGTTTAATAATGACATCAATTAAATTCATTTGACCATACTGCCACCATCACATCCATCTACAGTGTATTAACTGATAAGTTTTCTGCAACCTAATCATGCCATCTACCAAAAATCTTAAGAAAATGTATATTCCTACAATGTAGCTACATCGTTATGGCCTGGGACCCTCTCCAGAATGTACAATGCCATTTTTTTGCCTTTTGATGACTGAGATAGACAGCCCAGGTTGGACAAGTGGTCACTGGCAGTAGACTGATATGAAGTTATGAGAGAGTGATTTGGTTGCTCAGTAGATGATCCTGTGGCCTGGCATCTTTAGGAATGTGGGATCTATTCCTTTGCATGGGAGTTTGCAGTTTCTCTCTGCATTTCTGTAGGTCTCTTCTGGGTGTGCATGTTTCTTTATATAGTACATAGAGATGCAGTTTATGGGGACTGGTGTCTCTATATAATGCAAACATGACCTGACTGAAATCGTGTCCAGGATGTGTCCTGGAATGAACTCTGGCCTTGTTGTAGTGCTGCCAAGTAATATCAAACATATTATACTAGTATATATGTTATATATATAACCATAACCAGGAAGTTTAATAGCTTCTAAGGAAACTGTGAACAAACAAGTACAAGCTCCCCCACCTTCCGGACAAGTTTATATGAACTGCATTTAGTCAGATTGCAAAAACAGTCCATCTCTGAGATATAAGAGAAGCAAAGTTTACTGAAAAACAGTATAACAAAAATAGTGTGTGGATTCTATTGTGTGTCCACCGCACCGTGACACGACTTTTTGACACAGCATGTGACATTTCGGTTGTGTGGGATTGCTCCACAGGCGGGAAGCCGACATCACAGACGGTTTGCATTTAATAACCACTCTAATGAGCCCCTCGCAGCCTTAATTACCAGACTGAGCGCTTCCTCAAATAAAACTCAGCACAGCCTGTGCAGAAAATGTCATTACAGCTATTTTTGTTAATGAGCAGAATATGGTACTTCCATCTAGACAATGGGCGTGAGATTCATTGTTATGGTTGCTTTACTTGGGAGATAAATAAAATATGGTTCAGAGGGGCAAAGGCAGCTGTATTTTTATTAAGACACAGATAGAACACAGATGAGGGTCGCAAACGAGGTTATTTCCATCCCTATTGGGAGCAAGTGCTGGACAGGGAGCTGGCGGAGCAGAGAAACCCAAAGGCTCCCCAGTTGGTCTTGGGGTCACATTCGTCATGGTTACGGTGTGGGCCGGCCTACTCAGAAAGCATCTCACTGCGTAAAATTCGAAAGGAGATGTTGCGGTGGTCCTCCTGGGGCCAATCTCTATGGAGTAAGCCGAGCTTCTTTCACGCTGAACAACTGGTAAGTCATCGATAAAAAGTGATGTACCAAAGCAGGACAGTTCATTGTTAATAAAGAAGACATATAGAGCCTAAGGTACAAGGAAAATGAGACTTCAAACACTAATGATGGATATAGTCCTTTTCATGAAAGAATATACTGAATCCATCCATCCATGTTCTATAACCGCTTATCCTACTCAGGGTCATGGAGGGTCCAGAGCCTTTCCAGGAGGCTATGGGCTGCAAGGCAGGGAACAACCCAGGATGGTGCACCAACCATCACTCACACATGGACACCTATAGGCAATTCGGTAACTCCAATTAGCCTTGATGTTTTTGTACTGTGGAGGGAAACCGGAGTACCCAGAGGAAACACCATGATGACACGGGGAGAACCTGCAAACTCTATACACATGGAACCCTAGCGGAGACTCAAACCCTGATCCCACAGGTGTAAGGCAACAATATATAATGAATCAAATAAAAAATAAATCGCTTATATTTTCATAGGTTTCAGTTCTTAGATTATCCTAATTTCAGAAGAACATATGTACATCTCAGAAGAACATGCAAAACAGAAACATCGCATGCCAGTAAAGGGGCTGGCGCTGACTGGCACATAGCGTACCCTTTGGCATCAGAATGATGCCTCTCGGCCTACTGTGGGGGCTTTGCTTTACGCAAAGGGACAGGGGGCTTTGGTGGTTCCTGCAGTGGGGAGGAATCCACCAGATGCTGGTAAAGGGCGATGCTTCCCTCTTGCACATCCAGGCTCATGTAAATCGGCTCCACTTCAGTATATATGTCACCATTTTCAATAAGCTGACACTTCTCCAGGAAGGTTATATCTAAAAGAGATTGGACACAGTTACAGGGGAAAGACTGTACATTCGATGTAGTCTGAGGACATAAAATATTCAGGCTTTTCAGGTAGTTTTGTGAACACATTTTTCTCAGTGGCCAAAGGTGTTGAAAAAGCATCCAGATTAGACCAAACCCCTGGAAAAATGCTAACATCTTTTCCTGCTTTTCTTGTCTTTGGCGACAAAGACAAAAGGAGTCCGATTGGTCTGCCTGCATGTCTGTGTGTGTTGGCGCACCTTGGAAGATGAAGTGACGATTGTGGCTCAGATTCGCTATAACAGACGTCTGTGCAGCGTAGTTGGAAGAAAACTGCTTCTGCTGCTGGGGGTTCAGCAGCTCTGCTATAGAGACGCACACCTCCTTCATGTACATGGGCAGCACCAGCGGGGTCTGTGTCAGCAGGGAGCCTGGGTCAGAACACAGCGTTAGCAGGGACAGGATAGAGCTCCGGTCTGGGTCAGAACACAGCGTTAGTGGGGACAGGATAGAACTCTGGTCTGGGTCAGAACACAGCCTTAGCGGGGAAGGATAGAACTCTGGTCTGGGTCAGAACACAGCCTTAGCGGGGACAGGATAGAACTCTGGTCTGGGTCAGAACACAGCGTTAGCGGGGACAGGATAGAGCTCCGGTCTGGGTCAGAACACAGCGTTAGCGGGGACAGGATAGAGCTCCGGTCTGGGTCAGAACACAGCGTTAGCAGGGACAGGATAGAGGTCCGAGCTGGGTCAGAACACAGCGTTAGCAGGGACAGGATAGAACTCTGGTCTGGGTCAGAACACAGCCTTAGCGGGGACAGGATAGAGCTCCAGTCTGGGTCAGAACACAGCTTTAACGGGGACAGGATAGAGCTCCGGTCTGGGTCACAACACAGCGCTATCAGGGGTCGAATGCACAGTAGCTTTGAGTAGTGGCACCCACAGAAATCCTCTTACTCATAAATAACCAAGCTGTTTTCATGTGCTGATATTTGAATAAGTTTGTTAGGGGCTAGAGAAGCAGCTAAATCCTGAAAGTGTGTGAGCTGCACCACAGCTTAAGCTGGAACAAGAGAAGGCAATTAAGGGAGACAATTTTTTTGTTGTTTGTTTCATAGTTTACTCAACACTTTTACCACCCCCCATTCATTCCATCAATTATCTTATGGGTGTTTTGTTGGAATCTTGATCAGACAAAGACGGATTTAGGCTGTCAGTGACTCAAATTGGTTTAAATAAATGTTTAAACAGTGCAGTTTGAATAATGGGCATGCTTGTGTAGGTAGTCAGATGTTTGCCAAAATTGTGTGCTTCTTAACAGTTAATTAATGGACTCTAGGATCATGCTATTCTGCTTTAGGTTTTGGAGATTCAGTGTAACCTACCTGTCATGTCTAGCGGATGACCTAGGAGGAATTTTTCCTCATAGGTTATTGTGAGAGTCAGTGTCTCCAACTGGTTGCCGTAGCACCTCGCAAAACAGGCAGGGAGCTTGAGGGGAGTCACAGGCTGGATAACAACAGGCAGACTATGGGAAGACAGCACTGCCTGCAGGCTGAGTGGTCCATCTGCTGGGGAGAGCAGCTGTCATTAACCAAGAGGCACCTAAGTTATGCCCTAGGTGAGAAGACAGTAGTGTGACTGAGAGCTCATTGCTCAGAGGATGGAAGGAGGGAAGTGATTTGCTCAAAGGACAGCAGTGTAGGAGAGTTCATTGGCTTAGTGGACAGGAACTTGACAGCATAGAGGACAGAAGTGTGAAGGACAGTGAATCTGAGGGACATTCAGATACAGTACCAGTGAAAAGTCTGAGCACATTTTCTACGCATTCGTCTGTACTTTAGCTATATGAGTCACCTTATAGTAAAAGGCCTCTCAGCAATAAAGCAATTCATACCAAATATTGCAACAAGTAAAAGAATTGTTCAACATCTCAAAATTTTCTCAAATTTTAGAATCCCCTTTTGCTCTGACGGCAGCATTGCACTCTTGACGTTTCTTCATCCAGCTTCCTGGTGTAGCTTCCTGGAGCCTACATCACAAAACTGATTTAACAAAGTCAGTTTTAGGAGATAAGTTTCAGCCAAAACCAAGATTACTTCTTGGGCATGTGCATATAAAAGCACGCCGTGTGCAACAATCAGCCAATCACTATGCACGGATTGCAGCAGGACTATGTATTCAGCAGTGGGACAGATAATTATTATGGTAAAATCTGAAGAATTCTAAAGTACACTATCAGCGTAGAGCAACGGCGTGGCTGCCGTCAAAGCTAGAAAGGCACGCTGCAGCAGATTGCGGAACGCACGCGTATAGTTTAATTGTCATTAAGAAAATGTTGATAATTGTCTTAATTTCCCAACTTATACTTTGTGGTTTTTTATTCATAATAATCATTTCTTTTTAAATATTCAGAATCACATTAATTTGTCATCCTTTTAAAACCCACTCAATATTCCTTTATCCATCACACACACACACACACACACACACGTTGGCATATCTGTCTAAATGGGGACCTTCCATTCATTTTTATGCACATAACCCTAATCCCAGTCAGAACACCTTTAACCCCTACCCAGCCTTAACGTTAACCAAAAGTAACCAAACAAAAAGTACCTCCAACGTCATTTTACCTTGTTTAACCACAAGCTCTTTTAAAAGATGTCTTGGCTGCTGAACTGCTTTCTTCACCGCCACTTCAGTGCATATCACATTGAAGTATACCAAACCATAATATACCAGAACAGTGTTATGTGGTGTGCTCCTCTACAGTGCATATCACACTGAAGTATACCAAACCATAGTATACCAGAACAGTATTATGTGCTGTGCCCCGCTAATGAAATTTAATAAACATAAAGCTATGCCAAGTTTATACAGATTGCTAACTGTTGGGTGTCACAAAAGCAATCTCATTAATATTTTAGCCGTACTACTAATCTGCTTAACAAATTGTGGGTTAAAATACACATCTGGATAGTACTGAAAAGCTGGCATCCGGACAAACGTTTCACCCGTCATCTGAAGCCCCGGTGATTATTGCAGATGCATGATAAAATATCGATATGATATCTCCCAGCCTTACTCAGTAAGGTTTGGTTGGGGGATTGGGGGGGCCAGGGCATCTGTCACAGCACTCCCTCTGTCTCCCTGCTCAGAAGATAATACTTACTACATAACCTCAAGGTATGCTTAGGCTCACTATCTTTTTGAAATGCAAATGATTTTCAGTAGGTGTGTCCAGACTTTTGACTGGTACTGTATGCTAACAAATCTGCCAAACAGGATGAAGCTCAGCTGTTAAATGAGGAGCTAAGTGTTCCCCCAAAACCACAACGAAAAACACGAATGTGTCAGTCACGACTTCTGGGACCTTTGTGCAAAATACTTTTAGTTTCAAGGGGGATGAAGCAATTGATGTCTTTATTGATGCCAGCCTCCCCAGCTTTTGAAGGAGCTGCACTGTGTAACTCACCACATCGGCAATTCTGCTTCACAACGTAGAATAAAACGGAGGAGATGGAGACAGGGACAGAGAGAATTCTCCCAGACTTCGTTTCCAGGATAGCCCTTTTCTGGGACTGCAGGGAGTGCACCTGTATTACCTGAAAAGAGTTTTTTGTTACAGCTTTAAAATGTCCCAACATTCAAATAACCTGTCTATCACAGTAAATGTGAAACTGTGTTTGCGTGGGCCCAGCTGAAAGTTAACAGAAGATTTGCTTATGTTTGACTACCCAGAAGAACATCACTGCAGCATTTTTAATCACAGACTCCCATGTCTGCGTTTTGTTTCTTCCAATAATGTTTAAAATTTTGTTGCAATTTGCATCTTATGGCTAGAGGGCAAAGAACAGACATTCATTTGTTGAGGTTTTGCTTGGGAAAAATCCATTTCTATAGCCTGAAGCTGATTTTTCTACATTCTGCTATTGTCAGCTATCTATCATGGTTACTGCATCATCAGACCTAGCTACTTTTATCAAAAGAACAACTTTACTGGTTTATTTTCTACATAAATCTAAATAGCTTGTTGTTGCCGAGAATATTTGCATAGTTCAGAAGATAAACCTACAAAGTCATTCATACCATGCAATAAAATCTGAACAATCCCACAAAGGACTCATTAACATCTATAACTGTGATAACGGTATTTATAACTTGAGAAAAATGGTAGGGCAAAAATAACTGTAATTTAAAGACCCTTTTTTGAACTGCCAACTTGACTTATTTGTGGTATAGGAGGACACGACATGGCAGGAGGGTCACAGGTAGCATGTCTCTGGTCAGGGTGATCGAGTCTCCGGGACTCACCATGTCCCGGCTGATGCTGTCCAGCTCCTGCTTTCCCAGGAAGCCCGCAGTCACCTTGATGACCAAGGGCAGGAAATTATGAAATCTGTGGGCAAAGTCTGGAAGGCTGTATTCCTGCGGACTCCAGTGCAGCTGAGAAACATCCATGTCTCCCTCGGCGAATGATCGTGTGAGTTCAGTCTGACTGTGGACCAGTAAATGCTACCCCTAAAAAACAGGGGAAAAACACACACAGAGCCACTTCCTGCTTTGTGAATCATTGCTATACACAGTAATCATCAACAAACACTTTTACAAGCATCATTTGTTTGCTCCTATTGCAGGTTCCAATCTCAAAAATAGAGCCTTAGGTCAACTCTTTTATTCTCTCTCTCATCCGAGCTGCAAAACAAAAATAGGGGCAAATATGCCAGACCACTGGCTTAACTTAATACTATTTACTAAATTAAATGATAGCAGACAGTATATACAAAGTTTTCCGTGTAACAAAGGGTTTTGAGGTACTTATAAAAATTGTGTGAGAGAGACAGAAGTCAGAAGACTGTGTGGATCCATCCTCCATAGATTAATTAATTACTTATTAGTGACCTCTTAGTAAATAATAATTACAAAATAATCTCCATCTGCAACATACGATTACACTTTCACCCAGATCAACATATTACTTTAAATTATCACAAGTATATTAACGCTCCTACACCTATGTTTAGTCTGGTTTCAGGTTCCTCGTTTAAAAAGATTTATGCAGAAGTGTAATAGTGAATATTCCCCATTCTACTACCCCAAAGCCCTCCATCAAAGTTGATATTTTTGTTGCTGGTTTTGTGGTTAGCCCTGCGTGGGTGAATTGCAGACAAGCCTGAGCTGACTGAGGTGAAACTGGGTGATTTATGGTACGACTCATGGCACACAAGAGTGGTTATGTTCTGTTGAAATAAAAAACACACTCAGTTAATAATTAGCATAGCTGTATTTCCTTAAAAATCATTTATGGAACAGACACTACAGCTAACTATGCGTCCACCTCCTTGTTAATAATGTCCTTAGTCTTTTGAGAGCCCAGCCTCAATGCATTCCTGGCTAGATGGTCAGAGATGTACTGCCCGTCTGGTGAATCCAGGCCCATGCAATCAGTTTGGATGATTATGGTACAGCTACTCAGTCTGGGTAATGTGATGGGAGAGGGTGGTTCTAGACCATTTCAAATTGGGGGGGGGCCGATGGAGCCAGTTGTTCTGTTCGGAGGACCAGATGCATTTGACCTTAATATCCTCCAACTATTACTTACACTAGATTGCCACCATTAAGAAGCAGAAGACAATTTTGGAACCGATAAGTTATTTATGCAATGCTTTGCTGTTACATTATACAGTTTTTACAAATATGTAACTCGCTCTGATTTCTTGTTTAGACTGTCTTGCTTCCACAGGCTTGGTTATTTTTTCTGTCGTTAACTTCGCTTTTCACCACCTGAAGCACCTCGACCACTCGGCACACCCACGTTAACAGTCCATCTAGTCAACGAGCTTATGTTTCGCCAGTTCCCAGGGCACGCAATTTTAGCCCACATATATAAACGTCAATAATAATAATAACAGTAATAATAATACATTTATTTCAGACGCAAGTAGCATACATATTTAGGGGGGGCTCATGTTGTCACAGGGGCACTGCACCCCCCGAACCATCCCTGGGCGAGAGACGTACTAAATTACTGAAACAGCTGTGCTCTCTGTTCCTGGCTCTAAGATGGAGAATTAAAGGAGAAAATAAATTTTAAGCACATGCAGCACAACAGGACCCCCCTTTCGTGTTTACAGACTTCAAAGGGCTGCTCTTCCTAAGCTTCACACAGACTCCCATTCTGCTCAGTCAGTTCCTGAGTCACACAGGATGTCAGAGCTCTGCTGCTTTGTCCACAGTGTCCCTCTGAAGGCCTGGTTCCTTCATCAGTCTGCAGCTTTTAAAGAAAACATCGCTGCCCATTAAAGAATGTTTGCCTTTCTAACCGCTTCCCAGTATAGATCACAGTTACAGAAACGAAGGAAGAAAACACTTCCATAATGTGAATTTGGTTTTCTGTTTTTGTTATAAAGTCATTTAAAGAGATCTAACAGATATTGCATAGTTGACTCTTAGTTTTGCATACTATTCCCCTTCAAATGTTTTTTTAAATTTTCCTTTGGTGGCAGTACAAGGCAAGTCCAGCCATATAATTAGAGTCAAAAACAAATGTCAGTATTAATTAATTAATCAATTGTCTAATGCTCAGTTAACAGCAACGCCTAAGTCAATAAGCCAATGATACAAATTCTCATAATTCCACTGATTAAATGAAGGCATTGCCTTTAGTTCCTAATGGGCTGAAGTCCTTGTCAGAATGAGTTACGGAGAAGACCTTGCTCTGCGGTACAACAGACACAGACTTTAAATTTCCTCCTTAGATGCACTAGAAGCTGCATCTCCCTGGACCCTCCGTGAAGCTTTCAGACGTTATATACACCTCTCAGAAGACTAGCAGAAATAGCACAGGAAGGCTCTGCAGACAGTCTCATCGATCACAGTGCCCAGTCAGGAGAGGTGATGGTGAGGTACTTTCAAGAGTAAAGGATATTGTGGCTGTGTGAGACACACAGACTGCAGCAAGCATAAATGCATGTTGTACATGAGGAGTTCTCTGTCATTCTAGTCAGTTAGAAACATGAACTGCTGTCTTCAAAGACGTGTGCCGCCTCTGTACACATTACATTACTACTGTACACTGGACAGGCTACAGAAGCAGTCATTCTCGAATCTGCTCTAGGGCAGAACTAAGCAGGTGGTCTTGCAATGATTAACAGGAATGCAGTGCAACTTCTGGCTGTGGGAGAAACAAGACCCCAGAGCTGGGAATTCCCCAACTCATTTGCCTTCTGACACTGGTGAGCACCAGTGTTCTGTAGTGTTAGTCATGCATCATGCATGGTTACTTCTGATATTTCCCAGTAAACAAACCTCTGGAAAGATATTTGGTAGAATTCCCATGTAATTACAGTAGCAACTAAAGCAGTCAATGGTGAATTTTTAAAATATTGTTACCTTGTACTAAACCTGTGAGGATGGGCTTAAAATCCCTGTAGCCTGAAATCAATAGATTAGATCATAAGGGAATTAATGAATTGTCGACACACCAGAGCACACAACAATGAAATGTATCCTTGGCATTTAACTCAGATGTGACATGACGGCATTTCAGTGAGCAGATAACCACAGCACCTGGGGGGGGCAGTACCTTGCTCAGGGTACCTCAATGGTGCCTTACCAGGCAGGGAGTCAAACACCAACCTTTTGATCACAAGCACACACCCCTAACCATTAGGTCACCACTGCCCCACCACCAGAGCTAAAGGCAAGAGAATGAGACCAGTCATATCTGTATCTGAAATATGGATCTAAGAAATTAAAGAGTTTGTCTGATTTTGTTAGCAAAGACCATTTACAATTGCAACACTATTAAATTTTCATGTCCTAATCTTCCATGGAGTTATTTACAGAATCATTTCACATTAATTGTCTTACTCAAAGGTACAACAGAAAGACTCCAATCAGACTGTCATGTTGAAAAGACACATCACAGCCCTCCCAGTCTTTGGCTGATACCTTGTGAACAAGTAACTGCCATCAAGTTCATTAATTACCAGTTAGCTTTTCTGATTAATGCAGAGTCAATTCATTTATGAAGTTGACCAAGCGGCAAACCTTCTGATGTTAAATGAGACACCTTGTCATCCTGGCTGTGTCATGGCACAATAGTGCCAGTCAGATTACATGCTAGGCGTAAATATCTCATGTGTTAAACCACTGTCTTAACGACGACCCCCACATCATTGACACTCAATTGGCTGTCATGTTAGCTGCTTTCCCGTCTCTCAGTGATTGGCCAGGGGCAGAGCCTTCTTGTAATCCAATGACTCTGGTCTTATTAGAGTGCTACTCATTGCTTCTTGTATACCTGTACTGAATCCCTGTGGTGGTTCCTCAAGGAATCTCGCATTTTGTTCTTGCCTGTAATAATGGATAGTTTTCCAATGGTCTCCATCCACCTGTTTTGCCGGGCGGGGGGGGGGGGGGGGGC
>JAODJW010000019.1:16292584-16320528 GCA_026777045.1 Hyperopisus bebe
TAGATAGATAGATAGATAGATAGATAGATAGATAGATAGATAGATAGATAGATAGATAGATAGATAGATAGATAGACCTATGCTTGTGTGTACAAGCACATGCATGTGGCGTTCATTTACAGAAAAGTTGGATAAGGTTTGGTTTGGTTAGGATAGTGAGGACTAGTTTGCATTACAGGCTATAATCTGAACCAGGTGTCATCTTAAACTTTTCACTGTTGCTGGTCGCTCACCCAGGGTAGTACTGCACTGCATTTTATCATCAGTTAGCATCATCATCTGATTCACACACTGTGCATGAGGAAGATGTGCTCAAAGGTCAAACAGCCCTTAAAAGTGTAATTATTACGGCTCAAACGGGTGAGGTTGTCTGATCGTGTAAACTCGTCAGATTCTATTTTGTTTTCTGCAGAAAAGGCATGACTCCAAAGAGCACAGATGTTCCAAATTAATAAAACTCAGCCATAAAATCCGACAAACACACAAAATAACACAATGAGCTTCTGCAGCAGCATTGAATTGGGAGGAAATGCCATGCAGTAATAAACATTGACTCATTGATTAATAGAAATAACTGAAAAACATTAAATGTCCCTGTGTGAAATTAAAGAGGTTTAATCGTTAGGATTCAACATACTTCCTATGTAACAAACAGTGTAGTTGCATGTTAGCTGCATGCGCTTGGAATCTAAACTGAGAAATGAAAGATATGCACCCCTTGATTTCTAAGCTTTTGTTGCTATCTTAGGGAACCAAATGACTTTTTTTGCGGTAGCCTCGAGCGACGTGACCTCTCCCATCCAAACACAAAGAGGTAGAAAAATTATAAATCCCCTCTAATAACTTCAGTGAAACCACTTAGAATAAAACTCAGGACCTCTCAGTTGGTGAGCAAAGTTATCTCTTTCATTCGAGTAATCCAGCAAAGTGCTCCATCACACTCTGGCACCAGGTACCAAGTACCGCAGCACAAAGAGCAAGGAGTTGATAAACCATAATTCTCAGTTCCAGATAAGAACTTCAAAGTCCCGATAGGTCACAAAACACCAACAAACCAAGCTCAATCGTATAACAAACACAATTCTCCTGCTCTGTTGGTTTACCTTGGCAGCAAGGTAAAATCCACCCATGTGATGAATATAGATATTGATTATATTGACACTGAATCTAAGACATAACAGGCCCAGTATGCCTCCCCTCCTGGGCCCACCAATGTCAAATTTACTTTCCACAACTACAAGAATTAAATATTCTCTCCTATCTGACCCAGACCTTACTTTTCTAGTTTATTTGGAAACTGGGCTGTGATTGCAGTATACAGCTGAAATATGAATGCTTAACACAAACAGTAACAGTAGATAAAACGGTTTATCTAAAATTAAAACACAAAATCTATGTACTGAATAATTTACGTTCAAGGCATTTACGTTGTCACGACATGGAAGACTTGGTTAAAACATATTTATTAGCTTTTTTAAGTGTATTTCTTTTTATGATGACATACACCGCAGGAAACAGGTGGGCTTTGGGGGTGCCGTCTGGGCGGTGAGCACAGGGGGACGTGCACCAGTGCGGACCTCCGGGAGATGCAGAGGACGGGGAAACCAAAAACGGTAGCCAGGATCTGGGAAACACACGAACAAGACAACCACAACTAACCTAAAACAACTAAGACCCAGGCTGCCCGGAAACAAGACGTCGGCATGCAGAACCTCAGACTGACAGAAACCCGAAAATAACACTAACTAAACCTAGCCCACCAAAGGTAGACTCAAAGTGAGTTGTGAGCATTATGATCAATATGAAAAACGACTGGTCTAAATAGGATTCAGAGGCACCAATCACTGTCCCACGGATCATACTTTATTGAATAGGTGGAACAAACAAATTTGTCAACTAGATAAATTACAAAGTCAAATCCAAGTTATACAAACGTATTGTATCCCTTCTCGAGACGTATTATGCTTGCGCATATAGCCTTCTAGCACCTTCCTAAAAGTCAAATAATCATAATTATCTTTTATTAATATGTGCAGCAGAAGTTTTATTAGTATTGGACACGGTTATGATGCACTTGCCATTTAATAAACGTACATCTTAAAAAAACGAGTGTATATTTCACTAGAATGGGTGTGAGAATGTAAATTAACTTATAAACAGCACTACGATAGCATACGATATTCACAAATATGACGTGCACAAATAAGCGTTGTTTTTATCTAGAAGCTCACTCGAAGGATACCGTGCACATATATGGGAAATGGTCATAATACAGAAGGGCAAATGTAGAGTACATGCAATGTATATGTGCAGTGTACAAATGCAATGTGTTAAAATGTGGCTCTAACCTAACAAACATCGAGAATAAATAATGTAAAGGTGTCACTTATGAGTGTCTCCTGGTTTTATAAGGTTTCTGATTGTGATCGATATGTAACATCTTCCAATATCTGCCCCTTCCAATTGTCTGTCCACTTGATTTCCTTTTATAAATTGTTTTTTTAAATCAAAACATTATATTGATTGTCACATGTGTCTTATGGTTTTTGTGAATGACAAGGATTTGAAAAACATTTCCCCAAATATACATACGTCAACTATCAAAAAACTTTACCCAATGAGTCATTCAGCCTGTCTTACGTAGAAAATAAACAGTGCTTGAGGAGGGGCGACCAATTCAATAAGAAGACAAAACATGTGGAGCGGATAAAAGGGAACGGGACCGTGAAGACCGGGTATTTCAAGTGAGATCCTTAGAGCAAGAGCAGAACTTCTCGTACTGTACCTCGGCATTAAATCGTTTATCGTGCAGGACCATGGAGAGGTCCAGACTATGGACGAGCGTTGCTGTCTGCGCCGTGTTGCTGTCCGTCGCCAGCGCTGCTGAAACAAACGACTCGGATCAGGAATTAGAAGTTGATACTAGAGCTTTAATGGATTTCTACCCAAAAAGTCCAAATCTGACCAACGAAAAGCAGCTTGTAAGTTTTCTCGCCAAGCTATATACAAAATATGTGCTTTGATTCTATATGAATGTAAAATGCTTTTTCGTTAAGTGGTTTACTAAAATGTCTTTTTAAAACGTTAATTTAAGCATTGTTTATTATCTGAACAGCTCGGAGCTCTACAAGAAGTTCTGGAAAAACTACAGAGCCAACGCATTTCACCGTGGGAAAAGAAATTCGGACAAGTTCCCACGGTATGAACATGTGTAAGAATAAACATGTATGGGTTGCTAAACAGGTTGAATACACAGGTGTCATTCCAGTTGTGTACGTTTAATATTTAACAGGCGCCGGAGTAACGGAAAGATGTCCAGCAGAGAATACGGTTGATTACTAACATAAGAGTTTTATCTTTCTTTTTCACGTTGTTTCTTCTGCATCCCTCAGTGCCACGTGGGTGAGCAGTGCGCGGTGAGAAAGGGATCGAGGATCGGAAAGATGTGCGACTGTCCACGGGGGGCGTTCTGCAATTTTTTCTTGCTTAAGTGTTTGTGAGAAAGACTAAGCTGGAATGCACTTTAATTGTATTTTTAAAATATATATATATATATCCATCATTGTTTATATCAATATTTTAGGTTACATAAAAACATGGCTATAGTGATGCTGACGCGTTTGATATTGCAGCCGTCAGAAGCCTAGCAGAAAAAAACCTGTTTGTTAACAAAAATATACGTATTAAAACTATGTGATACCTTGTTTTGTAAAACAGTCTGTGTCGTCACTGAATTCATCGGAGCGAACAAAATTCAGAACAAGTTTTCCAATATAATATGTAATAAACGGTGTACAGAGAGACGAGTATTGGATGAGGGTTGAAATGGTGGGATTACTACTAAAAATACATATTTATGAATAAAACAGAAATGTCCTACAAAAATAGAAATAATGAGATATAAAATATTCCGTTTAAGATGACGAAACGGTTCGGTGAATTTGGCGCAGAGAAATGATAGTCGTTTTGATCTGCCAGTTCGGAAGAACGGTACTAGCCGACGTGCGCCCTAGGCGAGAATCACTGCAGGTGTTACACCATGTTTTGTGACCGTCGTGATGTGTGACTCGAGGGGGCGCTGTTTCACATATTGTTGGGAATGAACACAAGGTAACTATTGACATGCACGAGCGCATTTCGCGTACCGTTATTATTTTACCTTTTTCATTTAATGTACCGCAGCAGCGTTTCCACTTTCTGGTCCATCCTCTTATTTGTGTTTCTTAGCCTTGTCTCAAGAGCTATGATTGGAAATAACTCTTCTGGATGTTCTTTCAAAATCAACATTCGCGAATTATATAGGTGGCTAAAAGAGTGGATCATTCTGAGCTGTAAAACATATAGCCGATGTTGCGACCAATTTCTACGATTGCTCGCTTTTATTTGATTTAAGTATCGACAAAGGATATATTAATGTGCCCAGATTTCAAATAATTTAATGTTTTAAAACGACATGATAGTTATTCTTTTAATTTTTCTTATCTTACTTTCTAATTGTTTCTTTGGCGTCTTATTTTGTGTATTTTGCGCAGAGGGCTCGTCATCAATAATATGTGAAACAGCGCCCCTAGTGTCACATTCCGACGGTTACAAAATATGGTCTAACACTGGGGTGGCCAATCCTATCTGCAAGGGGCAGGTGTGTATGCAGGTTTTTGGAGTAACCTTTAGGTCAGCTGTTCAAACTCAGGCGTGAGGACTCTTCAGCCAATCAGTCCTCTAATTAGTAATCTAATTTGGGAGTTGCAGCGAAAAGCCACATACACACTGGTCCTTTGGGTTAATGACGACCAAGTAAACGCAATTAGATGAAATTAAATATCTTTGCTACTAGGCTCACTTTAAAAACTGTGCCAGACCATCAGCACATTTCTGAAATAAAGAGTTGGCCCAACACTTCAGAAATGTGACATAACCCATTTTGGAGAATAGGGTATATATTTCCATTTCATTAGATCAAGTTTATACGAATGTCACACAATATAAGCATCTCATTACTCAAACACTAAATATTACCTTATTTATTTTCTGCACCTTAACGTGTCGCTCATGGTATAAATCTTTGCTGTCTCTGTCCTCTCGTGCCCCAAGACATTGGCCACAATGATATGTTTATATGGATGGGAAGCATCCCAGTCGCACGAAAAACAACCTGGAACAAAGGAGATAAAAAAAAAATCCCTTGCACTGTGGGTTTGATCTGTCAACATTATTGGGATCCTATTTTTCCTGAGATGGGAATTTTTGGGAGACCACATCTCAAAATATATCTGAATTATATGCAGGTTGCATTTAACCCCATTAGAAATAAACTAGACACAAGGTATAGGTATGAATTGATATGTTAAAGTGTGTGTGTAAGAACAGGAGTGAAAGTTATCAGGGTGGTGGAAGTTTTGGCAACAAGTGCACTGCGTCTATAAATAATGACAGATGGTTCAGTTTCTGTGCTTCAGCAGGATTGAGGACTTGAAAAGGCGGAGGTTTTACTGTGATGAGAGCGCAGGGACAGACAGCAGGGAGATATCCAGCAGCACTCCGAATAGGGAAATCTGGTGGATTGGTTTTGGTTTAAATTAAATGTTACAGCGAATTGATTTCAATTTGGTTACATGGATCTGCTCTCTATGCCTGTTTCCCAGGGGGCAGCAAAGCTGGTAGACCCAGTGAGCAGGAGTCTTATGTCTGCGCATAACCTACATCTCTGTGCCTTCTTGTTTTATTTGTCCTTAAGGTGGTTAATTTAATATTCCTTAATCCTCGGGTCATGGAATGGCTGTGGAAATCAAATTTCTCTGTGCGTGGTTCTATATTTTTTGCGTTATGAAAGGAACGTTTTTGTATTTTTGGAATCTAGCGCTTCTTTCTGAATCAGCGGCCGGGTAGTCCCTCCAAAAATGTAAATCCTGCCTAGAAGTAAAGGTTTAATTTTAACATTTTTGGTTAGTATATTACAACAGAAGCCAATCTGCGATCAGGCAAAAAACACAAGTCATGCAAGCATCCCACTTAAAGAGCATTTAACTGTATTTACTGCTGTTGATAATAGGGCTGGTCAATCATATAGGCAACATAGGCAGCTGCCTGGGGCAGCCTCCTCTGAGGGGGCGCCAACTTTGCCAGCTGATTTCACTTGCACTTGCCCCTTGAAGCCTCAAAACTTGACAGCAGCTCCCTGACACCTGTGAGTGATGTACAATGTCTTGTATAGAAGTCTGTAATTCCACTGTTCAGCAACCAGCAGGAATTTTCTACCTCCCTTTGCGATCAAGGAAATAAAAAGGCGCTATGACTTCAAAGCACCTGTTTTATAATTTATTATTATTATTATACCCTAGATAAGCTTGCCTAGGCCGCCACAAAGGCTAGTACCAGCCCTAACTGAGAATATTTTTATTTATTAACTGCAATCTTAGAGATATTGCTTCTGCCAGTGTATCTATCAGTATTTGTACTGCAAGTAACTTACTTTACTTTGCATATCATTCTTCAACAGTAGCAAAATCATTTCTACAGTGAATTCAGAAAATGAAGCATTTGCCTTGAAGGCATCTACAGGAAGTTTGTGCATTCAATTAAAAGTCAGAGGCAATTACTCCCTCCAAAAAATGGGTAGCCATCGTTTGATGCCATTCGCTCCCCTTCACTTAAAGGAAGTGTCATGATAAAAAGCAGAATGAATGTGCTCATATGATCAGATACACATATTGATGTGGCACTTTGCCTTTAATAGGTGGTCAAGTCAGTCTCTCCTTGTTTGAAATACTATCAAATGAGTGCATGTGTGCAGTCTGTCCCAGGAGCTCCGCTGACTCATTTTCTGTGTAGAAATTCAGCCCAAGACCCTGTCACCTCCCTGCCTCCACTGTCTATCAAATTAAACAAAATCATCATGAGAAGCCCCAGTGCTTGACACAGACAGCTTCATCTCCCATCAGAAATATGAAGGAATTTGGGTACCATTAGCTGCAAATAGCCTTCTTCGTCTGCTCCGTTCCCAGGTGTATCAGAGGGGACTCTCCTTTTATGGAACCTTGACCCTGAGCCAATCACAGGGACTCGTGTCCCTGTTTATCAAGCTGTCAGTCAACTGTGCCAACAATCTAAGTGCAACATTTGTTAATAATTACCGTAACTCACTTATACAAACGAATGTCATCCATCTTCTAACCATTTAATCAGTGCAGAGTTTCAAGACAATCAAATACATATTAAAAAAAGAAACTCAAGTGAAACTGCATGCATATGCATGCACAAACACATTATTAATAAATGTGGTCATTTATTTGACACAAAATAATTTCAATATCATTTTATGTCACCCGTACTGGACATGCAAAAAGCCCAGTGGTTACAGTACAGGTCTGGGTTGAAACTTGCCCTCCATGACAGATATATTAATGAGCAATGATCCTTACAGTGACAGCGGTGAGAAATATCCAAGTAATGAGCTTCATACCCATCTAACACCAGCTCAAGACATTGAGAATTTATTGTGGTCCTCGTGGCCAAGCAAAGTATCCTTCCTGTGTGGTGTTGAAAAATGAGTCGCAAAGCTAGATGGGATATTTGTTTGTCTAGTGTGCAGAATAAGCCCAGAACCCGAGCGCCAGTAGCACAGAAAACAAGCTAATCTGCTAATGAGAGTTGACAGCTCTCACGGACCCTGGAAGCAGGTGGGTCCAGCTCCCCAGCACTCTGTTTAATAGCTAGGTGACTCATGCCCGCCAGGAAGCAATTTAAAGGGCACTCAACACATTTACTCACCGATCTCACGCACACAAAGGTGACATATCTCTGCCTGCCTGTCAATCAAGTCAGTGTATGTGTGACAACAACAACAACACATATGATTACTGTCCACGGACGCCTTCACTGACTGCAGGAATATGACAACATCCACAATAAAATCATGACATCTCAGGCCTGAAAATGTCTAGATCAGGGGTCACCAACCTTTTTGAAACTGAGAGCAATTTCACGGGTACTGAGCCATACGAAGGGCTACAGGTTTGAAACGCCCTCCTAAACTTATCTAAACTTCATGTATAATAAACATGTTTTAAATGTTTTCTTTTAGATATTATCAAATCTATATGAATGCAAATGTGATTAAAGAAGAACAGCAACAGGATAAAATTAATTTTTAGACACTCCTCACTGGTGAGTTATGCTATTTTTAGAACAGGCCCGCAGGCAACTCATGTGGTCCTTGGGGGCATCCTGGTGCCCGTGGGCACCATGTTGGTGACCCCTGGTCTAGATTAACTGCAGTCATACTAAAACACCCAACATCTGCAGGAATCCATCCATCCATTCATTTTCTGAAACCGCTGTTTGCAGCATTGGAGTCCCATAAGGGACGACTGGATGATTTTGGAATTCCAGCAGGACTTCCAGACAAATGACCTTGTTTATGCAGGAAAGAGAGAGTGTAAGACAGGGATGGTAGCAGAAGTAGAAGCAAAGAATATGAAGGAGAGGAACATTTCAAGTACCACAGTACCTACACAGCTACTAACCACAGTGACGAGGGGTCAAACCCCTACCCATTCACTTGGAGACCTTCCTCATCCTACTTGCGCATTTAGCTCAGCTGAATCCAATTTAAAGAATCTACTTCCTGCTGGATGACTGCAGCCAACCGTGCATCATTAATTCAGAAAATTTCACAAGGTCCGCAGCCTGTGAGACTTTCAAACATGAACCAGCCTCTTATCCTCTCACAGCTGTCAGCTAGTTATTGTCATTCAACTTCAAGTTATATAAAAACGAACTGATTTCAGGGAGTTTCCCAGAAAAGAAACAGGTGTTGAAACAAAAGCCGCACATCCACCACACTGGATGGTTTCCTTCTTTCAAATCTTTGTAACGAAACATTGTGTAGGCTACGCAGAAGCCTGGAAGGAGCAAAGCGTTCTGGAAAATGGCGTGTGGCTTGAGAGGAGATTAGCACACATAGGGGACAGAAATTCACTGTCCAGCATACTGAGCAGGAAAGGGGGAAGTATAATCAAGAGTGAGGTCAAGACCTTCAGCAAGCAAAGACCAATGTTCAGGTGTCACTTTCTGAAAAACCTATTAAATACCTAAGAAATTCTACACCATTAAACAGCCAATATTTTTTAGTAAACATTTTGATTATAAAAAATATAGAAATACACTTTAATGTAGCAGATGATATGCATTTCTAAGGTACATATATGATGTGGAAACATTACTGAATGCATTTGCTAATACTCGTAGTGCAGCTAATCCTAGGTTGCTAGGGGCAAGAGAAGAACTGTCTTGATTGGCTGAGCTCAAGCTTTGCATTGTTGCTAGGAAGGTTCCTGATCCAGCGTACTCACATCTCATCTTTCAGCATCCCTCTCAAGAGACAAGGGAAGCAGATTAGTAATCAATTCAGGAACTTATGATACTAATTATGTGATCATTAATGAATGATATTCCTGTTTCTACTGGTCTCACCCAGGTAACACACGTTTGGTTCCTTCACATGGACAGAGAAGACCATAGCAGAGAAATCATGACAAGAACTGAAACGTTGCGTCAGTATGGTGTCTCAAGCTGATGGTCCAGAGCTCAAGGCCTGAGGCACAGGGACTTCAGCAGAAGTTTGTGACAGCCAGAGGCTTCATGACCCAAAAATTCTGAAAAGTTCAGAGAGAAGAAAAGTTTTGAAGTGCCAAAATGTCAATATAATTTATCCCATAGTTTGTAATAATTTCTACTCCAAAAGGGTGAAAGGCTGTAGTTGCTGATCAATACAGATGTCTAGGTAAACAGACCAAAAAATCATTGCTTTCACAAAAATCACAAAACAAGAGAGTGATGACACATAACTGACGCAAATAAGAGCAGAACAAGGAAATAACCAAAGGTTTAAAAGTATTTCCACCCTGTTTCTAATAACATACTGTAGCACTAGCAGATATACCCTAACTTACTTTGTGATATGATCGTAAAGACAAACAAAAAGTGAACAATTTAATATTAAATTGCATGATTTATTTATTCTTTATCATTCACACACTCAGTTTAGAGGATGAAGTTTTTTTACAATAACGCTGTGCTTTTTTATTTTTAATGATACAATGATAAGGGTAGCTGTACCTCTGGAGAGGTATTCAGCACTTCAGCCCCCCCACTGGGAAGATAGACATAGAGGTCGAGAGCTCCATCTAGTGGATTTGTTGTGTTCATCAACCACACTTGGTATATAGTTTTGTGAGCACCAAGAGAGTACACACGTGATACATGTGAGATTCATGTGATCCAGGTTTCCCCATTTATAACTATACTATACATGACCTCACATAGCATCTCATCCCAAAATAAGATTAGAAAATATTTGCTTTTTTGAATCTTTGCTTTCTATTCTACTAAACTAATAATGTCCATCCGTAATCTCGCTGCATATCGTGGTCAGGGTTGCGGCAAGTGGGGTCCTCCAGTCTATGCCAGGCAGTAGAGGGCACAAAGCTGACACACACCCCAGATGGGATGCCAGTACTACTGAATGCCAGCATTTCTGAATCAGTATAAACAGCAAGTCAAATGCAGGCACCGGAACAGAAACACACATTAAGGGCAGGGAGTCAAAAGAATAACGGAAAGCTAATGATGTAGCTGAAGGTTTCAGACCAGAATGTTATGCCCGATCATAATTATGTTAGAATTTTTTACCGAATCTTTTTGATGGGTCTTTCCCATTCTTGCATGTTAAATTCAAGTAGTCATTTACAATATCTGAAAGATTCATTATTCTGTAACATTAACATAGGAAATAATAAAGAGATTTTAACCTATGACTCAAAAAATCCAGGTACAGGATGGGGTTGGCAGAAAACTCCGGAAGCCTGTTGACATGGTGAGTCTTTCTGCTGACAAAAGAAAACTTAACCTTCATAAGGATTTTTATATATATTACACTAAAAAGTAAAACTTACCAATGAGGAGTTTGGATGACTGTTGATATGTGAAGTCAATACTCTAGCAGTAGGATTACGATGTTATTGTTAGCTTTTAATAGCGCTGTTAGGCCTGGTAAGAGAGCACTGCGGTTGTCTAATCCAGAAGACAGGATATATGTACATATTTTCACAATCATAAAAGGAGCTGGTGTCACAAATCTTGGCAACATTCTATAAATAGTCATAATGTACGCATTTGTCTCAATCCAAATTGGTGCGTTCTTTGTCCTCTTGTTCTTGCGAGATTGTTCTCGGAAGTCAAGGTCGCAAGACCAGTCTTGCCAAGACCACAAGTACAATCTTTGCATTCTTGGTATTCAGATTCACCCAGTAATTCCGGCCCATAAGGGTGACGACATACAGGGCAACTTTCTGAGCAATGCTGCCACACAGGTGTTGGTGACTAATTAATGCTGCTTGGGCACTTTCCCATTGATATTGGGCAACAAATCTATTTAAAAAAAAAAATTGACCAGCAGTGAACAACTTTTGGCAATCAACTTTTGGCAATTAGATGATGATTAGACCAAAATAGTCACATGACACCGCTGGACACTAGAATAAATAATTTAATGATTTACATGTATCATAGTGTTAATTGTGAAATGAAAAAATTGTTTTGCAACATTAGGAACGTAATGAGAGCTCAACAGGATGCACCTGCAGCGGTGGCAGCGGTTTGGGGGGGGGGGGGATCTTGCGGTTCTGGAGCATTTATATCGCGGTTTCAGTCTCGGTTTCAAAACCTTTACACCTTTACTGCATTAAAATGGAAGCTGATGCTGTATGTACTCATTATTGGTAGACTGGGTCTACCAGGCATCACAGAGGCAGAAACGAGAGGAGATGGTTTTAAATAAAGAGCACTCCTGCTAAATTATAGTCCTTAAAATGAACACAAGCAACAACCATCACACCGACCGACATAACAGGGAAACGCAGGGAGGTCTGTTCCTGGATAGAAAGGCACACACACGGTGATTAGTTACGTAATGGCTAGAGACACGCGAGGTTCAGACAGGATTCACACATGACACAGGCAAGGGCACACACAACAAAAGTGAAAAACACTGAAAGTGTTTACAATAACATACACAAAGCATGCTGTGAAATGTCAATGGCTACCACAATGCAGAGCCATCTCACTGGCGGTACAATATAAAGGTTGAATAACATGGGTCTTATAGTTGAGCCATGGGGTACTCCACATATTAGGTGTATTGCTTGGAAAATAAGTACCTTACAAGACATAGTTGGTGATCTCAATACACATACTTGACCGTACTTGTGTTCTTGTGCACCCGTTTTACATCATCTTCCATTGCCGAAGAGCAGCTCCAATACTAAAGAACAGCAGTACAGAGGACGGTAAAACTCCCTACAATCCCATGATTTATTGCATACTGTTACTATGGCAGAGAAAGAAGGTGTGAACCATAACTGTACTACCTTAATCAGTTACCTTAATCAGAGTAATGTTTCTATTGTTCCTGACATACAGGATTTTCTTGCTGTTTTTCACTTCTTTTTTGGCTTGTGCTGTACTGTAATGGTTAACACCCTGATAAAGCATTTGTAAGGAGATGAAAAACACACCAATATTTTAAGTGTAAACTATCTGTGGAAGAAATTAAGCACATGTAATCATACCAGGAATAATTAATCATGTATACTGGATATTTCGATTATTTCATATCATTTGTTATGCATAGAGCTCCTGAAGGGACCCTGTGCAAAAAAATAAAATGCTCTTACTTTTGCGTGTGCACGAGATACTTTTGCATTTTATTTTTTTACTTTTGCACAGGGTCTCTTCAGGGGCTCCGCAATTATATACAACAAAAAAAAAAAGCTGTAAAGACTATTTTTGACCTCACATAGCATCTCATCCCAAAATAACATTACAAAATATTTACAACTAAATTCAGTGTATGTGCAAAACATGGATGATGCCTCCATTCAGCCTTTTGCACTATAACAACCATATTTGCACCATTGTCTGTTACAACTGCAACCAACTTCTTAGTTATGCCCCATTCTTCTGTGATTTGCTTAATCACTAAGCTGATATTATCTATCAGTGTGGGTTTCCAAAACAAATTTCCCCCATTTGCCAGTTTCCAACAAGAGGACATGTTACGGTCAAACAACAGCATATTTACATTTTTCCCCTTAAGTCTGCTGCGTTTTTTGCTCACAACCTCTCCTGCCTTTGAAAAGATTTCCTCCGCAGGTACAGAAGCAACAATTCAGTATATGTGCAAAACATGGATGATGCCTCCATCCAGCCTTGTGCACTACAGCAACCAAATTTGCACCATTGTCTGTCACAACTGCAACCACCTTCTCAGATATGCCCCATTCTTCTGTAATTTGCAAATCAAATCAAATTTTAGAATCAGGCGATCAGTGGTCATTGTTGACACACCACAGCACACAGCACACAACAAGGAAATATGTCCTCTGCATTTAACCCATATGTGACATCATGACATAGCAGGGGGCAGCTAATTCAGCGCTCAGGGAGCAGTGCTTGGGGGTGGTACCTTGCTCAGGGAACCTCAGTTGTTGGTTGGTGATTTGAACCAGGAATCTTTCAGTTACAGGTACTCTTCCCTAAATATTAAGACACCCATACTGCTTAAGCGCTAAGGTGATATTATCTGCTGTATGCTGCCCATGGAAAGTGTGAGTTTCCAAACCAAATTCCCTCAATTGCCAGATTCCAACAAGATGACATGTTACACTGAAATATGCCTCTGTGGACACTGAAGTCCACATATCAGTGGTAAGTATGACACTAGAAGCATTTTGCAAATATGCCATTACTTTGCCTTTACATTCATTAAACATATTTACAAGATGAGTCTCTGACAATTTTTTCCTTTCTGGGAGTATATATTTTGGGTCTAGAGCTCTCACAAATCCCTGGAAACCTTGGCTCTCCACTATGGACAGAGGCTGGAGGTCCTTCACAATCATCTCTGTCAGGCATCTTGTGAGTGTTCCTGCTCTTGGGGAATCATCTACAAACAATATAAAATACAGGAGCAAAACAAATGATGGGGCTACACTGCACTGAATGCTTAATCCTATTTAGATTCAGCTATGTATGCAGACTCAAAATAGCCTACACTAAGGAGGAAGGAACTGATGGTTTACATACACTTGCTGTTTTATATAGAAACCATGTGACTTAAATTTAAATTGCCAGTAAAATACACAATTAAACAAATACCACAATAATTGCATGAGTATTTTTCAGCTGTATTTTTATTTATTTTTTTAAGCCCACAATAGCAGTTTTATTGCAAGTACTCTGTATATTTTAGTGACACCTACAGTAACCTATGCAATTACATCTAAGCTTTTTGAATGTGAGGTGATCACTGGGACACACATATGACTCCAAGCTGAACTCATGCAGCTATTTTTTGTAACATGTATTTATTTCATTACTTATTTCATATCCATATTTATTAATGTAAATTTGGACAAAATGGGATTCCGTAGTTTTAAGCATGCGATGAACTCCCGTTGCATAAGCATCAACACAAAAACCTAAGCCTAGTAGATAGACGTAGGTCACTTTCCCAAAATTCAGCAACAGTGCCACATGTCGCCAGCAGCTCCGCATTTCCTCCCTCTGTACCTGTATAGCGCCTGCCTGCAGCACCAAAGGACTCCGCCAGACGCCTGTCTCGCCGAAGCAGCATCTGTCTCTCTCCTCTCCTCATTTTCCTTTCGCCTCATCATATTCTGTGTTATTATTTACCCTTGGGCGTTTGACGAGGTTTGTGGTGTTTCCACAACACCTCACTATCTCGCCACATATGTCACAAACCGCATCAATGGCTGTTTGTGGAGCCGAAATAGCTCCGCACATGACTCTGCTTACGCTCAACCATTGTTGACAACTGAGTGACTGAAAACAGCCGCGCGCCGCGACGCCTATGCATTTATACAGCCGTATTTTGCCCATGAGTACGACAGACGGAAGAAGAAGTAGCTCCTATCAATTTGGTATCATGTTAGACGATCCTGATAGTATAGTTACCTTACACTGTGTTCCTGTTACATTTACCCCAGATTACTAAAATGTCGATATTTTAATATGAGAATCGATCCTAGAACATAAATATCTGGTATCTGAGGTATCGATCCGCACACCACTAGCAAGAACGGTACTACCAAGACCACAAATATCACCTTTGTATTTTTGGTATTCAGATTCAACCCAGTAATTCTGGCCCATCAGATAGCCTCAGGGTGAGGAGCGTTTGAGCAATTCTGCTGTGCAGTTTTGTTGACTAATGTTGCTTGGGCACTTTCCGATTGATTGAAAAACAGACTAAAAACAATTATAGCTGACGTATTTAAAGGTAGCGTGGTTTAGCAAGTCTATAGGAATCCCGGCATTGATATGATTCCTCGCTACATGATTATAAAGATTCCCATAAACTAAAATAAAATGCTGTACTGTGACGCTGCAGGGTTGGTAGGCTGGATTTTACCGACATTCCTTGCACCGCGCCATCTGTAAATTGTGCGAATTACTGTGTATTCATGTTGTAAATAGGATTCATCGTAACCATGTCATGTTTGCCGTGGGATGCGTGTGTGTAAGTGTGAGCGTTATTTGAACTGTTGGCTTCTACGTCTGTGCCACTGTTTTCATAAGCTAGCGATCCGATTTTCCATTTAGAAAGAGCTGTTGCCTCTGTTTTATTAAAAGGACGCACACAATCACTACAACACGTTTGCAAATGTAATGCCATATACCGGTCGATGTATGTAGTTTTTAAAATATTGTTCTAAATTTTCATTTCGTATTCAGTTTGTTTTTATTTTTCGGTGTGGTTTTATTAGATTTTTATTTAACATGTTTGTCTATTTAGTTTTTATGTTTTAGTGAGTTTATTTCTATACGGATAGACGGGAAGTTGTAGGACTTTGCTAGCTACTACAAAATGTTGTAGTGCAATTAGCTATTTCTATGGTTGAAGTGCATTGCACAACAGAGGCCCAAAGATAAATAATTACTTTAGCTAAATATTTAAAAACGTTTTGATCTTTGTTTTTTTTATTATTCTACTTAAGTTTAGGAAGCAATATTTATGGTTTTCGTTGTTGTAGTTTTTATTTTTTAATCTTGTTTATGGAAATGTTTTGGGTAACGATAACAATTAACCCTGCACTGTGTCCTATAAATACATACGTCACAGTTAGTTTTAGTGAAAGGCTTAATTTTCAATATAACATCCACACTACACTGCCCGATTTAAGAACCGTGTGGAAATCATCAGGCTATGCCGTCACACACCCACACAGCACCGGGATAGGCATGCTTGCCCTTTTACTAGATAACATATGCTGTAAATGCCTGGTTTAATATTCGCTACCTAAAACAACTGCTTTGATGCAACTGCTGTGTTCCATTACAGAAAAGACGCGGCTCTGCTTAAGTATCTGTAACCCGAAAAATCACCAAGATCATCAGGTACCTTACCCCCAATAAACTGCTGTTTCATTCAAATTAAGGCCAACTACGCTGAAAAAGTTTCACCAGTGCGTCTGACGTCAACACCCCCATTCCTGATGGAATTAATCCCGCTAAAATAATAAAATCTCCAGAATAAATAAACACATTAAAACTGATCAACAACTGCTTACCAATGATCAGCTAAATCATACTGTAACGGACAAGCTTTTGCCTTAACCTTAAATACTTAATTTCCATAAAATACACTGCCAGCAGGAGAAAAGAAAAAAGAGAAGAGTGCTCACCTAGCGGTCTTTTCCCAACTGCCTGTTCCGTCACATAATCCATATTCAAAATCTTGTTTCCTCCGTAGCATTAATCAGTATTTTAAGTTCCTGTATTAACTCATTTACAGAAAAACCAAGTGACGTCACTGATCTAGACGGCGGTTAATCTGCATTGCCCTAACCTGATACGCCCTTACTCTTTGAGCAGCATCACCTGCCAAACCGCATATTTGTTTTTTTTTCTCTGACCTGCTTCCTTAATTGATCTTTCCTTCAGCAGTGTTAAATCAAAAAAATACTCTACATATTTGACTCTTGGCCAGAAAACCATATCAGGCTGTAAAATACATATCATTGTTTCTATTGGAACCACTAGTCAAGCATTAAGGTCTACAAAGAATTTCCAGTCGCTTGCCACACTAAGCTGACCCCCACTTGCCTATAGACAGACATGGTGCTTCATGCTGTTCCCTGCTTCCTTAATAAAAGCCTGTCTAATAATTTTAACCTGCCTCTGACCATTTACAGACTTTCTTCTTTCTTCTAACACCGACGTAACATGTCAAGACCTTATCGTGACTCCATGTATATCTGCCTTGAGTCAGACTGACAGCACAGCCTGATCAGATATGCTGCAGCAAGGCAACTCCTGTACTCAACTCAGTTGGGGTCAGCACCTGTCCACACAGATTGTAGATAAGAAACCTCAGCCATCCTGCCTGCATATTCCAAACATCCTTCCATCTAAGTTTCGTTTTATAGAGGCTTTCCCAATGAAGCCACTGGCCTGTCCCTGTGAAGCAGCCACCACAGCACACCTACCCAACACTGCCTCGCCTCTAATATAATCTGCCTCCCTTGCTTTGCTCCAAAATGGTTTTCTAACTTGTAACCCTAGTCCTCTTGTGCTGTATTTCAGATGCCCTACCATCTCTTTTAACTTCAAATCTGCTCCAGCTTGCTGCACAGTTCTCTGAGGGTCCCATCTGCATGCTGCTTTAACAGAGGGCTGCCTCTCATACATCTTTGGACTCACACAGAGTCAGTTGTAGTCTTACTTTCACACACTTGAACTCCCCAACCAAGCTAGACACTGGCAATTCCTGGAGGACACTTGCCATGCAACACGCTTTTGTTTAAGTGTCTTGGAACCTCAAGCCATTTTCTAAAATGTGAGCTAACCATACGATCGCATCTCTCTGCTTGGGAGACAGGAACAGCGTATACAGTTAGAGGCCACAATAGTTGCAGACACAACCCAAACTGAACACACCACACTTTGAATTCTTATGACAAACAACCAAGGAGAGCTGGGGCAGGTCAGCACTAGCCCTGCATGCCAAGATGATACCTCACACCAGCCAAACCGGTCCTACCAATTTCATGCACAAGGAAATTTGCAGAGTCTGATTACGGCTCTTAGAAAACTGGAGAGCTCATTCGGGCGAGGGGACATAGTTGTGGTGAGCAGTCGGGATTCACCCTCACGGTGGCACTGAGGCAAAAGTATTAGTAAAAACTGGAAGAACTGCATGAGACTTGAGATGCTCTGCTCATCTAATATACTGTAAGACTTGCCAATCTAAGCAATAAATGTATCTGGTTAAAACAAGAAAGGTTCTGCGTTATAATTTAATACTAATTTATCTGGTTAAAACTAGGGCTGGGTGATGTCATATTGACGTTACATCGCGCATGCGCAATGATCACCAGGGCTTCAGATGACAGGATCAAATTTGCCCCCCCCCCCTGCCCAGGGCCTCCAGTTGTAAACAGCCCCATTTTATTTCTGCTTGTTACTACAGCATTTCATGCAGTAGGTAGCCTGGTGGCCTCAGTCCCATAAATTTGGCCCTGATCTTGCTTCCTGCACCTTGGTGCTAGAAGAAAATACTTTTAGAAAGGATGACAGTTCATCCACCAGGGGGAGGCAAAGGGGCTTGTGTGTTTTATCGGAAGTGCTGATTCATGGAGGAGCAGGATGTGGCCTGTATAGCTGCAGCGTGCTGTGTACCATAGCAGGGCTTACAGCTATCAATTACAACAGCAACTAATATTGCTGCAGCTCAGCCAGCCGGAAAATACAAAGATATTAATCAATGCTATGGGCTGTTTGCCATACTATGCACATACATCAGCAGTGCAAAAAATTAAGCTGTGAACTGTACTGTCAATCATCAATAAACTGAACCCACATTGGCTAATTCATTCAAGAGGTCACAATAATCCTACCCACCGTTGGTTTTGAAACTTCCTTTCTGAACTATACAGCTGGTGGTTTTGTGGCATCATCTGTGTGTAACTATAGAACTTAGGCATGTTGGTAGCATGTTTTAATGATGTCATTGTTAACTTTAAGGAGTATAACAAAATTATATAAAAATTCTTGCCTGTGGTTCACTAGTAAGTATTTACTCCAAATGTCTGAGTTTCTATAGCTTAGACGCCACCCAGTGAAGACCCCGATTCTTTGGGTACAGTTTGACTCTCCTTCATGCTCCTTGCCCACTAGACCTCTCCTCCTGCTGCATGGATGCCCAACCTAGCATGAGAGCTGCAGTGTAGGGCCATTTCCAGGATAAGAGAGAATGACACCTTACCTTATTTAGGCTCTCAGTGTTGCCCACCCTTGGAGATCTAGTAACAATGTGTCACCTCTCACTGATTTAACTTCATACACCGTAACACATCAGAATGGGTGATCTGCATGCATGGTATCTGCAGCCAATGTGCTGATTGATTACTGTAAGCAGAATACTACAGAGAACTGTGCTGTGCTATGCTCTGTTGTGACAAACACAGTAAGTCCTAACTAATCTCTACACAGATGAACGTACTGATCAATACCAGCTATCTGTAATCAGTAAGTTAAGGAGAATCTATAACTAAATATCTAAAACATCAGTAACTATAAACATCTACCAGAGTAACAAATGTCAAAAACCCCGAAATTCTGAGTTTTTGCCTGTGTTGCAGATGCAGTTCATCTGCAGAATGGTACAGTTATAGGATTTTTCACCTTCTCTTTGGGAACCCGATTGGCTGACAATGACATCAAACACCGGCACGGGCTTTCGGCCAATCAAGAGGAGTCTATTAGCACCAAATGTGAGCGTCCCTCCCATAGGTTCCACCCCGATCTCTCCACGTTCGCCGTACTCGTGGCAGCAGTTGTCATGGAAATAGATGTGGGCCCGGCGTCGGCTCCCGGTGCTGTTGCCATGGAGATGCATTCCGAAGCCGCGACGAAGGATGTGAAAGAGAGCGAAAGCATTGCGCGGCTGGATACCGAGGAACCGCAAGATCCCCATCAGCACCCTGGACAGCAGCGACGCCGTGGACCGCCGTTCTGCAAGGGGAGCTATTGCATGCTTATCGTTATCGGGGAGATCGCGACCGACCATCAGCTACAGGCAGTGAAAGAGCACATTAAACAGGGTGAGTGAGCTCCCAGACATCTTAAAACGTGACTGCAATGCAATAAAACAACTGGCAGGTATTACTGTCGAACCAACTACCAAAACACTAAATCCGCAGAACCTGTCGTGTGAAATTCGGAAGCGGGCCTCCTAAGATCTTACTGAGATGGGGCACTGCTGCAGAAAAGGGGTGTCCTTTCGCTGATGAAATAAATAAATAAATATTTGTTAAAGATTAAGACATTCAAATATACGAAGTTTTATTGAGACTTTTAAGATTCAAAACAGATTTACTTGTTTGTTTATTTGTTTGGAATTAATGCAAACCACATTTCCCGGCACCTATATTCTAGCTAAAATTTCGCTTATATGTAACTACAAGTTAACTATGTTTTTTAATGTGTGCATATGATAACACGTTTATAAAGTTATGACTTTATCTGTGTTTTTTGCCATGAGATAAAATGGTGTTGGACTGGAATCACCCATCCTGCTTAAAAGCGAACTGCGACACATTTTATAGGCTACTAAAGGTGCATCATGTAGCAAGTTATGTCAGGCGTTTAATGCCAGTGTTGGGCAGGTTGTAATCTGAAATCTGCGGTAGATTTTAACCATCTTTTATAATTAAGAGACATTGCGTTGCAGAACTAAGTTGCGCTGATGTAAGCAGACTAAATGTTATGGTTGCGTTGCATCAATAGCTCTACTGACAACAGTACTGGCGTGGTACAGTGTATGTGCATGAATTTTTTTTTTGAAACAGGTGAAATTTCTGCATCAGCTAACAGAAACTTAATTCGGGTTCCAAACCGCCCTATGAACATTATCTGCAACTGTGGATCATAAACAGCAGCGGTTATATAGTCCATGATGTGTTTAGAACGGAGGTCTCTGTTATGATGAGCTGCACAATGGTGAGTGTAATACGTGTGTTGCAGCAGAGTTACAGAGCTGCCTCAATTCTTTCATGGTATGAGTACAGGGAGTACAGAGCTCCATCATCTAAAGGGTTTTCCGTAGTGCAGTTAGCCTATACATCATATGCATTTAAAACCACGAAATCAAAAGCTAAACTTTAATTAAAACACGATGCAGAAAATCAGTCTAATATGCGTAGCCTGATCAATACATACATTTTAATCGACTAATCTTTGGTCAGTTATGAGAAATATTACTTATTAATTGATTAAATAAGCGTTTTTCATTGACATAAGCGATCGCACGTCATTCGATGGGGTCAAGCTTTGCAACCTGGCACAAAATCACAAACTTCTCCTGCATCGCAGCCGCGGCTGTGGGTTTTAAACAGTGAGGGAATGACAATGCTGAGTGAGAAGGTTGTTTCACTGAAAAGAAGCATGTGCACCCTGTGCTTCCAGGATGGGACTCCGGGCTCCAGAAGACCTGAGTACAGGGTGGTTTTGAAGTTCATACACTAGAGTGATAAAAAGGGGGGGTGGGGGATCAATTTCTAATTTAATTCAATATTGTGCTGAAAAATCAATGTCTGACTAAGGCTATCTTCTCAGTCCTGTCTGATGAAATTCCATTATATAAGTTTACATAAGTATATTATATAAGAATAAAATATAGATTATATAAACCAGTAATGTGACACAGTAAATGATTACGTCTGTATTCAAATCGGAAGGCAATAAATCTTTACAACCATGGGATTTATGAGCAAAATCATTTGGCAAATGTGCCAGATTTCCAAAGTTTGTGTAAGCTCTGTGGGTCTTTGGCATCCATTTTAGAAGCTTATGGTAAAGTCAAAGACACATGTTACAGATGCGGCGTTCGGCTCAGTGCCCTGCTTTCAGAGCCTCGTCCCCCATTCCTGCCTGCTGCTGTGGTTTCATTGTAACATCAACCGGCACTCTGACCTCATTTGCATGTTGCCACAAGCTTCCAACCAGGACAGTTTAGTGCCCTTTGGGCTCCCCAGTCTAAGCCCCACCCACATCTCCCAGCAGTCCACTCATGTCTCCCAGTGCATCGAGCACAGCTCTCTCTGCGGCACTTTGATAGCTACCCAGTGCACATGCTGACCACCCACCCACACTGCATATCGCAGGGGACCCCAACTATAGCTAATGGATCCTCATTAGAATTCACAAAGGACTTACGACAGCAACAGCGTCCAAGGGTGTGATAAACATATAAGTCACTATGGAAATGTTTACAACTATCCTTGAGGCTGATTTATAGCATAAATAGCATAAAAAACTACTTTTGAAATGCATAACTTTCGCTCTAGCGACTTAAATCTCGCTCTCTGACTTAAATTATTCACTTCAATTACACATTTCAAGTTCACAACATATACAATTTATACAAAGCGAATGGGTCCTTTTGTTGCAGCACAGGTTAACTTGCAGGATAAAGTTTAAGGCTACATTTTAAATTGGCTTAATGAAAATAAACTGTAATAGAAACTGAGAGGCTGGCAAGGGCACCTGTAAGGCTTGAGATGCTGAATTTAACTCAGCTGACTGTCCTTCACAGCCCTCACAACTCGCAGGCACACACACGCACACACACACACACACACACACACACACACACACGCACACACACACATGCAAGCGCAGCTTCCTGACCACATGTCTATTACAACAGGCTGCGTCTGTGATAATGGCTTCCACTGTGCTGGCTCTGTGACTCCTACAGGAATCCGCTCGTGGGACATCAGCCTCGCTTCCTGTGACCTGGACCAGCACCTGCAGCTCTTTGTGACACGGCATTCTGCCCAGTTCTCCGCAGAGGTCAGAGGTGAGTCGCCCTGGCTTTCAATCCATCGGCTGTGGAGCACAAACTGACAGAAATGTGTCCTTAAATTGCATCATCTTCGACGTGACGCCATATGCTGGCAGCCTTGTGTGAAAACACGGGAGAGAGTGAGGATTGATGCCTGAGCAGCTATGGTTACTATACAGTGCATTAGATCAGATTATGTGGACTCAAAGGTATCTTGCCTGGTAAAGGATGTTTACGGCAACAGCTGAGTGACATCTGGGATGTGGTGCTAGCATGATGTGAGACCATGTTTTGGGCAACAATGGCCTCAGAGAACATTCTTGGACATTTGTGGGTCTGCTTGAGTCTTCTGTCCCGTCTCAGAGATCAGAGCAGATGGCTGCCCACAGTTGCTAATGATAAGTACCACGAGAGCCACAAAATTACAGCACTCGATTTAAAAATACCTTGGTGCATAAAGAATAATAAGCAAAATCACATCTGACTGGGGGGTGCAGGTGCACGCAACGTCAGGTCTCAGCTGTTTGGTCTCCAGCAGTCTGCAGCCAGGACCTGTGAAGGACATAATGTTAGAAGATCAGATTGCATTGACTTGGGGCTCTGGCGCCCCCCCCCCCCCCCCAGTTCTATGGCTTCTCAGATTGCGTCACCTCTTTGGGAAAGGGTCAACACCAAGCCGCATGTCACATCGGTGGTACAGCCCCACAGACTGGGCCTGCATGATTAGGTTGTGCAGCAGAGTGCAATCATACCCAAGAACCAATAGCAAGAAATCTTTATTAAAAAAACAGAGTTTAAAAACAAGTCTTTGTCAATCAAGGAAAAGTGAATGTGAGTTACTGTGTGTTATCTTAAAAGACCCAACAAATCAGTAGGTGGTGCAGGTACGTGTTTATCACGGGCAGTGACTCACCTGCCACATCCTCTCAAGGAGCTTTCACTGCTGTACTCTCAACGCTTTGGCTCTTAATATCTAAATCACACCATAAATGTAGCTGGAAAGGAGGTTTCAAGAAGAGCGAGAGTGAACTGGAGAGAAGGATAAGAGGCTTGAGGAGCTGCGCTGGTGAATAGAACCGTATGGGGAGGAGTTTGACAGGCCGGACATGGCACCGGCACCTAAGTTGCGCTGATGTAAGCAGACTAAACATTTCACCGTCTGACTGCTGAAGTCACCGCCAGATCTTTATCATCAAGGGCAAAATCTCCCTGTTTTTCACAGCCTAATGTTGGCAGGTATGGCTGAGATGCAGGACCAGGGTTTGAACACAGTGAAGCCCTCTATGTGTATTGACCTTCCCCAGCTCTGAACAACATGTTCCTGACGGTGCCCCCAGAGGCTGAGTAGGGTACGGCAGCCCAGACAGTCCCCAAGCCAACATACTGTTTCCCATCTTCACAAGTCACGCACGTCTGTCATGACACTGTTTCAGATTAAAAACAAAAAACTAATTTAAAAATCTGATCTTCTGAGATCTATTTGTAGCTTGTGTTGCCTACGTACTAAGATTGCAAATTGCAGCAGTAATTGAAATAGGTATTGTTATGCAAATATATGTTTTTGGTAGTTTCTGTCTTTGAATGTTCCAGTTTGATATATTTTGGAAAGATTTTGAAGTTTTTAAGCTTGTAATTTAGGGAATTTTGAAGGTACTTTGGTGTGCCTGGTTTTGCTGGGAGAAGATTAGGTATGGATGTGTTTCAGACGCACACAGAACCAAGGGAAATGGGTAGTATCATGCTGGTGAAATGGACAGTCCAGCAGAAGAATGTTGTTTGGTGCCTCACACTGTCCTCTGCAGACCAAACAGTCTAATAGCATCCCTTAATCCACTGTAGATATATGTCGTCAGTGATGAGTAAATCCATTTATACTCAATGGTGGTGGTAGAAAAGTGATATCGAGTGAGTTTTTTCAGATTCTCTGGAATTACATCCCATGTCAGTAAACCCGTTGGAACACATATATGAATCTGTACCTCAGTCTTGCCTGAATGTTAACAGCTGGTCATTGCAGTGTCCTGGTTTTTGTATACAGTTGTCAAGTTTCACACAAATTTGGGATTAATCACCACTGCACACAGACTCTGGATTAGTCCCCCTTGGCACACATTTGGGATTAGTCATAGTGTCATATTGGTTTCGGATTTGTTATTGCCTTCCATAACTTTGGGATTAGTTGTGGTTTTCTTGGGATTAGTTGCTGTTTTTCTGCTGGACTCAGATTTGGGATTACCTGGCATGGTCATACACTTAGTTATTGTCTCACTCAGATTCGAGATTAGTTACCGCTTCACACAGATATGGGATTAGTTACTTTCTCATACAGATTTGGGATTAGTCACTGTTTCACACATTTTTGGGATTAGTTGCTGTTAAATGTTTCATGTGATATACCCTTGTTGTGTATTGCTTATGCATTTCTTCAAAGCAACCACACAAATTGGAAGGGTTTTCAAAGGATAATTTTTACTTATTCTTTTTTTTATTGAAAACTTTTTGCCAGTGTTGCATTTTTCATCCAGTCAGTAACCTCAAGGTCAGTGTTAAGATGTAACTGAGGTGCTGTTTCAGAGGTGCTGTGTTGCTTTCTCTATATTGCCCTCTAATGATGCTCAGAATTGCATTTTACTCTATTCAGGTCCATTTAAAATGAGGTGAAATTAAGTCTTAAGAATTTCCATTTTCATTCTGATAAAACTGCTGGATCCAAACATTTAGTCTGTGAAAGTATATGTACTTAGCCAACACACTCGTCCAAAGTGATGTACATCTGAGAATCAGAGAGCAGAATCTGTCATCTGGAGTAACTGGGGTTAAGGACTTTGCTCAGGAGCCCCAGTGTGAAATCCATCTGCTAGCCATGGACCTTGAAATGGCATTTGACTGACTTTCCAGTCGCAGTTACAGAGTCCTAACAACTGAACGTTAAGTTAAAAAAAGAGTGTTATGCACAATTTCAGTAACATAGCAACATAATGAGCTGAAATGTGACCGGCATTCATACGCGCCGCTCCTCTGGACCTTAACATTTGGCCTCTCATCTGACCGAATGGCTTGTTTCCTTCTTTTATGATTTTTTTTCTCCTTCAGAAGTGGAAGGATGAATATTGTCGTTTTGTATTTTATGAGGAACACTCGGGCACGCTACAAAGCTGCAGTCCCTGGACATCAATCACAATGAATCTAAGACCAATTTAATACTTAATCCATCTGAACTGGGTACATTTCCTACCTCTGGCTGGGTTTATTGTAATGTGACTGCGTAGTGGAAGTACCAGCTGCCTCCATCACCCACCCCCCTGGCTTTCACGCCATATCCATTCCCATCACCACCCCAGAATCTGTGATTCTTATGCTTTGTTCCATTTGAACTCAGATGTTTGAAATTCAAGTTCCTTCTCGGGAATTTCAACTGAAATGCTCCAGGAAGTCGGAATCCTGACTTGGAAAGTCGGAGGGACCTCTGCAACCCTGACCTCAGAATTCAAGATGGCTGCACCCTTCATCAACAGAAGTGGAAGCTGTAGCTATATGCTTTGTATTAGCACTTATGTCTTATTTGAGTTTCATTACATCAGTCGTACACACAATACGCTATCAGTGGACATGTTGTGGTGTTTGTATCCGCAAAATACTGTCTAATGCATTTTTATCAACTGGTATCGCTAACAATGGCTAACAACGAACCTGGCTAGGACTGGTGTTGCTAAATGGCTTTCCGACTTGTGCTGGAGCGCGGTTCACTCGGGTATGACATCATTCCCAACACCAGCTTCAGCCCCCTGCTCCGAGGTAAGAATGCAGCATTAACCTCCTGCCACAAACTCAATTAAACCCCCCCCCCTCCCCTACCGCTAACCAGTGAAGTAAAACTCTCCCTCCTTCCATTTTGAACAGCCTGTGCTGTGTGCCTCAGAGAAGCTCTCTGAACAGGCCCGATTTCACCATGACCAAACACCATAAGCACGTCACTGCCAGCCTCTGCCTCGCAGGCGGGATGTAAACAGGCTTTGTTTGCTGTGAAAGTTACTCATAACTGACGATTCGGTGAATTATTCACAGTTTGATACACTGGCTTTGGAAGCTGATCTAACAGAGAACAGAGAAACACATAAACACGCAAGCCTTTATTAATAATTTGCTTTGCTGATGATTTCATGCGGCCTAACATGTTTTCCAGTTTACACAGCTGAACATTCCTCAGCACAGGACAATTAGCCCTCCCAGAAAGAAGAAAAAAATCCACAGGGACCTAAACTACAAAGTTCATGGCATCAGCATCCATATTATCTGCTTGTTTCTGTCCTGCAACCGGGCCGACGTAAGGTTAGTACAGCGGCCCTAAAAAATTTGGGACATATTTTGATTGGTCTGGGTTGGGGGCCCAAAATGATACGATTTGGGGGCCCAGCTTTTTTAGTGGCACCCCCCTGCTGGCAGCTAATAGAATCAGGCAAAGGACAATCAACTAATTTGACAATTAAGACAATCAAGCTTGTTTGTCCAGTTCATCCAAACTGTTGAGAAATAGCACAACAGATTGATACATGCATTAATGAATATTCCAGTTTTTCAGTTCTGTTGTGAGTTCTTTAACATGTAGATTAGGGGTCTCTAACTCTGATCCTGGAGAGCTACTGTCCAGTAGGATTTCTGTCCTACCTGACTTCTGATGAGCCACACCTGTTCTCAGGTAAATATGAGATTTTTTTCAATATCAACTGGAACCTGGTCAAGGATGTTAACTGCAGTTTACATAGCATCAACAAATACATATATGTCAACTAGAATTTAGAAATTTAGCCCTTCTTCATTATTAAACTACATGTATTTAAGAACGGATTGAAGTAGCATATAGTAAATGACCATTAGCAAATACTAGACATGGGCAGATGGGATGAACTAGGCAGCACAGCACCCTCTGGTGGGTGACATCTGCAAGTGAGTCTCCCTCTTCATTCCCGCTGCCCATGTGTCAGAAAACAGCTGATAACTTTAAAAAGCTCAGTCACGA
>JAODJW010000019.1:16324288-16339898 GCA_026777045.1 Hyperopisus bebe
TTTTTCCAATAAGTAAATATCGATGAACATAGCAAATACCTATATTGACTGACATAAAGATACAATTCGGGATTCGATCGTTTTCGACTGGTACAAATGTTATTATAGATGGGCAGAATATGTCCCAGGAACTCACTCCTTCAGACTGTCCGATCTGTGCTGGCGTACAGTTTGTATACTTGGCTATATTAACCAAATAAATGTATATGGTTTCTCAGAATGTGCTTCTGTCTTCTGCATTGGCAAGGTTTCGGGAAAACAGGGGTGAATGAGTCTTTACATACGAGGCTGATGGGGTTAACAGGCGCAGAGCGCTAGCGCGGCCCCGCCCCGGACCGCAACTGGAATTCGGCTGCAGACTGCGCTTCGTCGCGGCGCTGCCTGCGCATCCCGGTCTGTCCGTCCGATCATCCGGGGCTGCGACCTTCCGGGGCCCCGCCCTCCCCCGGCGAGAGCCTGACGCGATCCGAGCATCTCACGGGTCTCTCCCAGCTTCCGACTGCGCGTTGGAAAGGCGCTTCGCCATCAGTCACGGTACGTACCGATGCACCGCAAGCTCGCTGAAGCCGCTCCGCGCTGCAATCATGACCGCCGGCAAAGTCGATTACATGTCCCTGTCAGGGCTGCTGCATCCCTTGCTGTGATGAATTATGTGCGTTTTTCTGTTTCTTCTGCAGTTTTTACGAGTAGCGTGATGGCAGGTGTAACGTAATCCTTGGCTTTTTACGCAATTTCTTTGAGGGACATATTGAATATACTGTTTGCCATGTTCGTATTATATGTTGACAAATTTTTTATTGACATGTGTTGTTTTGGTGCTTTTAGTAAAAGATGCGATTCGTTTTTGGCTTAAACGGGGAGAGTAATTGTGCAACTATTAATCAAATAATCAGACAGCTAGTCGAGCCTATCTGATGTCGACCAAGATACGGTTGAAACTTAGACTGCTAGTTTTAAAATTTGATTTAAATGAACCAGATTAAGGCTGTAATGAGTGATGCCGTTGTGGAGTAAAAGCGTCAGACAGGGTTACGTATACGGAAAAGCGAGTGAATGTAACCTTTATGGCGACAGTACTCACCAGATGGATATAAGGACGTGATCCCGACAGGGTGGCAAAGGAAACACATCTCGCCCGCAATATTGGGCATCAGTCAGTTATATGACGCCTTTTGTGCGAAAGGGTCCCTTCCACTATACCCAGGGGGCACTTAGATTAGGCTGGGGCACATGACCTCATTTTAAAAATGTGCTTTCCATGAAGTCCCAGTGAGGGAACTGGCAAGCTAAGCTCGCATAAATCACAGTATTGATCAGTCATATTTGCGGGCGTATAAAATGTGGATAATGTTGTAAGGTAGCTGAGATTTCTATTGGGTGAGATTTGCTTGGGGTGTTTGGCATTTTATAAGGTACCACTTTATTCTCTTGCTTGGAATCAATTTGTGTAGCACTGGATTTGTATGGGAAATATAATATTATTAATAGAACACTGTATACTGTATAAAAACTCTGGTTCTGTGTGAATGGGCCTACATATACGCCTACTGTTTTCTAACAATATATAAGCTTTGTGATAGTCCAAATAACCTATTTGCTGTTTAAGTTTCTGATCAGGATTGCTTTACTTAAATGTTATTCTGTGAAAGAAAAGAATCATGTTATAATGTGTTTTGAATGTCATAAAACATAAAAGGAGGGTCATCACTTTGTCTTGGTTAATGTTTTTTCTATAAAATAAAAAAATGCAGAGCCAATCGTCAGCTGCAGATCAAATTTGACTCAATAACAGGAAATGCACACACATGCATGCACACACACGCACATACACACACACGCACACACATACACGTACACACACACGTGCGCCCGCACATACACACACACGCACACAGACGCACACATGCACGTATGCACACACAGACACACACACGCATTTCTGTGCTTTTTGGAAATGTAGGAATTACTGGCATGTTATAATCACTGCTGTCGCTGTACCAAACATCTCTAAAAATAGGAATTTCAGCTGTTATGAGCTGCCTACAATAGGTCAATAAAACATCACAGATATGCTAAAACCCCTGTCAAATATCCTTAGAACCATTTTCTCCCCACTGGAAGGCCATGCTTGAGATTTGCATCTTTTATATCCACTTGGGATCCCGACACAGCAGCACAACCTTGGCGAGGTGCGCAGATGTGGAGTGTGCGTAGTGGGAGGTGTCCTTTCCGGGGTTTGCTGGTGCCTTTGTGGAAGGCGGTCACCCTGACACACCGTGGGTGGGGATCTTCATCTGGGGGAGGTACTAGAGTCAGAATGTAATAGATGGGGAATCAAGGGATTGTGGGTAGGACTCTGTAGGCCTGGGGTTTGACAGATCTAGGCAGATGCATCAAGCCATTAGCATGGAGGAATTCTGCATCGCATGACATGCATCACATGATAAGGTTAAATGCATAATATCTTAACAATGCTTACCATACAAAGCCCATAAATCACAGGGTTACTTTTATTGATTGCCTGCATGTAGAGCGGTGCGGCTGACACAGTGCTGTTCCTCTTTTGTGGTCACTCATCTCCACAAAGCAATCAGGTAATCTGCGAGCTCTAGAATCTGTCTGCGTGGTGCATAGTCTAAGCTGACTGTTCAGGCGAGATCACTTGTGCGGAGCAGGTGTGTTCCCTCCGCAGTAATGAACTCGACACCGTAACATGCGCGTATTCTGCATGGCTTAGATTATTTGGACAAGCCTGATTATCCACCGCATTTGAATGTGATGTCTTTAACTGCACTTGAACTAACTGAGCCAGTATTTCAAACACCCAGTAAGTGTATAACAGGGCTGACATGAGCTACCTGCCCCCCCCCCCGTAAAGCCACACTCCCACCCTGGACACTTTCATCCTAGTCCAAAGGCAGCAACTAAGCTTGTGGTCCTTTTTCACTTTGTCATCATTTTGACAACATTATTATTAATATTACACTGCACCATTTTAACAAATCCTTCCTGCTTGCATTATGCTACATAAGCAAGATTGGAAGGCAATATATTTTTAGTGATTCTTGTGACATCATGTGTAGCTCGGGGTTTAAAAAGCTACTCTAAATTTGACTGTACCTTCAAAGTATCTGATCGCACCTGCGTTTCTTTATGCATGTATTTATTGACAAATAAATACTGATTTCTAAAGGCTACTCTCTGCATCTGCATGGATCTTTCGACTGACAGTTTTTTAATTGTTTGGTACTGTTATTTTTAATTTGCAGACGACCCCCCCCCTCCCCCCCACAGTCAGAGGTTTCACCTCTGACCTAAATATATCCCGGTTTTGCACTTCTGACATCCTGACGGATGGTCATTGATTAAGCGGCGACTCCGTGCTTCTAAATGCGCTGCATCTTTCCCATTAATTGAGCTCAGCTGACCACTGGGGATGGATTGCTGATGGAGCCCAAGCCTGCGGGCTGTGAAGCTCACTGCTTTCAGACATGTAACGTGAGAATGGGCAGGCTTGCTCCAGGCGTCAGCAGTCTGGCCTCAGGCCTGCCTGCTGTTTCTGAGCCACACCCAGAGGCAAGAGCAACTACTTCATGAAAATGTTTGGTTGTATCCATCATATCAAACCTGCAATTCTTAATCATCTGCTGTACTGCCAATTTACATAGTGACATATTTCCAGCTGCCAAGTACAGTTTGTGATGTGTAGCAGTAAAACACATTGTTTTAGAGGGCATAAATAATGTACTATTATGCTATTACTTATGTATCAATTAACCACAAGTCTTAGTTAGATACTGATCTCATATTTATTCATCATTAATGGATTGTAACATCTTTTATCTCAAGCAGTTGCTATATCTGTTACTATATCTAATTCTGTAAACCTTTGAAAAAATTAGTCCTTCATTACTGAAAGAATCACTGAAGGAACAAATAAAGAATAGCGCGACATACTGATCTCATGTTAATTCATCGTTAATCAACCGTGACGCATCTTTTATCCCCAGCAGTTACTATATTTGTTACTATATCTGTTAATTCTGTAAATCTTTTTGAACTACTGAATTAACTACTGAAGGAACAAGTCATGAATAACACGTGAAATACTGATCATATTACTGAATCTTGATGCATCTTTTATCTCCAGTAGCTACTATATTTGTTCATGATTTGTGCTTCCGTAGTAACTGAGTTATTACTAAGTATTTGTGCATCGTCATGTAAGGTGTTACTGTAAAACTTAATCCTCCCTAACTGAACATAACAGATACAGGATCCAGCAGCATCACCATGGCGACTGGTCCCATCTGACTGCAGTTTCCCTGGGCTGCTTTAGGGCCCCCCAGCAGCAAAGCTCTGAGTTCATTACCGGCCCAGACGGCAGCCTGCTCCTCTGGCGTAATGACGGCACTGCAGTTAAATGGTTCTGTGGCCTATTCATAGCCTGGCTCCTTGACTCTTCTCCTCCAGTGAATAATCATTGGCAGCTGCCCACAGGTCTGACTTACTGTCCTGTTTGGGTTTTATCCAGTTCAGTTGCAGCTCCTTCTCCCTCTTGAGATTAACAACAAAGTGTCATCAGCCTCTGTGTTCTACAATTAGGGCATCAAACTGGACCCTAATTCAGGAGCTTAGGAATTAAATGTCTCGGTAACACTTTCTATGAATGCAATGTGCATACTGTATGAATCTATGAACACATTTACCACACATATTAATGCATTTATAAAGCATCTTAAACATGGCTATAAATATGTAAGAAAAAATGGCACAATCTCGGGTTGGCACCTGCCCAGGGTTGGTTCCCGCCTGCGCCCATTGTTCCCGGGATAAGCTCCCAGCCCCCCGCGACCCCAGTGGGGATTAAGCGGTTACGATAATGGATAGATGGATGGCATAACACATTATAGCCATGTGTATTGTGCATTATGAATGCTTTATAAAGTTCTCATCTATAATGCACTATAGATACCTTCATAATGCAGGTAGTCAGTATAAGAATTAAGGATGCTGTGTACTGCATTATGAAGGTATCTGTAGTGTATTATGAAGTATTATAATCAACACTATGATGCCTTATATCTGTCAAAAGATGATGCTATGATGCTTTATTAATTCTTATACCAACCATTATAATGCATTATGAAGGTATCGATAATGCATTTTAAATGACAGCTTTAAGTAAAGTGTTACTACTGTCTCTTCAAGTAAAGAGTCGGCATAAATCTCCATATGTACGCTGGCAATTCCAACTGGGCCAGAAAGGAGCCAGAGATGGCCAGGCCCCAGCAGAGACGGCACCCTTAGGCGTGACCTCAATTAGCAGTGAAGCTTGATGGAGATTAGAAGCGGAAGCTTATGGTCCTCCCCAGCTCATATGACCTGGATTACAGGAGGGAAAAAAACTGGGACGCTATCTTTGTGAGAAGGAATGAAGCTGAGAAATTTCTGCAGCAGAGGACAGTGTGGAAATACCACAGGATCTGCAGCATTGTGTCTGATTGATCTCAGAACTATATCTAACTGTATAAGATGGGAAGAAAACTATTCTGTAATATTCTTGTTAGATATATAATGATAATATTATTGGTCAGTTAATCATTCCATCCATGGATTTAGTTAATTGGTAATTTATTGGACTAATAATTGGAGTAAAATTATTAGTAGTAGAATAATTGGATTATTATAAATATAGTATTATATATAATATTTTGTAAGCACGTAAGACCCAAGTTACAAAGCAAATTCTACAAATATATCTTTCAAATTGTAAAACATTTACCTGGATTGTAAACTGCTTGTGAGCTGCTGTTCAGAACCTGTTAGGCGTACGGAACTGTCATGTTGGAGTCCGTAGATATTCTTTAAAAGTCCTGAGCAGAAAATACCTGAAGGAACATGCCAGCAGTACCAGCTGTGGAAAGTCAGATTTACAGCGTGTACTGCATGCCACAAAGCCTCGTGTGCAGTGTCAGCCCAGCAAGCAGTGCTGCTCGCGTTCACTATTGTTGCTGTATCAAAACAAGTGAAATGCTGTCAGAACAAGACATGTATATAACAAGACTGCCAACTGTCACGCATCTGGCGTGACACTCACACTTTCAGACTCTCACGCTCACGCAAGAAATCGTACGGCAAATCTATATTATTCCATTATAAACCTAAAATTAGCAGCATCAAAAGCTTTGGGGTAGTTTTTGCAAACCTTACAGGCTATTTACAAGTTAATAAAACTGTTACATACACCTCGAATTGAATATCTCATTCCAGCCAGCTGACCAAAGTTGGCATACCCGATATAAAATGTTTAAACTTTGTTTCCTTTATATCTTAGTAGTGTAAGTATGTCTGTTTTAGAAATATTAATGCCTTTTATAAAACTTTGGCCCCTGATTTGTGTCAGGCACAAAGTGGCATGAAGCAAACATCTTTGCTAGCAAGAACCCAAAGTAGTTGTCATTTTCCGGTCCGATGCCCATGGCCTTTAAATGGCAAATGTACTTGCGCCCATCTGAGTGCCCATAGGTGGATCAGTCTTAAAATAGGGCAGAGTCAGGGGCGTTGTTGTCACATTGCTGTTTTAAGGCAGTGGGAAGTGATTGTGCTTTTGAGCAGTAAAAACATGGTCTAAAGTTAATGGCGCAGTATTCCACTGTTATTTTAAGGCTGTGTTATCAAGATAGTAACATAGGTCTGCATAGGTGTGTGCACAACACGCGTACAATGCTGATTACATACACAGGGACACACAGCAGCGCACAGAAATGCTAAAGATTAAAAATAAAAAGATTACAATGATTATTAATGCGTACATCCAGATATTTTAAGTAATCTGTCATAATGGCGGCCAAAGGAGAATCAGGATCTTCCGCCAGCAGAGCAGCATGACACTTGTGGTTCATTTATTGTATTGCTTTGTTGCAGGAGTTTTATGTAAAATAATTTAATATTTGTAAAATATTAAATAAAGACAAATCCTTGGACAGTAAAGATTTTCGTGCAGGCTCTGCCATCCTTAGATACGAGAGTACGAGAGTAACGATAGACTTTCACAATACTAACATCCTTCTGAAAATTAACAGGATAGGCTGCTGTGTAAAAATCAAAATAGGCATAGTAGCCAGTTTTTCTTTTATTTGGTGAAAATTTGAATGCAACCTTCTATGCATTATAATAATAAATAATAATAGTTTGAGAAAATATCAAAAAGCATATTTAAGCAATATTTAATTCTTTTTCCTGCTCATATATTATATCATATATTAATCATATATATAATATATATATATAATATATATATCATATATTAGTCACTTAATGCCCACTTCCACATCCAAAAGTGAAAATGTGTCTCGCGCTGCACTTTATTGTCACATGTCCACGGAAATGCAGACCTCGACTTTGGTGGAATCCTGTCACAGATGGTCTGCTCGCGTGCCTTCACTGTGCGCTTGTGCAGATTCGTTTCCTCTGCAGAGAAGCGGCCTTTTCTTCGACCTGACAAATCTGCTGTTATGTTAGCAATCCACTAAGCTCCAAGCGCACCTGGCTTTTAAAGAGTTGGAGATGACTCTGATAGGTTGATAGTGTGTTACGCCCCAAACACACCCATGACTAATTACGAGAATTAATATCACCCGTTTGGGCCATGCGCTTGACAGAGCAACTATTTTTCCGCCATTAAACTAGCAAAAGTGGAACCTGCCAAATGTGCTTCAGACCGGGTGCTTTAGATTGTTTAAATTGGGCCCTTTGTGCCTAATTCTAAACATCACTTGTTCCATTTGAGGTTACTTTTCAATGAGTAATTGAGAAAAAAATTGCCGTATGAGTGAATAGGTATGGTGGCATTCATGAAGGTACTCATTAATGCATTAATTTTTCTGCAGGGGAGGTAGTTTACTAATTAATGCAAACCCTCCAAAAATAAGAGGGTCATTAATGTATGCCTAATTAGGCAAACGTGTAACTGAATCAAACTGCGGAATAAAGATAGGGCAACATCAATGACAGCTAATTCCCTGACTGCAGTGCTGGTGTGAAATGGGCACATGAGCAGGTGAGAATCACCCATCGCCTGGCGTCAAGTGGCGTGTAATTGGCTCTTTTCATTTCATTTGTGTGACCTGGTGTTTTGGCGAGAAAATTGAGTTGTTTTACAGCTAAGTGTGTGGAGTCCAGGGCTGCCAGGTTAAGTGCCCTTCTCAGTGACGACCTCACTCCAAGCCATTCCTGTTAGCACTGGGGGGCCAAGAGGTAAATATGAATTAAACTGGAACATGCAGCCTATGGCATCAACTCTGACACAGAAATGGAGTCACACCTCGTTCAGTTCAACGGCGCCATTGATTTAATGTTGCAGCTGCTATGGAGGAGCTAGATTACTTATAACAGGTGCTATAACTTCTCCCCTGTCGTAGATTTCGCTGATTGGGGGGGTCCACTCAGTTCACTTCATTGATTGATTGGGGGGTGTAATCAAACTCGTAATTTAGCCATGTGGCTACGTGCCTGAGTACAAGATGTATAGAAGCACAACCCACAAAAAGCTTTGCAGAATAATGAAATGCTAAATAAACTCCATCTTCAAGCTCAGGCAGCCCCAGTGTGTATTTTGGACAAAAAAGTATATTGCATGTATAAAAACAGCAAAACTCAGCCCCATAGCCCAATATATCCCAGCAAGGCAGTTAGAAAAACAAATTTGCTAAGTATAGGTCTCTGTCTAATTTAAAAGTAAAATGTATTGTATGGCAGTTTGATAAAGCAGGCAATGTGTAGGCTTATCTGCGAGAGCAGAAGACCAAGATGGAAAAAACGGTTAAAAATGGCATTCCTCAAAGCTATACATTGTAAATAATTTAATGGAATCAGCGTAAAAACTACACTGACCAATGGTGTTATCAAATGTTCAATAGATGAGAGCTTCATAAAGCATTCATGGCTATTATGCCTTTTTATAAATATTTATAGCCATTTTTATAATGCTTTATCAATGCATTGTAATGTGTTATAACCGTGTTCATAAATTCTCATAGGCATGGTGTTCACAGAAAGTGTTACCGACATATTTATTAACTTTGACATTTCTAGGTGATATTTCCAGTCATTCTAGAAATTCTACAGGTTAGTGGGTTTGGGATGACTATGGCTTAGATAACTGGACCAAATGACAGAGCTGCTCAGGGAATACAGCACTGTCATTTCTGACAGCAACAAATCTAGTTAAGAGTGTGCCGTAACTGAATGGCACCATAGAGCTATTACCATTTTAATGTGTGCAAAGGCACTGCAAAAACTGTAATAGTAATACTAATCTATTCAAACAAATTCATTAATCAATTTTGTAGTATTTGCTCTTTAGATGCTAAAGTTGTGTTGGTATTCCGTTGTGTTTTTTTGGAGGTTAACTTGGAGGATATAGACCCAAGTGCTCTCAAGAAAACTCGTGGAATTCATCAGAACATCTAAAGGAATTGTTGTATCCATATTGGGAATGTTCTGAATCTCCAGCATTAGCCAAAATGTGATTGAGGGTTGGTACATGTGGGCCGAATGTGTATGTGAGGTGAGAGCCAGCTGTGTGCAAGAAGATACATAGTGATTGTTAATCATATAGCCCCTGCCTTATATGTACATTTATTTCTAATTAATTGGCATGATTTTGCATGTGACCCTGTCTGTAGAATATCTGCAAATCGCTCTTGGATAATAAGTAGTCAGCACCTGTTTCCATTGCTGGAACATGGAAATTTTTTGGTAAAATGACATCATTTAATGTTTGAAATGTTTCGGGACCTTGTCTGTTTCGCTGACTGCGAGTTCCCGTGGAAACGACCCGTCTTGTCAAAGTAACATTTTGACCATTCAGCATCCCTGACTGGACCGAAGTCATAGATTCCCTCCTCACCCAGGACTTGGCGGAGCCCTGAAAGATGTGACTGCCAGTCTCCCTCATTACGTTGCAGGGAGGCTCGTTGGCGTGTCCTTGAGATCAGATGGATGACAGAGGTCAGCTGATAAAACACATCCACTCAGTCCCCAGGGAAGTTTGGAAAGGCATGAAAAACGAGTATATTTTAAGGTCTTTCTTTTTTCTCTGCCATTGACAGCTTTACGTTTTTAGCTTCAGGGTGTGCAAGTGTTAATAAACTCCCTGATGCTGTTTAGCTATAAAGGAATTGTTCGCAAAAATGATACCAGTTCCATACTGTACCTCGATATCGCAATATGACGGAAAGCTAATACAACTCCGTGGAGTTTGCCCAGAGGGAGGCATGGAGTCATAACTCAGGGAAAGGGTCCTTCCTGAGGGCTTTAAAACATGTCCACAGGACTGCTTTAATGAGAGCGTAACCACAGGCACAGCTGTAGGTGTCTCAGACATAAATGAGAACCTCTCAGGCTTCCGCACACTGGACAGGCACAGGTCATATGAATCAGCTTCACACATCTAACAGGCTGCACTTTCTTGTTACTCACCAAGTAAACCATGATTCCTTCCAGTCTGGTCCAGCTACCTGCTGAGCCTGATGCTACCCAAATCACCATAGTGCTTTTGTGGTGCTCTGGTGCATTCGTCATGCTTTAGTCTTGGGAATTACCCCTACTGGGGGTAGTTAGCGAAGGCATAGTACACTACAGCTCATTAGCACCTCACTGTACGGCTTACATCTGCAGGCAGTACAGGCTCTGTGACTCAGTTGGGCGGAGTCATAGCAAGGAAGAGTCACAGCTGGGTGCAGTGAGTTTCAGACGGCCAACGGGCCCTGGGTAAATGCAGCTACAGTTCAGGGTGGGGGGAGTCCTAGCTGGATAATGTCCCTACAGTAGATGCCCTCCCCTTTTCCCTTGTTTTTACTCTATTCCTTTACTATTACTGTAAGGTTCCCTGAAGGCTGTGGAGAGAAAGACCTGCCCCCCACGGGCCAGACTGCTCTGATTTTTGCAGTTAAACATAGTTCACTGGCATATCATGCTTAATTTAGTTTGTCTGGTTGGGATGTGGGTGCTACCGGCCTGTCAGCTGATGCCCCAGCAGCATGCTGCTCTCCACAGGCGTGGAGCGAGCTGTTTTCCGCCTGCACAGAAATGCTGCAATGCGTCTGACAGCACGGAGACTGGGTCAGTGTGACGGGGCTGGCGGCAACCGTCCCTATGGCAACAACCAATGAAAGAGCTGCGTTCTCTAGCTGGAAAGAGGCGGTGCTGTTGCAGGAACTGTGTGCAGAGCTAACTGAGCTGGTGAAATCTGCAAACAAGAGATCTCTGTAAATGGCAGTAAACGACCTGCTCAAATATGAGGAGCAGATATGAACTTTAAGAAGACATGTTGGACAGCACCTGCTGTTGTGTTAATTTAGGTGTTGCTTGGAAAGAACTACAGTTGCCAAGTTCTTGTGTATAATGGACTGAATTCTGGTAGAAGTCCTCTAAAAGCCAGCTGGGTTAAAATAAATGAAAATGACCTCATATTGGTCCAGGTAATACCAGACACATTGATTCTCCTTTATGAACTTGTCTCTTAACTGGCGATGTGAAGAGTTAAGAGAGAGAGAGAGGATGCCTCTCAAGTTCGCTCTCCAGGAATTTCACAAACACTTTTGGCCATCAAACAGGCCATTTTGATCTCATGGCCTCCCGATGGTACAGTAGCACAGTCAGTCCTAGTAGCCATCATAGAGGGCATGGCGTGTCCACCACAGTGATGTCATTCCTCAGGTCCAGAGAAGGCCGTCAGTTCCCTCAGGCTGTGGCAGGTTAGTCACACTGGTTCGATACTCATCTGTCATTATGCACTCTCTCCCTGGACAGTGGATTTGGGACCTTCACTAATCACAGAGCTTCACTGTCACCCCCCCCCCCCCCCCCCCCCCCGCAGGCCCTGCAGGTTTACTGCTGCACAACAAACTTTTGGAAGGAAAAACCTTCCAGGCAGACTTGGAGCCATGAAGAAGTGCTGTGACTTCATTCCGTTTCTAGATAAATTATTGAAACTGATTAAAAAATAACTATGTCCTCCTTTTGTAAAACACTGTGATCTGCACATAAAATGGCCACCTTCTTAACATACATGACCCATCCTATCATAAAGAGTAAAAGGGCAAACTCTGCTTAATCTGCCCATTTTCTTCCTTCTTGTTCATTCTTCTCCATGTGGTCTTGACTATTTCTGTAACAGTGGTCATATAGAACATATTCTGTCATACGAGATGCAAATTGTCCTTCGGATCTTTTGTTCTCTATGGAATTATTTCAGTTTAATCAGCTGATGGACAGTGTAGATGCAAAGATCACACAAAGTAAATATCAGTACACACTCTGGACCTGGAGCTGCCAATGACACAGACTTTGGTCTGGAATTTAACCTCATGTGCTGTCATGCGCTGTGGCATTAAAACTGAGAAAATTGAAAGCTTGTCTTCACACACCATTTAACTGATAGATGTGTTGGGAAGCACTGTGGCTCATCTGGCAGCCACTTGGTCTCTTTGTACGATGCTCACATAAGCAGATGCTCCTGACACTGTGAAAACGTTTTGCTGTTTTCTGAAGCTTATACAGACATAGCAGGACCCTAGCCCCCCCACAGTGGCTGGTGCAAACTCAGTACACATAAAATCAAACCCCCGACCTGGAGGTGTGTGACCATAGCAGTCCTCACTAGGCCAGCACTGTGTATATCACGTAAGTAGCTCCCATTGCGCTTGGCCATTGGCTCTTTCCTACCAGCAGCAATAATGTCAAATCAGTCTCTGTAGTGGTGGCTGCTTTAAGTGAGCCGTTATATAACACAATTTTAACATTTTGCTTCACAGTTTAGTGTAAGGCTTTCCATTTTCTGGCTTTCATTTTGATCTAGGATGCTTGTATTTAAATCCTTTTGTTTTTTTTTTTTGTTTTTCGCAGAATCCCGGTTTCCTTGATTTTCTGCCCACATTTTTCGGGTTTCCAGCTGACTTTCTAGCTTCCTGTTTGCCCTGGGATGCATTGTAACATTGGGCTGGATACACTGACTAGCTAGAAGGATCCAAGTATTATATGAATTAGAGACCGCAGAACAGGGGAAATAACCAGTGCAAACCAACAACTTGCACATGTGTGAGCTGTGTCTACAGCAAATACCTTTCTCAAACGTACTCGAATGAGGGTCCCTGGTGACTGATGTCGGGACCCTGCTCAAGATGTAAAGGGAAGGATGTGAACAGGAATGTAATAATCAAATTAGTGAAAAGATAAACCAAGCTTAGAGTGAAAATCACCAGCAAATTAAGTTAACAAGTCATAAACCCTAAACCAGAGCATGTAAGGCAGTTGACTCTAAAGCCTGTGAGCATGTTTCATAGGATACTGGTGGTGATACACACTGATGGGATTCAGGTCCAGACTGTCCTGGTCCTTTATCCATGTGTTCCTATGGGCTGCATCCCTCCCAGGTGCTGGATATTGCTGTGGATCATATTCTAGCAGGTGGCAGTTTACATAGGGCTGCAGGGCTGCCATTGATAATGCTGGGTGTGACGGGGAGAGCAGGTGGGCTTTTAGCAAGGAAGTATGGAAGATAGGAGACATTTTCATCGCCATGTGTTGCCAATTTGAGGGGAACAAATAAGGCAGTTCTAGGTATACTTAGACCTGGATAAGTAATCTACTTCAATCCACTCTAATTCGAGTCTTCGGGAACAAATAAAGGTCCTGGTTTAAAAGTTTTACTTGTCTATTGAGTAGGGGTTTCGTATGGGCTCCATACGAAACCCCTTCCATACCCATGAGGTGAATTGTGGCCCTCAGTCAGTGATAAGATCGTCAGGGATCCTATGTAGATGAAACTAAATGGAACAGGACTTCAGCCACTTCCATTGTCGAGAATAGCTTGGGTAATAGAATTAGTCTGCAGGCTTTTGAAAATCTATCCACCGCATCACTATGTGTTCTGTAGAGAAAGGCATATCCATAATAAAATCAAAGGCAATGTGATACCATTGCTGGTATGGCATAGGAAGGGGTTGTAAGGACCCAGCTGGTGGGTGGCAAAAGGACCCCAGGACAAAGGCCTTTGTGTCCCTTTTCCACTCTGGCTAGCAAAAATGGTCCTGAATCTGCTACCTGATACCCCTGGATGCATTGGAAATCCAGTGACATTAAGCTACTCGAGCTGAGAGCCTCTGTGTTCCTTTCAGACACATAATTTGTGACTCGGCATATTTTGTGGAGGCGGATTATCCTGCTTTCCCTAATTGCAACCGAAGGCTAAAACACTACATAAAACATGGTAATAAGTTGTCTCCTCCCTTGGGGTTCAGATAATGGTGCCCTTCCATATCCATGATAAGGCAATAGCCTTAGTATGTTTTAAAACTAACTTCTGTAATTAGAAATTGCAATAGCAAACTTTGAAAAGAAGAGGGCCAGGCAAGGGTTTAACCGTTTGGGTTTTTCAGACTACAGACTTTATGATTGGTAAGGACCTTTGTACCTTCAAGTTAGTGTCTCTGTTCTTCAAGGCTGACTTCATGGGTCATGAACTTAAGATGCAGTGCCTGGTCTTTGAGATAAGACTGCCTCAATGCTGATGTCAGATACATTAACACTACAAAGGGTTAAGACGGATCATGATGTGTAAAAGTAGGAGTAGACGTGAACCATCCTTTTGGTTGGAGACTCCAACAGTAGTTTGCCATCATGTGTATGTCCCATCTGCCTTGGTATCTCTCCTCCATCACCTTCATATCCTGGTTGAACCTCTCGCCTTGTTCCTCGCTGAAGTCTCCAAGGTTATCTGAAAATCTGTTTTATTGCTATGGAGATAGTGCATCTTTATGCTCATATTAACTCTCAATTAAATTCCTGAAGTTAGCAAGCATATCCTGCACCAGTTCTTCATAATTGTCTGCTCAGTGATAACCCAAGTAGTTCTTCACAACAGAGACAAAACTCTTCTAGGCCGAAACCTAAGTGTCATTTATGCATTTGGTAAATGCAGGCTCTTCTTGATGAAGTCACAATGTTTACATGTATTTATATACTGTACTTATTAAGACAGAACATTTTGGGTATAAACCAAGACTGGGTTGACAAACTTATACTGTAGCCGACTTCTTTTCTCTGCAAATTCACAGTTGAATTCCGGCTTCAAAAAGTTGCTCTTATAGCATTTTAGGCCGACAAATTGAAATGCAAAATAATTATATGGGATATTTCATTACCTAAGACACTGTTAAAGAGTCAAAAGACAGACCAAAATCTATTGCATTTGTTATCACACACAAGTCGCATTGGGGCAATGCATTATTTTCATGGATGTCCATTATCTCAAAAACTAGAACCAATTCAGTAATAGGATTTTTTAATTCAGAACCCTCAAAATACCCTAAATCCATTCAAAAAACCTTGGTACCTGAAAAAAATTGTAGAATACAAAATGCAAAAAACAAGAAATATAGTGATTCCTTTACTGAAGTAGGGCTGGTCTATAAAAAAACTGATTCAAATAGAATTTACATTTCTCAAGTTCTACATAACGTAATTCTAGCTTTGCCTGATAAATCTTATCTGGGGAAAAAAGGTATTTATATACTTATATATATATATACACATATATACTGTA
>JAODJW010000019.1:16339998-16371778 GCA_026777045.1 Hyperopisus bebe
TATATGAATATTCCGTCATATTGTTGAAAAATGGTGAGAGCATTCACGAAACCGAATGGTAGTACAAGGTACTTAGAGTGACCACTGACAAGATAGATGATATGGGACACTGTCAAGTTTTTTTTTGTCTGACTGCCTTTGTATTTTTTGTAGGCCAAAGAACGCTACATCATAAAGGAGATGCTCTTGAAACTGTTGTCTTAGTGAACCCATCAGAAGATACAGTTGTTTCTGAGGTATGTTTTATTGCTGGAAATCTTCAGTGAAATTACTAGTTAATTAAAATGCATGAGGCCGTTTAATAAACACCAAGATTTAGTGGCTCAATCTGCTATTTTCCTCACTATCTTGTCCCTCTCGACTCCTGCTTACCACCAACCCAGGTCCATTCCCTGATCTGTGATTCATCTGCTCACAAGTTATTGATTCTGAGTGGCCAGAGCTCAGACTCAACTGGTGACCTCATCTTGCAAAGTGGGCCATTCACCTTCCAGCGCTTCTCTGCCATATTCTCTTATCTTGGGGTGAGAATAAACAAACTCAAATGTATTTGTTCAGTATTTTAGGTAACACCGATGTGCTTTTGCTCCAAGTATAGACAGAATGTAGCCTCTAAATCTGAAGCACTGCTAATTGTACACATCTTTTAATGCAGTCTGGAATGAGTGTTTCACTTAAATTGTAATATAGACAACAATAAAAGACAAACTCTTGAAATGGTATGCTGAACTGATTCTGTTTTTTTTTCCTTCCCCTCATTCCACCTTGAAGGGTAGTGGCCTACTGACTAGTACAGACCCAGAGCAGCGGGCCCAGCTCACACTGTCCTGTCAAGGAGAGGGGAGCTGGAGCTCGCTAAGGCAACACAGCTCACTCATCCCAGAGTTCTTGGACTACAGACTGAACCCGGCACCAGTGTTGCCAGAGATGGAGGGTGTTACTGAGTTTACGGAGTACATCTCGGAGACAGTGGATGTCCCATCACCCTTCGACCTCCTAGAGCCACCCACTTCTGGGGGGTTTCTTAAGCTGTCCAAGCCATGTTGCTACATCTTCCCAGGAGGACGAGGAGACTCTGCGTTGTTTGCTGTAAATGGCTTCAACATTTTGATAGATGGAGGATCTGAACGGAAGTCATGCTTCTGGAAGCTTGTCAGACACCTGGACCGCATTGACTCCATTCTTCTCACCCACATTGGTGCAGACAATCTTCCAGGGATCAATGGACTCCTCCAGAGAAAGATAGCTGAGAAGGATGAGGAACACTCTCAAGGCTCTGCTACCTATAGGGACTGGATGAAGAATATGATCTCACCAGAGCTAGGGGTGGTGTTTTTCAATGTACCAGAGAAGCTACGAATGTCTGAGTCAACATTAAAGGTGAAGCGGAGCATCGAAGAGGCTTCACTCACACTTCAGTACCTCACTAGACTGGGAATTAAGCCCGAACCTCTCTTCAGAGTGGTCAGCAACACAATTGAACCCATTACACTTTTCCACAAACTGGGTGTAGGTAGACTAGACATGTACGTTTTGAACCCAGTGAAGGACAGCAAGGAAATGCAGTTTCTTATGCAGAAATGGGCAGGGAATAGTAAGGCAAAGACCGGCATTGTGCTTCCCACTGGCAAGGAGGCAGAGATATCTGTTCCCTACCTGACATCGGTCACTGCTCTTGTTGTGTGGCTCCCTGCCTGCCCCACGGAAAAGATTGTCAGAGTCTTGTTTCCTGGCAATGCACCACAAAACAAAATATTTGAGGGACTTGAAAAGCTAAAGCATTTGGATTTTTTGAGATACCCAGTTGCTACTCAAAAGGACCTATCTTCTGTGGCTCCTTTACCAGTAATAAAGCAGACGAAAGTTAAGCACAGAACTGATAGCAAAGAGAGTCTTAAATCATCCCCTAAGACACATGCTAAGGTTTCTAAAAAAGAAGCTGAGGAGGATGCATCAGAAACCAAGAGTGACTCTGCAAAGGAAAACAAAATTGAAAAGAAAGAGAAGAAATTAAAAGAGTCTGATAAAATTACTAAACCCCTGAAAACATCTGACCCAGTAAAGCTGGAAAAAAAGAAATTACTGAAAGAGAAGTCAATTAAAAAGCCAACTAAGGAGAGGGTGTCTAAGATAGATGAGAAGAAGGAAAAAGAAAAAAAGGAGATCAAGAAGGAAAGGCGTGAAGTTAAGAGAGATGACACGTCTAAAAAAGATGAGAAAAAAGATGTCAAGGTAAAGGAAGATAAAAAGAAGGACACTGCTAAGACTGAGCTTAGGAAGCTCACCAAACCTGATCTAAAGCCCTTTACCCCAGAAGTCAGGAAGACTCTGCACAAGGCTAAGGGTCATACGAAACCCAAGACCGATAAAACCAAAAGTAAACCAGTTCAGGAACAAGCCACTGATCAAACATTAACTGCTGAAGAGACACCATCACTATCAGAAATGCCAGCCACAGTGGAGAGTCGTTCCATTGTCTCCTCTCCAGAAGATCTGACCAGGGACTTTGAGGAACTTAAAAGAGATGAAATTTCAAAACAGGAAGCTGAATCAGTTCATGATAAGGCTCTTGTAAACGATGCTGTAATTACAAGCCTTCCTACTGAGACTGAAAAAGAGCAAATCGTCCCCCAGTCTGATTTCACACATGCCGCAGAATCCCTATCTGAGGCAAAGCAGCCTTCACATCAGCAGCCATCAAAAGATGAAGAGAAATATGAGAATGTGGATGCAACCATGAAGTCTGAGAAAGTAAAGAGTGATCTGAAGATAGGGGAACCAGAGGAAAGTGTCACGGTAGCTGAGGCAGGTGACATGAAACTGGGGAAAATAAATGAGGATAAAGAAATACAAAAATATGAATTTCAAACAACCAAAGAGGAAGCGGAGTCTTTTAAGAAGGCTAAACTTGAGGAAGGTTTAGAGGACAAGATGAAGATAGCTGGACAAGCAGAAGCTGAAAAGATAGAGAGTCTAAATACAAGTGATAAAGCGCTGAAAATTAACGATGAAGACAAGGAGGATTTTGACAAAGACTGGAATATTCCGCCTCCTCCAGAGGAGCATTATGCAGCCAAAAAAGAGGATGAGACTCTGTATCTGCCCAACATAGGCAGTGTGACAACTGCAGGAGATCATGTTTCCTTTATACAAGATGAGACCATTCCAGGATATTCTGAAACTGAACAGACTCTTTCCGATGAGGAAATTCATGAGGAGACCGAAGACAGAATACCACACCTGCACTATGAAATGAGCAGCTATGACATTTCTGTTCCTGATCAGCCAGGTTCCTATGATGCCATCCACGGCATGAGAGAGATTAAAGCAACAGCCGGGACCGTGGCAGGGAATTTATCAGCAAAGAGTTTTATGGGAGGTCCAGATCCTGCATTAGCAGTGTACTCTACCAGCATTGTTGCAGCACCCCTAGCAGAAGAGGAGCATGTCTCTTTGGCTACTTCCATTACAGAGTGTGATAAGCTGTCATCTTTTGCTACCTCTGTTGCTGAGGATCAATCTGTGGCATCTGTAACAGCAACCCAAACAGAAACTGAAACTGGTAAAAGCTCATCACTCCTGGATGTGGTCAACAGCATTCCATCATCTGTCCACACTGAAGCTACCCAGGGAAAGGAGTACCTACACTCAGCAGGGACTATTTCTCCTACTTCCTCCTTAGAAGAGGATAAATGTTTTAAATCGCCACCTACTGAGGAATACCAACCCTTTGTGCATGGGACAGAGAATGGAGGAAATACCATACATGTGCATGATGAGGAAGATGAAGAGGAGGAGGAAGATGAGGACCAAACTCCTAATGTGGACATTCCACTTAGCAAGCTCCAAGAAGGATATGCGTCCCCACTGCTGTTTAACAATACAGAGAAAGATTGTGAAGCTCCTGCATCATCCTTAACACAACCAGTTCCAGTAACTGCAGCTGATCTAAAATCTATTTCTTCTCCAGTTGATATTCAGGCTCCTTTTACCAAAGCTGATGTTATGGCAATTTCCTCAAGGATATCTCCTCCACCCTCATTTGCCTCATCAATCAAAGAGTCCATTCCTTTTCCGGAGACTGAGGAAAGATGCCTCAGCCCAGAAGACAGCACCATAAAAATGGCCTCCCCTTCACAGTCTGGACCAACCAGTCCAGGTCCCATATCTTTCCAGAAGTTCCCTGAAGAGGAGAAGATTAAATCACCATTTGAACAACAGCACACAAAGCAGGAGACAGAATGTGAACAACGGGTCACCACAACATATGAGAGTGGTGATCAGAATGGAAAGACTGGCCGGAGCCTACAGGAATATGACCAAAACAAGCATTCACCGCTTCCAGGTCTGAACAAAGGGCTAGCTTTGGAAAAGGACACAAAACCGACACCTATTGCAAACGAACAGGAGAAAGACAAAGACACAAAGTCTGATGCAGAAGTGAAGGCATCACATTCTCTACCAAAGAGCACTGTAAGGGAAAGGATAATGTTTGAAGAAAGTGATGATGAGACAGAAGGGGATTACTATGAGGATCTCAGACTGTACAATAAAACTAAATACACTGAGGAAAGAGAGAGTCGATTCCTGGATGAGGATGGCATTCTTGAGAGAAAGGAGTCCACCAAAGAGAAAAATATGAGAGAAGCAGAAGAAGGACAAGAAAACAAAAGCTCTGTTACTTCTTACTTGCAACCCACAATGGATACCTCTTTAATAGGTAAAGAACATGAAACTCAGGATTTGAACTCAGATGAAGAAGAGGAAGTTATACACACTGGTGGAGCAGGGTCCAGACCATTATCGCTAGAGTCCAACCAGTTAGATTTACCAACATATGATTCCTCATCAAATCTTTATTCCCAGAGTGCCCTAACAGCTCAACTAGACCATTGTGCTGAATCATCACTTAAGGAAAAGTCACTTCATGCTGATCATAAAGAACCATTTACATACACACATGGAAACTCAGAGGAACAAGACCAAAGCGCATTGCTTAGTAAGACAGAGACTACATCAGAAGCTGCACACCGCCAGTCTACTTATACCTTCAGTGATAATGTGTCTACTGATTTAGAATTTTCATATATAGAAAAAAAGGAAAATGCAGGAACCGCCCAACCTAAATCACCATGTTCAGACAGAAGGGAAGATCGCACCAAAGAAACAGTGTGTGATACTGTGAAAATAGATGAGAAAACAGGGAACGAGGCAAAATTTGAAAAAGAGAGTGAACAAGAAACTTCATCACACTTTTCGTGTTTTTACCAAGAAACAGATACAAAACAAGAATCTCCAGGCAAAGATGATTTTAAACTTTTACAGGAAGGTGAAAGTGAATTAAAATATTGTCCTGATGAAAAGCCTATCATGAAGGATTATGAATTTGGTTTTAAGGAGGAACACCGCCACCCACGTGGACATGATCTGTCAGAAGGTGGAGAGGACACCAAGACACTTAAACAGTCAGATATTCTGGGAAAATCTGAAAGTTCATCTGGATTTTCTGTGTCATGTTCTCCCAAAGAAGAGACTTTGCCAGTTAGCAGGGATTATTTATACTCATCACCCTCAGCAGAGACTAAGGAGGTTGTTCATTTAAGTCCTTGTGCCTTCCTTGAACAAAAAGATCGTGGCCATGATACATTTGAGCAGGAAGAGTCTAAACAGGAAGTCAGACAAGATACTCCTTATGCATCTGTCAAGAGTTTTACATACACAGAGATGTATGAAAGTAAAACAGCTGGAAAAATCGATCTGTACTCATTTGCCTTAAGTGATAAGCAGGTGCACCCTGATGACTTGTCCACAGATCTAGACAAAGTGAAAAAAGTAGACAGCTCACTAGAGCAACAAGAATTAAAAAATGAGATGCCACTGAAGACTGAAAAGTTATTCTCTGGCATGGACAGCAAAAAAGAACTATCATCATCAACATGGGAGCAACATAATTTGGAGTCTCAGCCTTCAGTTGATGCTTTACAGAAGTATGGTGTCAGTGAAAATCAATCCAGAAAGGATGAAATCGTGAAAGGTGAGGAAACTACTGACTCAGAGAAAAGGAAAGAATACCCATTTGATACTGATGTCATGAGTTCTTCAAGTCAGATTTCTCTTGGGCAAAAAGACCTCTTAGCTCCAAACCCTCAATTTGACAGCCATGCCAGTAAACCATCCCAGAAGCCCCCAGAGCAGCATTTAGGTGTTCATGCATCCGAGTACTCTTGCTCAAGTCAGTCCATGATGCACCACTTTGAGAAAGAAAAGCCCCCAATCAGTGGAGACATGAGATTAATAATGGGTGAAGATGAAGAAGATGAGGATGACGATGAGGAAGAAAGGACAGGAGAAGACACCAGTGACTCCGATGTCGAAAAAGGCTCCAAAGAGAGATCTGAGAAGGAATGTGTAAGCCCGTATGGTAAATCTGCTGAAATAACACACCCAGGAATGAAAAAAGATGATGATAATAGCCTGACTTTCACATGCAAGCCTGAAGACAGCTTTGACCCTCAACCAAAACCTTCCTCATCAGAACTTTTTGGATCCAACAGCGACAGCCATATGAAACACACAAAAGCTGAAGCTTTTGTAGAGAAAAGTAGAGCTGATACTGGTTCTCTCTTTACTGGAAGCTACACTGAATTGGGATCCTCGGGATTTAAAGAGAGGCCAGAATATGTTTTTTATGGAGACAGCAAAGAGTCTGATCTTGGCAGTCAGTTAGGGATCAAAGACCAGGAAAGTTACAGCTCTGATCATTCAAGTAAACAATGTGAAGAAAAGCTGTACCACAATGAAAAAGATGCTGAGTCTGAAAAGCAGAAGACACCTGAGAGTAGGAAAGCAGGGGACATTGACCCCTTGGGTTTTACCTATACCACTACCTTTGCCACAGCATACTCTTCCTCCTCATCTTACAGTTACTCCTCCTCTACCCCAGTTTCTCTTTCAACCAGTCGTCAATTTGGAGAGGATCTAGAAACACCTGCCACTGTCTCAGACTCCTTCAAGCTAGATTACGACAGTGCTGCTTTAGACTATTCTTCTTTTAAAGATGAACACTCCCTTGTGATGGATTCTCCATTTTCAAGTTCTGGGGGTTTAATGAAAGACGAATACCTGGAGGTGTCTGAAAAGCTGATGACGGCTACCACAACTGCAGAGTCCACCTCAAGCCTCACCAAATTCTCACCACTTAGTCCTTTTGAGGAGGTAAAAGCCTTCCCACCTACCACTGCTGTTGTAGATGGCAAAAAACAATGTTCAACAAGCACCGTAAAGGAGAAGGGACCACATGCTGACATCTTCTATCACCCTGAATGGACTGATGATTCCCGGTTTGGTGCTGGTGCTGGAGAGTCTTACTCGAACTTGTTGCAGTCTTCAGGGATGGAATCAGCACGGGTATTTCATGATGTTTCATCGGTGAAGCCAGAAGGTTTAGATAAATATCTTTTGGAGGAGGCTGGAGATAGGAACAAAGAAACTCATGCATTCACAAAACAGCAATTCACTGTTCTATGCCCAAAGGAAAGCCCCGATGTGCTGACATCAGTTTCCCCCCATCAACCAATATCTTATGTACCTCCTTCCCAACAATTCATGCAATCATCAACAGCAAATGGGCCCACAGAGGTCAGCTTAAGCCCACCTGTAGCTCCATCTGCAACAGCCCAGAGACCCGGTGTTAATGAATCAGCTTTGTGTGAAGCAAGGAGGACTGTGGAGGAAGAAGAAAAGGAGACAGAAATGAGAAGCAGATTTGAGTCAGAAGCACAGAATCTGCCTGGAGCAAGTCCAGGGGCTCACACAATGCATTATAAAGAAGAAGGTGAAGCCAAGGACAAACACCAAGAGTTTGATTGTCCACCACGCCCTCTAACCTTGGCATCAACCAATCAGACATTTCATTCGTCCTTCTTCCCAGAAGCATTGAGCGACTCAGGAAAGGATACTGTCATTCCTCAGGATGTCTGTACAGGGGCTTCTTCTTACAGCTATTCAACCTCCACTGTTTATTCATCATCTGAGTACAAACAACACAAAGGAGAGATATCACCCTCCTTCATTAATCCAAGTCCACATGGATTTTCCAGTGACGATGAAGAAGAAGATCCTGGGAGCCACCATTCACAGGGACATGATAACCAGAAGAGCATTTCTATGATGAAGTCCTGCAAACAGGAAGACCACCATGTCCCCAGTGGATTTGGAGATGGCAGTGGATCTCAACATCTTCCTGGCACTATGGCAGCTGGCATAGGCTTAGCTGGAGAGGAGACTCCGCCCACTTCGGTAAGTGAATCCTTGCCCTCCCAGTCGGACTCTGATGTGCCACCTGAGACTGAAGAATGTCCATCAATCACTGCTGAAGGCAATCTAGACTCAGACGAAGACACTGAACACCTGCCAGTAGATAGATTATCTTCAGTTACTGGTGGAGGAAATCCTCATTTACCCTCACCAAGATCCTCTCATAGGGTTCAGGATCCCCCACCTGTACCCCCGAAGGACCCCTTACCCCATCCCCCACACCCTGATGTATGCATGGTGGACCCAGAGGTTTTGTCTAATCAGCAAAATTATGCCGACAAGTTGCTTAAAAAAGACCTAAAGACCAACAAAGGCTTAAGAAAGTCACTTGGAAAGCCAAAGTCTGCTTCCCCAGTTCGTAAAACTGAAACAAAGGTGAAGAGATCACTCACCCCTATCAAGCAAGCTTCTAAGGATTCTTTGCCACGTTCATCTTCACTGAAAAAACAAGATTCAGAAAAAAAATCAAAACCATCCAAAACAACTGACACTCAAGGACCCAGAGGCGAGGACAAGGACGAGACATACAGGTCTAGCCACAATCCAGGAAAAGGACTGGTCAATGGTGTGAAAAACAGCACAGGTGGGAGCAACAAGATATATTGGTAACAATGAAGCTGTCATGTACAATGCATTATAGATATCTTCTTAATTTAGATACCAGATATCTTCATAATACGTTATAATGGTTGGTTCTAACAATTAATAATGCATCACAGCATCTTCTATTGACTGACATAATGCATTATAACATTGATTATAATACTTCATAAGCTCCAGTGATGCTGTCATGGATACCTTCATAGTGCATTATTGGTTGGTAGGGAATGCTTTGTATAGCTTTATAAAAGTATCTGTAGTGCACTATAGATGAGAACTTCATAAAGCATTCATAATGCAAAATAAACATGGCTATAAGGTATTATGCTTTTTTATTAATATAGCCATGTTTAATATGCTTTACGAATGCATCATAATATGTTATGAATGTGTTAATAGATTCTTAGACATGGCATTCATAGAAACTATTACCAATATATTTCATACTCATCACCTATATTACTATTAAGCAATGTAGAATACCATGAAACACAAGAGATGATTCCAAGAAATCTATGATCTACAATCTAATCCTTGCATCCTAGGTTCAAGCTCTCAGAAAACAACTTCTGGTTTGTCCTCTGCCTCACCCATTTACGTGGACCTGGCCTACATCCCTAATCACTGCAGTGCCAAGAACGTGGACCAAGAATTTTTCAAGCGTGTGCGCTCCTCTTACTACGTAGTGACCGGGAATGACGCTAGCTGTGGAGAGCCGAGCCGTAGTGTTCTGGACGCGCTGCTGGATGCCAAAGCCCAGTGGGGCACCAACCTCCAGGTAGAAGCTCTACTGTTATTTTTTCAGTAGCTTTTTGTTACTTTGTTGTATTTTCAGTGCCAGTCTTTAATGTCCTCCTTGAACATGCTCACTTTCCATAGGAAACTTTCTTGCAATGCCCTTTGCATGGAAAATCACACAATGACCTTTAACCTCTGTACACAGGTGACTTTGATCCCCACACATGACACAGAGGTGACCCGAGAGTGGTACCAGCAAACCCATGAGAGGCAGCAGGATCTCAACATTATGGTTCTGGCCAGCAGCAGCACAGTTGTCATGCAAGACGAGTCATTTTCTGCCTGTAAGATTGAGTTTTGAGCTCCTACCAGCCTCCTTGTTTTCATGCTCTTTCATGTTATTGGCATCTCTATAGCTGGTGGACAGAGACTCACATACTGTTTAGCCAAGCAAAACCACTTCAAAACCACTCCATATGTATTTCATGATGAAGGTCATGTGTGGTATAATAATACATATTTCCCATCTGATTCCTAATTATTGCCATATCTTAGTTTCTGACAGATAGTTGATGTACACAAATTTCATGGTATGGAGGATTTAGCAGACAGGATCAATCACGACTTAACTCTGTGAGGTACCAGAGGCCATTCCATGGTGGCGGGGCCAGCAAGAAACAGTGTATATGCACAGAATTCTGTAATGAACAGCACAAATCACAATTCACTAATATAGAACCTGATTATTTAAATATCTTCAAAGTAATTTGAAAGCAACTTCATATCATATTTACATACCCACAAACTGAAGCTGAACCTTGGACATACCCATTAACAAAGTTAAGGGGAAAAATTAGCTTTGGGGGCAAAAAAAATATATAAACCGAAAACCTTAACAGACAGACTGAAAACAATAAAAGAACCAGGGTTTTGACTAAATGCTTAAAAAAGGTTCCTTATCTGCAGCTTTTTATATGGTGAAGCTGAAATGAAATTGTGCCGCGTATTGCAAGTTGCAAAGTGTTTAATGAATCGTCTTGGTTTGTGGTTCAATATAAAAATGGATGTAATTATTATATTGATAAATGTTTAGAGTCAGAAATTTGGTTCTTATGTATGTAGATCATTGTAGTTTTAGGCAGGTAGTTAGAACTGAGGTCAGTTTTCAAAAGTAATAGACAAGAAAATAGTAAAAGCAAAATAAAAATTCTGTTGTATGGAGCTCTGCCCAGGGTCTCATAGTCATACTACATAAATACTGCAGATTTATTCTCTCCCAGCTTTACTGAGGTGGAGTGTATGTTTTGCTCTACTTGACTTTCTCTGCCGGTTGCTGTGCTCTGATCTTTGTGTTCATTCGGTTGAGGTTAAAGACTATTAGAAAGACAATAAAAGTTAGATTAAATGCTTGTGTTTTGATGTTGAGCTACAACTTTCACATGGAGTGCGTCCGAAATCGCATACTTGTTTGCTATCTAGTATGTGAAATATAGTATGCGGAGTATGTCTGAATCCTTAGTATGGATGAGACAGTAAGCGAATGGTATCTGGATGACATACTACATTCTGCGAAATTCCGAAATGTAAAACCGATCGATGCTACGCTATCCCACAAGGTCATTGGAGCAGGAAAGACCGTCAAAAATTTCTAATAAATTTCTCGTAGTTTGACATAGTTTTTAACTTTCACTGGGGTCAAGCTAAATCATTGGTAAATATCTGAGTCAGGTAATATGCAAGATGGCGACCACAGTCTGTCTGAATGCATGCATACTGCTCTCATGCATACATACGGTACATACTACATTAATGGTCGAGTAGTAGGCTTCAAATGAAATTCAGTGTGTATTGTGTAAGTATGCAATTTCTGATGCATCTATAGTGTATCTGACCTTGCATTTATTTAGGTGATTGTATGCAATGGGGCGTCTTCAGTAGCTTCAGAAGCTGGATATAGCCTACAAAAGACTAAATATGTCTATGAAATGTGCGTAAAACACAAGATGATTAATGACTACTGTGATAAAGTGATATTGTAAGGATGTGTTAGGCAAATTTTACTTAAGAATGAGGAGTTGAAGGAAGTTGTTTCACCTGCTTGTTTACGCTATGTTTACCACTGTCGAATCAGTGGTTCTGCTGCCTCCTTTATATTTCCCACTGTCCAATCAGTGGTTCCGCTGCCTCCTTTACATTTCCCACTGATCAATCAGTGGACATGCTACCTCCTCTACATTTTCCACTGTCCAATCGATGGACCAGTAGTCTCCTCTACATTTCTTATTGCCCAGTAATTGAATAATGTCCAGCTTCTGTTAAAAGCCACACTGTATTGGCCAAGCTGGATTGTTTTAAAGTGTATAAAACTGTCCATGATATTGGATGTTTTGCATTTTTGCTGTTCGCAGCATATATAAATTAAGAAAATCTGTGTTTGCTGTCCTGGATTGGACCCCTCCAACAGAGCATGATCCATCCCAGTTGATTTGCCAGTATGACCACAGATTTATAAATGATGCCATTTTATTTCCTGAATTTGGTATAGAGAGTTCCTGAATTTCTTTGTGAATGGCAGATCTCTAGTTATAATTCCCATATACGATGAGGGACCAGCCTTGTTTGACTCTGAGGTCCCGCAGTGAGGTTTCTTCCTTTCAATGGTCGTTATAGCAGCCAAGAGGCTTCTCAAGCCAATGGTCACGAAAGATCAAAGGTCACAGGAAATTTAAATAAAGATAATGTACAAATAACGCTTTACCTAGCAAAAGCTGGTTTTTCTTGACTGGGGCTGAAAGAAAGCCTACAACAGAAATCTGCAAGTGTAGTAATTAAAAAGCACATGTTGTAGGGACCATAATAACTGCTTTAACAGTGACCTGTTAGCTATCATACTGTCTGAAATGTGTGCGCAGAAGTGCTATATAAGAAAGTTAATCTGTTTGAAATATTACTGCCAATGTACTAAATGTAAATATGCTTTCAACAAATTTAAATCTGCCCTTATTGTTAGCCCTGAAGATGGATAAATTTGCATTTTGAGGGGCTATACATAACTAGCTTAGATAAGACATATGCATTATGTTCAAAACATTTGTAATTGTTTCATATTTTAAGTATCTCTTGTATAATTGAAGTTTTGGTGTTTTTGTTGGTGGTTGTTAAACGTGCTACATTTTTTAAGTTAATGATTGATTTATATTACATGTTTTTAAGTGGTGTTCCCACAGGTCTTGTCTTATTTTTGAATTTTTGCACTCAGATTTTGTTATGAGAATGAGTTATCAAGGTGCCTCTTCCAGAGAGAGAGAGTTCTTGTAAATGTCCTCCATTTGTTGTGTGTTTTAGTGTAGTTATATGAACCGGCTTTCTCTCTCAACTAATGCAATAGATGCAGTGAGGATACGTATCGTGCATGCTTGTGTGGCGAGAGTGGCTGCAGGTGAGCACTGCGGGGGCAGCCAGCGGTGCATGGTGACCCCTTCTCGCTCCTTTGTGGACTGAGTGACACTGGTTTTGGATCTGTGTGCAAATAATAATGTGAGCTGCTGTAGCGCATGCTGGGATTGTTAGTGAGCGAACGGAAGTGTGCTACAGCACCTTGTTCAGGGAGGACTAGAGGCTGGTGGTTTTCTACCCCCATCCAGCAAGGATGTCATACCCCCCCCTCCCCGCCGCCCGATTCACTGCCAACACTTCTGGTTCATCTCCTTGGTATAAAAGTTATTGATTATGTTCACACTTTCAGTTGCTTTTCGGACATGCGTGTGGTGGCCATGCCACATGCCAGAGAGCGTCCTCTTCATACCAAAAACACTCACCACATGTAGCACCATCCCTGTGCCCAGAAAAACACCCACAGTACCCCCATCCACAGCCACAGTGCCCAAGATAAAGACGGTTATTTTGCCATTTCAGGGGCAAAAAGCTCTCACTTGAAATGACGTTTTTGAATGTAGAGACGTAATTCTGAAATATGCCGTTAATGGGAAAAGAGGCACGTGGCCTGACGTGTCCAACACAAGAATAAGACATGTGACCCACACTGTGAGCTGGAGGAATAGCTGTGCGAGTGGGATCAGTAAGGAAATGTGACTCATGCCTTTTGTGGAAGCGCAGGACCTGAGAGAGTAATATTAGCGTATCTGTACGGGTGATGTGGTATGTGGCTATTATGGATTATCTCCCCAATACCTAAAGCATAAAAGGCCCCTGATAAGTTTAGATTTTTTTTTGACAACTAAAAAATCTGCGTATTTGCCCTCGTAAAACATTGTCCACGGTTGCAAAAGTTTATAGATTGAAATTGTAACATGTATATACTTTTTAAGAAAATGCATTAAGGTGACCGTGTTTCTTTTTAGAAGATTTAAATTGCCCTCTAAATCTTTCCAAGATAAGAGAGAGAGAAAACTATTTAAACAACACAGCAGCGGCCTCCTGCGTGAAGCAAACTCCAAGCCACGATGGATCCCTCAAGTCATTTTCTTCCAGAAGGTTCTGCTTGTTCATGCATGTGATAACATGAATTATAGTCACGTATGTAATAGCTAAAGAGAAAGTTCAACTAAATATATATATTTTTAATGGTTTGGTGGTACCAAAATGGCACGTGTGTGACCCAGCTGTGCATCTGTCCCCCTGTGGCATACTCCCTGAGGCACTGTGATAGCTAGTCTGTCCTGTGCTGTATAATCCTAGTTCATCTGTTTGTGTGCAAAGCTATGTATCTCTTTAAATCTAAAATAAGAGTATAACTACTTATCATGAAATCAGTTAAAAGGGAAATAAAGTACATTTATTGAAACTCGGGAATGCTTTCTGTTTTGGTTTTTGAGTTACACGCTAGTAAAGGTTGTGAATCTTTGAACCAATGTTTATTCGCTTGAAAATGAACAATATTTTGTACATTTTGTAAGGCTCCCACCTGTCTCTTCAGGTAACAAAAAGGGTTTTTTTTTCTTGAATAAATATCAAAAGATCCCCAGGATTGTCAGCAGGTAATGCCATTCATTAATATTCAGGGTTATTGCTCTAACTTAGGACCCTGACCAAAATGATGCTCATGTATAAATCAAGGGCTAGTAAAGGGGGCAGAGTACCAAACGAGGGGAGAGAAGCGACTAACGTAGGGCTTGCAGGAGGATTTGGGCATTCTGCCATTTTGTAACTGGCTTAAATAAAGAGCGGATTCTAACCATATTCCTCTACCCTGTTTTTCTCATCTAACTCGACATCTGTCTGTTGAGGCTGGTCCAGTGGGAAACGTGTCTCTATGGCAACAGACTGAAGCTCTTAATGCCGAATGAGCTGTAATTAGAATGCAGGAAAGGTGAAGAGCCCCCGCTCAGAAGAAGCAGAGTTTAAACGCAGGCCGGCGGTTCGCTGGCAAACGTGTGTTCATCTAGCCACGTTCACACGGCTCGCTGTTCGTTCGCCTCTCTGATTGCACATCCTCGACCTGCGTCTCCATTCCCACAGGCCAGCTGCAATCAGTCCAAATGCTCCTGATGGGACTCAAGGTCCTACATGCAGATCCCACATTTCATCTGATGACACGGGAGCTCGAGTTCCCTTCCCAAGCTTCTGTCCACTTACTCTCAGAAGGGGGCGGGGGCAGGAGTGGGGGGAGAAGAGGAGCAGCCCTCATAGAGCCACAGGAAGGGCAGCAGTCAACAGAGTGCTGGTTTACTGTACTGATAACATCTTTATTTAAAAGCAGGAAAACTGGATTCATCTGAATTACACCAATTAAAGCTACAATAGGATTTATTCAATATGCCGATAAATTCAGTCCTCTGTGCAAACAGTAACATGTCAAAACAGCAAACATGTATACATTCATTAGTAAGGCTGCAGTGCTTACTAGTTAACGTGGTGCATACAGAATTCCCAGGGTTGAACATGAACCAATTTAATAAACACCCCAAAAGAGGTAAAATAGGGAAAAAACAACCAGCATACATTACATTAAGTGTCAAGCACTTAGTTTAGCTGCACATTCTTCGTCAGATTCAACACTGACACTGACAGCCGGGTGACCACAGACTTGTGCTGAATCCTTCGTAGCTGGTTGATTTAATTTACTCAAAACATTACACAATTACACATGACCCTAAACATCTAACCTTAGAAGAAGCCTTACCCACAGCACCTTCTCCTACTGAGCAGAACATAAAAATTTAATACAATGTATAACAACTCAGACAACACATTACACCAAATCTCATCCTTTATTGTCTTTCTCCTGTGTTATGGCAGTTAACAGTGTTGGCTACAGACAGCAGTTTTCTTGAACTGACATGGGTGCCCTAATCCCTTATTGATTATTTATTGAACATTTTCTACATAAAATGAGGTCACAATGTTATTCTCCAGTTATAGCTACTAACGTACGGCGCTCACGCATACACACACAAGCAAAAAAACAGCAGTAACCAGTATAAACACTGCAAAAAAAGATAGTTAATAATGAAATAAACATTAGATTTAAAACAGTTTAAATGTTTTAAAAATATATATCAGGAAGACTGTAGGGTGCCCCACACAGTTTAATGTGAATTCCTCATATCTTCTCCAGTCATTGTTTTCGCATCCAGGAGACCTCTCATGACAAAGGGTCAGTTCTTCCTGTCACCATCTGCTTCACCATCTTTAAGTAAAATTGAGCGGTGGCTTGGGTGTTTGGCTGTTCCATCATCCCCCCCGATTTACCTACCAAGAGTTGAGCAATTGAAAACCCTGCTCTTCAGCAAGAGGCCTCAGGGACAAGGGATCGCCACAATAGAGCGCCTCCTGTACACAGTGTGGGTGAAAGCACGAGAGGGGGCTCGCCGGCATGCGGCAATTGGCTGGCACCGTATCAGGGGAGGCACTTGTGGGAGGTGGTACCAAAGGAACCAAGGGGAACCTGATATGCAGTATGAACATCTTTAAGGTGATATTCACCTATTTCAGTTCCCCAGTCCTTAGGTAAGATACAGGTACTTCATTATGAAACAAAATCACTATTGGCTTCAGTGAGGGATTAATCAGCGGTTTGACACATTTTGGATCTGTAAGATTTTCTCGAATGTTAATTGGCTGAGCCCCTTAGGACTCCTAGGAGAGGATTATTTTCACTCCTTCGCTTTGATGTCAGACAGCGTTTGGAAACAGTCGCTGTCTTTCACCTTGCCCTTGCGCTCTCCACCACTGAGCCCCACACACGTGGATCGCTCCAGTCTCCACAATTCCTGCATCAGGTGTCCAGCAAAGCATTCCCGTTCTCTCCAGCTTCCCCACAGCGACACCGAGAACAAACCCGACAACTTGTAGGATGGCTTGGCCCGAGCCATACCGGGCCAGAAGCTTCTTGAGTCTTTGAAGCCTATCTGACAGTGGCTGGTGTGACAGGCTACCACTGACTGGTAGACTGCTGGAGCAACGCAGCTGGAGGCGATAGTGCGCTTGGCTGAGCTATGACTGACTTTGCTAACCAGGGCTTCTCCTCGCCACTCTGAGGTGATGTGGGAAGCTTGAGGGAGTGCTGGAGGGTCCCCTATTGATTGCAAGCACAACCGGGGCCAAACGGTGATGGAGAGCACCAGCTCTAAACTGTTGTTAAAGCCTTAGCTGTGGAATGACTCTCCACGGAACGGGTACTTTGGCCTTTACTGATGTGGACAGGTGATCTTCTGTCTGCTAAGAGATCCTCCACCAGGTCCACTAAGGATTAGCCTGGCCAGGTCCTGCTGTACAGGAGTCCGATTCACAGCAGAGTGAGACCAAAGAGGACAGTACTTCCTGGGGGACGTAGGCGTCCGCAGCTGGCTGGCTCTGAGGATCCAACACGGTTGACAGCGCTGCGAGAAGGATGAGACGGCCACAGGTCAGCCTGTCTGCAGATGTTTTACCATTCAACTCAGAACGACCTTTACATAATGGCTTTGTTATAATAGCTGTGGGAGGTATGGAAATGTATTTTGAGACGTTACCTTTGCTGGCTTTGGTGTGAGAGTAGCCACCACTCTTGCATACAGCGGTCAGGAACTCGTCCATCTGCTTGAGAGACAGCGAGTTGTGCAACGTTTCCAGCGGATAGATGGAGGGAACCATGGAGCAGCCCTCGAACCCTGTGGCAGAGTGGAGAGACTCATGGAGAGATCAGAATGACCTAAGAAACCCCCCCCCAACAGGTCCATAAGCAGGGCCAATAACTTGCATTGCTGTCATATTCACACACAGATCACCCATAATCTCAGCAGACATTTCACACCAGGCTTCTCGACACCTTGGGAAACAAAAAGGCTGAGTTTGTGTCACATCCGAGGGCTTCTGGTATGTAAATAAGAACTGGCACCAGGGGTACAACAACTAAGATACAACTAGTTGATACAGTTGATGTATAACCAGGAAGACAGGCAGTCAGTATAGTTGTATTTATGATGCAATCAAATTGATTTTATGCATTCTTTAATTAACTATACAGTTGCCCACTTATATAAATGTCCAAGCCAATGTATGGGCACAAAAGCACTGTACAAGCAAGTCATTTGTTTGGCATTCACATCATTCACTCCTCACACACGCTTATCAAGCGTGATTTAAGATGTCGTCCTTTAACACCCCTGTCTTGTGCTCCCAGACGCTGACATGGGGAACACAGCCCTGCCAGTGGTCATTCCCTTTGAAGAGCAATGAAAAGGCAGCCATCCGATACAAAATCGAAATGCAATCCCAAGAAAAAAGCCCCAGGTGTTTTCCCATATTTAGTGGTTTAACCTCGGAGTGGGTGAACTTCTCAAGCTAGAACTTGGATTAGTCCATAAATAATCCAATCATGGATTATTTAAGTTCACAAAAATAAAAGTACCTGACAATAGCGTAACAACATTAGCTATCTCAGATATTAACAAACGTACAAGTCCTTTCTATTTGCCTCAAAACAGTTGAGAAAGGACTTAAACTGCGGCAGCGTGACCTCTCTGCAGCAGACCTGCATGCAGATTCTCACGCCTCATGCCCAAGACTGTCATGCTACAGTAAACAGACTAAAAATGCAAAGATCCATCATCAGTTAGGGCTGCAGGTCATGTTTCGTTCACAGCTGAAACAGGTAGTCTCTCTTTCCCATTAAGATAATCTGTAGCACTAATACCTGCATTCTGTATATTGGCTTGCAGGGAATTTAGCAATTCAGCAAGTACAGGGTTCATTTTCTCTGAGCTATAAACCAGCTATCAGATGCTGTGCTTCACAGATCACACAGAAAGTGGGGCTGGCACACAAAACACACAGAACACACACACACACACACACACACACACACACACACACACACACACAGAGTTTGCATTCACATTGCATTGTGGGGACCGTCCATTCATTTCTATGGGTAAGACCCTAATCCGAACTACGACACCCTTAACCCCTACCCAGCCCTAACCTTAACCATAAGGAACCAAACAAAATACAAGACTAAATATTTTTAGTTTTTTAACTGCAGTAACAGATTTTTATAAAACTGGTCAAACAAACAAAAAAAATAGTCCCCACACACAATAACAGGTTTTCATCACATCCCAGGGAATTTGGTCCCCACAATGTAATATATACATGACCACACACACAGACACACACAAGCTGATAAGGACTTCCTTCTCGTATACTCAGCTCTATCAAAATGGTGCATATGATGTTGATGCAAACAAAAATCCTCTTTTCACCAAAGCAAAAAACAATCACAAGAAAAATCTGCTGACCAGAGATGCCTGTCATATCCTCCATATCTCACAGAACAAGCAACCATCTAAAAAGTCTAGTGGCTGGTGAAAAGCCAACATCTTGTAGAGAGTCGGAAAAACAGAAAATGAACGAATGATGAACAAAAATGCCGCAAGCTCTACACATGGAGCCCATTAGCCCTGCGGGGCAGCAGAGCGGGCCTGTAACCAGCAGTCAGTTACCCTCTGAGCACCTGATGGAGCAGCATTTGGAGCCACAGACCCTGACGAGCAGCACGACAAACCCCGATACACTTAGACAGCTTGTTGCCAAGGCAACAGATTTTGAGCTTGCATCCCCTGGCTACCCAGTTCTTTGGAGGCAGCCATATAAAACAGCCATTAGTTCAGTGCCAAAGTACCACCTTCACTGTACAAATGTCATCAGAGTGTGTAATGGAAATGTGCCCAGTGCATGGTCACCAGGTTCCCACTTTCTGTATCACTGTACTGGTGCAGAAATACCAGGGCTGATGTAGTAATGAGACTTTTAAATCCACACTGAATGGGAGAATCTCCTGCTGTTCATTACCTATTGGTTTCTCATTTCTCTCTTTATTGGGTCACAATAGGTTAAACCTTAGCAAAGACTAGCAGCACACAGAAATCCACTCCGTACTGGGATTTTAGCAGCTTCCCGTTTGCACTGTCTGAAGGGATTGACAGATGACCAGCATATTATAGCATATTTCAATGGAGAAGATTCCATTGACTAACACCTTTCCATCACTTGTACCTGCTTGCTCAGGTATGATGGACAAAAATGATTTTGCATCTTCACAGCAATTTAAATAAATAAAAAAAAACATATTGCATAACATGCGCGCATAATGTGAACAAGGGGATTAACCAAAAGTAATTAAAAGGCAATCAACCAACACGCAACAATTCAGTCTCAATATTTCACTATTACCAGAGAGTAGCTGCAGAGTGTCTATCACCCACTTCCAGCCATTTTAATTAAGAAATATTTATCAAAACACACTTAACGGAAATGCAATGTCTCCATGGGAACGACAAATTCTGTCTCGATAAGGAACGCAAATGGAATGGAACAGGAAGCAGCTGTTAGTGACCATCAGGAGAGGATCTAAACAAGAATCCCAGACATATGAGGCACACACACACACACACACACACACACACACACACACACACACACACAATTTGGTATTCCTATTTAAATGGGGACCGTCCATTTATTTCTATGGGGAAAACCCTAATCCCAATCACGACACCCTTAACCTCTACCCATCCCTAACCTTAACCATAAGTAACCAACCGAAATACAAGACATTTTTACTTTTTTGATTGCATTCACAGATTTTTATAAAACTGACGTTATCCAAATGAGGACCTCAAAAGATGTCCCCAAAAGTAGGGAAATTTCAGGTTTTGCTACACTTTGGGGACAATTTGGTCCTCAAATGTGATCTACACACACACACACACACACACACACACAAAGACAATTAACAAGGTGTAAGGTCTGCTTTAGAATGTCAGCAAGCAGACAAACAGGTAGAGCTGTTAGGGTGAGATGTGGAGATGGACATCCAGAGCCACGCTAACAAAAACATGTGTGTATTTCCCAGGGACATGCAGGGAAAAATGGGAACACGCATGTGAAAGAGGCAAATATCATCAGCAGGATGCTTTGCATATGCCTCTGATAATCACTCCGACAGTAGGAAGGAAAAGTAAATAAATAAAGGTCATTACTGCTGCCATCTCGGCCACAATGCAGCTGTCTGGAGGAGCTGTGGAGAGGTATACACACAGAGGGTATGAGTCCAATTCACAGAATCGAGCAGGAAGCCGATAAGCGTAGAAGGAACCAGGTTAGAAGGATTTAAAAGTAACCAACCCACAGTGACAGTTCAAATAGCAGTTGTCTAGTCAGTACCCAAACCATTAAAGCAGAGAAGTGGATCTCTGTCCTCTGACTTACTGTAACTTCATCAGAACTAGTATTTCAATAGAAAAATCCTTATGAGAACACAATGGACTGACAGAATGAGCTGATTCCGCAGAAGCAGCAGCAGAGTGACGGCCCTGCTCCCTTCCCACCCGAGACGTGGGGATTCAAGCCCTAAGCCCCCCCCCCCGCATGTTTTTTTTTTTTGGGGGGGGGGGGCACGAGGTACACAGCCTAACTAAAACTAATCTACAATTAGTTCCTAAGTCACTTATTTCTTTGGAGAAAGAGACTTTAAAATCCAAAAAATGCAGGAAAAACAAAAGTTCTGCAAAGGACTCCAGGGTCCTTTATCCCAAACACTGTCAGAAAAAAGTAAGTAAAAACATAAAAAAGAATAACAAAAAAAAATTACTCAAACCCTCAGTCACAGGACTATTGACAAAATACACAGAGGTAGCCTCATGCAGGTCAATAGAGACACAGAGGCAGCCTCATGGAGGTTGATAAATACACAAAGGCATCCTCATGGAGGTTTGTAAATACACAGAGGCAGCCTCATGGAGGTTTGTATATACAGAGAGGCAGTATCATGGAGGTTCATAAATACACAGAGGCAGCCTCATGGAGGTTGATAAATACACAAAGGCATCCTCATGGAGGTTTGTAAATACACAGAGGCAGCCTCATGGAGGTTTGTTTATACAGAGAGGCAGTATCATGGAGGTTCATAAATACACAGAGACAGCCTCATGGAGGTTGCTAAATACACAGGAACACACTAGACAGCATTCCAGGATATTCAGCCACGGGAAAAAGCCTGTATCCCTACTACTACAGCAATACCCCGAGCAGAGAATTCTGAAAGGGTGAAAGATAATAAATTATAGGATGTTGAAAGTCATTTATTCCTAATGCTCCCATTTGGTCTCTACAGAATAAAGTCACGCATGTTATCATCTGGGCCGAAAAGCAGCCGTGCCCGATATCAGTATCAGGTGCCTGTTCTAACAGCAGTTAGGCTGTGTCCCATGCCAGCTCCAGCCTCTGCTTTACAGTGCGAGGTAACGTGTAAGCTTTCACACACTGCTTTCTACATACTGCTACAAAAAGCAAGTTATAACCTGTTCATTTTAGCTTTCCAAGGTTAAGCACACTGTAAACACATCCAGTAAATGGTTAGCACAATGGTTAGACAAAACAGGTATTTAGGGCCCCCTAGTGGCTATATCCACAAGTGTAACTAATGAAATCGTGTAAAGGGGAAAGATGGCTCCGTAGGAAACATTTGTAGCCAGGTTACCTTAATAAAACACAGCTGGTTTCACTGTAGGTCAACTGTGGAATGCCAAAAAATTATGAGTTATTAAAAGTAAAAGCTATGACAGGTTTTTGTTTATATCAGAGCTTAATATAAAAAATGAGGTAACAATCTTTTAATAGTTTTAGGGTGTTTCAGATCTACCCTATCAAACAGGGGTCGTCTTCGGCCATCCAGGGAAGATCTGTTGCCTTTGTAGTTTACTCTGTTCACCTCAGTGAGACACAGGTGACCATATAGTGCAGAGAGCACTACCGGTGAGTTTTTGAGGGACTGCTCTCCAGGCAAGAGCATGAGGGAGGAGCTCTCTGACGCTCACACCGCCGCATCCTTCCCATGGCACTTAATTATGTTGGCAATTCACAGCTGCTATGGAAGATGTCGCCAAGACGACAGTCTCTCCATTTCCACAGCAACGGAATTCAGAGATCAAGGACACCTACCGTCCTCGTGGCCCTGGTTGCCAGAGAAGAGTTTTTTGCAGTGTGTGCAAGCGTAGTCTCGCAGGTCAGGGGCGCTGGAGGAGCCCCCCAGGACGGTGGTGCTAAAGATTCCAGTGCACTGGGGGCCTGTGCAGAAGAACCACGGGGTGGGGGGGGGAGGGCAGGGAAGGTGTTAGTTACCACCACAGATCATGCAGTTATTCAGAAAACGTCGCAAATTTCTGAGCCACAATGCATCCAGTCGTGCCCAGCCAGGTGGAGCCACAGCAGTCCTCTGGGCCCTGACTGCAGCGCCACAAAGTTGCGCAATCGAACAAGAGACAACTTGCAAAAACTGCAGAAACAGTGCATGCACATGCCATGGAGTAAAACGTGCTAGGACACCCTGTGGCACATGACTTTAGCCTTGAGCGCATCTTCACATACTGCTGACACAGGGCATTTGTCCTGGTGGGGGGCTGTGACAGCTAAATTTAATAACATCCCTATAGTACACCCCACCCAAAGGCCGACCACAAGCTTATGAATACGCCGCTCCCCCAACGTCATGCCTGCTTGCCCTCTGTGAACAAAACACTTTCCTTGGCACACGCTAGCATTTTTAAATAAATTTTAGCAACTCGTTAAAATGATGTGAATTATAAATATCACGCTTGTGTTAGCAGGCTGCTATGCAATGTCAAGTTGTTCGGATGGCTTTGCTTGGATCTATTTCCGCTACAGCCCCAACATAACTCCATGGCAGCTGGATGGAACGCTGGACAGGGTGGTGTCACCAAGTGAGGGGGCAGGCCGCCATCTGACCTTCCACCCGCGACACCGGGAGCCAATTTTTTTTCATAGGTCGCAGGGCCCTCGGAAGCCGACTTCCTGTGACCTTGGACAGGATCATTAACTGAGAGGAGTGTGACACCGGGAGCAGGAAAGGTGACACCGACCTAATCCGCTCTGTTTCATCTCCGGGGGGTGCTGGGGGCAGGAGGGGAAGAACCTGAAGCTGCTAGCCTTGGAGGAGGCATCCGAAAGCACCTAGGGAAACGTGGGCATGGTCATTGCAGGGGAACAAGTCAACCGGCAACTTCTCCTTAACCAATACAAGTACAACCACTTCTTGTTTAGCGATTATGTCAGCTAGTGACCATTTGCAAATACGATGGTAATAAAAAAAAAAAATTACAACCAAATGCGCACACTTATAACCAAACTTCACATGCCTGACAACAACGTACAATGGAGTGAGAGAAATCTTGGAAGTACGAAATGTTGTTAAATAAATCCATTTCATAACTGACAAAAGAAATTGAGTTTGGAAGACTTAAGTAAAGTCATAAGCACAGTCATGGTCACGCCTAGGCTATAATTGGAGTTTCACTTCACTTAACGATCTGCTCACTGGAATGGAACTCAGTTGCTAAGAAAAGAGTGGCTGTAGCTACATTATGATGATTCTATGACTCAATCATGGACGGACCGTAGACGGGGTCATGGGGTACCCCAGCTTGCCCCGGCCACGCCCCAGTACCTCCACAGAGCCAGCCTTGCGGTTGCGAATGAGCGGCGAGCGTCTCCGGACAGCGGCCGGTTCGGAGAGCAGCATGGCACGATCCGGCTCATCGCGCGACAGGTCCTCAAGGCTGCCGGGGTCAGTCTTCTGGAGCAAGAGGAAGAGAGCGGCAGGCCTGGGTCAGCCACCCTTCACCAGCCACATCCCGATTTCCGAGACCCAAAGCCACACCCACCTCAGCGGAGACGGGGCGGAAACCGAAGCCCATTGGGGCATTCTCTTCATCCTCACAGCCCTTAACTCCGGGACTGAAGTGTAGCTCCACATGAAAGCGCTCCTCAGAGAAGGGGTCCTACAAGAAGAACATTCCTTAGTAGGAACACAAAGCTGCTCCACAGGAGAGGTGGCAGTGTGGGAATATACCTTGTTGTTGTCCTCATATAGCATAATGACGATCTGGGTCATGTAGTTCAGTTCTGAAACTGCACTCAGGTAATCCATGGCCCTCTTCCACTGTTGGTCCTTCTCCTCCTGCTCAAGACACAAGCGAAGTCCGAACAGAGGTAAAACACACCTTGCAATGGCACCATCTAGTGGACAAATTTAGTGACGATTTAGTGGCGCGAGCCTCTAGCACTTTACTTTTTTTTTTTATTACATAAAATTAGCACCAACATTGAAGTGTTGGGGAGGAGCGTGTGGCTCAGCAGATTAGGATGCTGTGATTAGAAGGTTGCCGGTTCAAATCCCTGGGTCCGCAAAGTGGTTCTGCTTTTGGTCCGGCTTAACTTCCAATAGCTCCAGGGTCTGTGACCCTGGTTTCTCAGAAAAATGTATGCTGCTTCTGATAAAAGCTTCTACCAAATACATGTTGACACCCCCGGAGCTTACATCAAGCAGGCCTCCGTAGCGGAAAATGCTGAGGAGGGAATGGACGTGACTCTCGCTGGTGAAGTACAGCCTCGTGCGAACGTGCCGTCCCGGCGACATCACCCCACGGGAATACCTGCCCCGAAACATGGCCATGTAGTGTAGGCACATCTGCAAAGCGAAGGGCTAAATGCCCCCCAAAGTCATGCTGACAGTGCATATCGCTAACACAGTAACAGCGAGGCGGCGCTCTTCACAGTGTAGGGCGCAGACTCACAGCGGGTGCAGCTTGTTGACCGACTCATCCTCGTGAGTCCTCTGCAGGTCCAGCTGGATCTTCTTCACCAGCGGGAGGCAGTAGGCATAGGCGATGTCCAGCTTCTCGTCTTTGTGGATGCCGTATTCCTGGTGTGATGAGTGACGAGTGATGAACGAGAGTAAGCCAAGGAAGCGGGGGCTGGGCGAGAACAGGGGGGCCCAAACAGAGGGATTCACCTGAGGGATGATTATGTCAGCCAGGGCCCGGGACAAACAGAACAGCTCCTGCATGTCCTCCAAGCCCAGTGAGCTGTTGTGCTGCACGTCGTACTTCACGCAATCGTAGATGTCCGGGATCTTGCTGATCTCATAGCGGCCGCTTTTCGTCCGGAAGTCCCGCTCCAGCTTGGACCAGCGCTGAAGCATCAGCTCCAGGGTCTCACTGTGGTACAGCTGCAGGTCTGTAGGGGGCGTGTCTGAGTCAGCTGGGTCTGACTGAGCATTTAGAATTTGCCAGAAAAGCCGCAGGGATGGAGGAGATTCTGAGGGGACACCAAACTCAGGACAGCAGAATCCATCCATGTGCGCGTGTGTGAGTGTCAGCAACGTCAAGGGACAGACCTGCAGATTTAGGGTCCTCCAGTCTTCTGCGGATCTGGGAGGTCAGGCTCTGGATAAGGGCGTAGACCTTGTCACAAGTCTTCACGGGGTTCCCCACCACCTTCATGGAGTTAACCAAGGAAGGACTGCTGGTCGGGGCAAGCTGTACACAGAGCCACAGCGAGACACACATCAAGCATCACATACAGGTCATTCTTACCAACTGAACAACAGAGGTGTTTATTGGCTGGGTAAAAATACACAGGTCATAATCGGACGCTTACACAAAAAGCAATGACAGGCCAGAGGAGCAGAAGTACTAACAATACACAGGCAACGATTGATCTTTTAATAAAATCATGCATTAACTCACAAATAATTAAAGGGAGGTTTTTTTTTTTTACAAAAAATACCTCCAGAGCAATTAAATTATTAGGGCCTGTAATTCACCTTCCAAACCACCAGAGGCTATTTGGGAATTAGGAGCATCGATACAGCTTTTATATCACCAGTTTTACAATTTGTCTTCAAACAGAGGTAAGTGCTTCAGAACGTCCTGCCGATGGAGCAGGTCGGGTTACCCAGTTGAAGTCGTCCTCGCTGAAGTCCTTGTCCTGCTGCATGATCTCGTGCAGACGGGCCTTCACGCGGCGCTGGCAGCCGGTGAGGGAGTCGCTGTCGCTGTCCAGGAGCCCGTTCATGTTGGCGCTCTTCACCATCTGCACCAGGATGGGCGTCAGCTCCCCCTCCAGGGCCAGTAGGCCCTGTCACCCACAGACAGCATGTAACCATACACATGTACGCATCTATATAAGTACACACAGGCTATGTGGAAATACACAACCAGGACACCCACAAGCTAAAAGACACTTTGTGTGTCTGCTTATGAGTCATTTACACTAAGAAAGTCAATAACAATTCAGGAAGGGGCGCCAACCCTTCTCAGGGTGTGCACACGCACAAACGCATGCACACACAGGTCTGTAATTATATTTTTGTGGGGACTCTCCATTCATCTCTACGGGGAAAACTCTAATTAACCATGACGACCTTAACCCCTACCCAGCACTAACCTTAACCATAAGTAACCAAACAAAACATGAGACTTCTGGCATTTTTCATTTTTTGATTTCATTCACAGATCTCTGTGGGGACCTGAGAAATCCCCACAACGTGAAAAAAATGGGGAGACCCCATTTCTATGGGCTCGCTGTCACAGATTTTAATAAAACTGACTTTGCCCAAAGTAACAGGTGTTTTTTTTACATCATATTATGGGGACATTTGGTTCCCACAATGCAATATATACATTTACACACACATTCACACCTATGGACAATCTGTCAACTCCAATTAACCTCAACATGTTTTTGGACTGTGTGGGGAAACCAGAGGACATCCCAAAATGTAACACGGGAAGAACACGCTGACTCCACACACGCAGAGCCGGGGGTGGACACCAGAGGTGGGAGGTAACAGTTCTAATCACTGTGCCACCATGCCGCCCTAAAAAGAGGCTCATCTAAACTAATCTAATCTATGTACCGCTGCATTATGGGTTAGCCTTGAGCACCGTGGACCTGTTCTGACCTTGGCAAAGGCGGCCGCCGTCATCTGAACCCTTCCCTCATCGGAGGCGTAGATCTTGAGGTCGTGCCGGTAGGTGCTATGCAGACGGAGCAGGCCACAGCCAGGAAAGCCGGCGTAGTCCCCTAGAGGAGACCGGACAGCGTCAAGTGGACCAGAACCAGAGACACGGGCCAAGCACCCTCTAAGCCAATCTCACAGCAGCACCAGCGCGGCAGGGTTACACATTGTGAGGTGATCTGAGAACCAGGACAGACACAGTTTGTTGGATGGAGAAGCACCAGCGGGAATCCCCAGTGACTCCACCCTGTGAATGAAACCTCATAACACCAATGACCCCTTCGAAGGACATAAAAGGGAAGATTAAAATTTTTAGGTCAATGACAGTACAAAAAAAAAACACCCATATAAAATATTTTCAGAAACACAATTCATTCAAGTATGGACCACTCCAGGAGTTCAATGTCAATTTAGAAGAGAAGTTTCTAGACCTATGTACAACAGATCAGGCTGCAACCCCATAACTGAAAACTTTTGGATACTAAATCTCATCTCTTCACCACAACCACCCTCATGCCCCCATCCCAGTTTCTTGTCCAGATGGACTGGGACGGCACTGATCACAGGTTTGTTAAACTGGGACCAGCAGATTGAGCGGTGAGCTGTGCAGAAGTTCACCTAGCAGCCCCAGACCACGGGTTTCTCTGATCCGAGCAGATCCCAGCAGCCAGCCAAGGGTCTGATTTAAATGCAGTAAAAGTTAACACCTTAATACTGTGTCCCAAATAACACCTAACAAAAACTATAATGATGAAGAAACAGCAGAAACAGCAGAAAACAACATTCAAATGATCATAATGCTACAAAATAAAAGCTCCTGAAAGGGGTCATGGACCTTTTCCAAAAGGTTAAAGGTGTCATTTTGGGGGAAAGGTTCTCCTTCATGATAGAACTGAGCAAACATTAGTATTACATCAATAGGATTAATACGCCACAGCAGAATTCAAATGAAAGGCATGCATCCCCACTCCTAATTTTAGAACATTCTGTCATAATTCACAGCCTTGCCATTCAAATCAACCTCTGCAGTAGGGCTGGGCGATATAATCCATATATCAACTTATCGTCATATATAATTTAATCGGGAAGAAATTGAGGAAAAAACTTTGATCAACTGTCAATAAGGAACATTGCTTCATAGCACATACCAGCCTATCACATCACAGGATCGAACACAATTCCAACCAATCATATTGTGGTCTTTTAAGACTGACAACTGACACCCAACAAATGCACATCAAGGTTGATTAAGTTGGATATCATCATAGACAAGATAAACACTCCCTCAAAGGAAGTGTCTAAGAAAGTGGCAGCTCAGCAGACACAACTTTTAATAAAGGAGATATTGTGGACAAACAAGGTAAAAAGACTGGTGCTGTAGCTATACTTTTCTCAGTTTAAAGTCCGACACGCAGCAGACTGGTGCTGTGTACTGTACACACTGCCAAAAACGCCTGCCAACTAAAACCTGAAACATTGCCACGCAGCAGAACATACAGAATATAAGCACCAATAGTAAGAGACACCAGCAATTTGGATTTCCACTTTCAATCTGAAGATATATGGAACAAATCACACGCCGTACTAGCTCAAAAAACACAAGACACAGCATTTTACTTTTTATTATGGGATGGGTGGCAGCTCTCCTAGTAACGTCAAACCCGAGCCCTGGAACAAGCAGCGGGGCAGTCTGGGGGGAAAAAAGAAAAAAAAAAAAAGCAACGAACCTTTGCCTGCATTTTTCTAGTGTTATGGTCTGCTACAAAAAAAGTTGGTTGTATGATTTATTTATTAAAATTAGATTTCAGTTTGCAATTCAATTTCAATTTTCCCATGTTCTGCATCTGTTTAAGAGGAATACCAAGGAGCCAAAGAAAAGACTCAAATGATATTGTGATAATGATCCATATCGACTGATATGAAAAAAAAAATGATTGTGATTAAATATTTCGTCATACCGCCCAGCCCTACTCTGGAGTGATAAAAGAACCTGCCCACATTCTGTCTGTGCCGCTGATACGTCACCTGCCCGGAAACCCAGGGGCCTCCATGGGACTCGGACCGACACCTCCTGCACTGCAAATCGTATCATCGGTCAATCAATGGCTGTTACTGCCATAGTGTCTCCACGTCCCACCTCTCACCCAGAAACACTCCCCGATTTCCAGCTCTCCGAGATGAGGACTGGTGAAACTAACTGGGATTCTGCATCAGCAGTTACCAACAGCTAACCCTGCAACAAGAAATGGCGCTAGCTAATCCTAACCATGGAACTTCCAGATCACCGACAGATACCGGGTCCATTTCCTTTTTATCAATTGCGGTTTTTGTAGGAGTTTCCGACCATCTTGTTCTGAATGACGGTATCTGGTCTTTTTGGTTCTTTGTGCATTAAATGATGATGAATGTGGCTGAGGACACTCAGAATTGGGGAGGTATTAAATATGTTAGGGCCAACGCAAGGAATAAGCTTAGTGCAGCAAGCAGGTGGGGGGGGGGGTCCATAATCCTTCTTACCACAGCCAATAGGGGACTCACAACCCAGGGACCTGCGACTACCATCTGGTTAACGAAATGCAGAAGAGAATTAACAGAACACTTGCAATTGGGACGTACAGTTTAAATAGTCCATTTAGCTGAAAACAGGATAAGCATAGATGTCTGGTCACGAGTGCTTGGGCAGGCCTTAGCTGGCAAGTAAAGCAGCTATTAAAAATTACACACGGAGAACATATACATTTTAAGTCCCTTTAAAAGGATAGCCTTGTTCAGCATATTAACAAAACATGACACAAATTTGCACTTCCCACTGAAGAGATAATTGGTTCACCATTGCAAGTGTAATGGTAAATTAGTTGATATTCCTACATTACTTATGCAAACAGGAGAAAAATTAATACATAAATTTCAGGTGATCCTGAATGCAGTGAGTCCTCCTAACCACAAGAGGAGCAGTGACGCCACAGATAAACAGTGGAAATGGAAAAGGACAAGGAAGGAGCAGCACATGTCATTCAGAAAATAGACCTTGGCACGGCTGCTGCTGTACTTATGGTTTATTTACTATAGCTGTTAGTAGCCAAGGCATTTGGGTGCCTTCTCCGGCTGCCCGGCGCGTGATTGAAGCTCCTCTCTGGAGGACGTCCCTTATTGGCTCGACGCCACACCGAGACGAATGTCCTGTTTACGGGCTCAACATCTATTTATATGGGAGTGGAAAATGGAAAGTCATTTTTAGAAAGCAATCTGTAAGTAGATCGATTGGTTCCTTCTGACAAGCTGAAATGAAAGTGGCACAGTGGGTTAGCCTGTTACCTCCCGGGATTTGCCACAGCCCTGACTGACTGATGGGGTAACAATAATGAATGGGTGCTATAATATTATTATTATTATTATTATTGATTAATCTTGGTACATATAGCTTTCACAAATGAGTAATCTTACAGTTTTACACTGGAACAGGGTGAATACCAAGAACAGAAAATACAGACGCTCCTTTACTTACGAATGAGATACGCTCCAAATGGCCGTTCGTAACTTGAAATGTTGAAGTCATTATTCAACATCATTTTAAGGGTATACGCAAGCACAAAGAATTAGTATGCTGTGAGTATGCACGCTACGCTGCCGCGCGATGGAAGTGGCGACCTGATGTCGTACTTAGTCCTCTTCATTTGTACTGTATGTCTGAAAGTTCGTAAGTCGAAAGTTTGTAAGTCGAAAGTTCGTAAGTCGAAAGTTCGTAAGTAGAGGAGCGTCTGTATAATAAATATCAGAACAGTGTGACTGAAAGGAATGGAGAGA
>JAODJW010000019.1:16401712-16416723 GCA_026777045.1 Hyperopisus bebe
CATTAGGCTGTACTGATTATAATTTGAGATCCAACTTACTGTATCAACTTAAGCCACCTTCTTTTCACTTTTTCCGAAGTAAAAAGCGGCAAAAGATAGTTTTGTCAACATCATTCTGCTTTTACAACACGGTACGACGCACTAGTTTGGACCCACAGGTGGCATGATGACGTAGCAACTAGCCATCCCAGACAATGCTGGCGTATTTTTTTTTTTGAGGGGGGGGCCCTTGCGAACGTTTTGCCCAGGGGCCCACACAACCCATAATCCGTCCCTGGCCGGAGGTGGGGGGGAGGGCACCCGGGCATCATTAGAAATACTATGATAAACATAATAAACATGTTTACAAATATTTTAATGCAAACCGACTCATTTTTACTAATAAAAGTCTGAATTATATCTGCGTTTTGGAAACAAAAAGTTATATCCAGGGACACCTCTAGAGATTTTGGGCCTGAAGCATATCATACGGAGCCCCGAACCCAGACCAATCCGATTATGTTCAAAATACCTGTCACTCACTAACTCCCCTATCCCCTTTTTAGAGCACCGTTTTGTTATGTTTGACTTGCCCACGTTAATTTTTCGCGGTCCACGTGGAATGAAATTAAAACCTGGATGTAAAGTCATCTGCCCTGCAATAATCCCCTATACACACAAACAAACAATCTACTGTCACGGTCATCCATCTAGCGACAGCGCAATACCGGAAGTAGGCGGGGCGACCACCGCTGAAGGACCGCCTCTAATTATGCAATGTGGAGAGCGAGCCAATGAGGAGAGGGATATGTAAATGAGTTCGTCCTGGACTGGGGAGAGGCCGCGTTGCTAAGCGCTTCACTGTCTCTGCGCGCGGGGAGGAAAGTGCTAGAAGGACTGGAGTGATAAATAAATGGAAGAAACCTACATGGACAGACTAGTTAGCAAGAGAACTACGAGTCAGTCCCGGGGAAAGTGACAGGTATGTACCGCTGGTTGTAATGTGAAGGCTGCAGATTGCTTACTCACTGCATGTCGCGATATGAGGTCAATCGCACAGATAGCGCCGTTCGCCACATAAACGGTATACTTCTTTATAGTGATGTGCAATTTGGGATTAATATAATATAAAATAAGAATAATATTGCAGCGTGACGCAGATCGATCGGATTTCCGGCTTTCAATGGTGAAATGTTTTGTCCAGGTTTTAAAGCATCCTGTTTGGCGGCTTAGCTGGTCGCCATTTATTGTCTGGGCGTTTTTCACCCGCTTTTTAAATCGGAAATGTTATCGGTATCTGTTTAGCTGGTTTATCACTTACGAACGTATCTTTTCAAAATGCTCTAGACGGCACTATTTTGCTGACTGACTGCGCCTTTCTGCCATAGCGGCTGTTTTTCCACCAGCCGCAGGCTGTACCCACAGCAGGCAGGTGCATCCCGCGGGTTTCTCTCCGGTATATTACACCCTGACTGTGACACTGACACGCTGTATTTAGATCGGTAGATGTGACTTTACTCTCACCGAAAGTCCACACTAAGTGGGAGGCGTTTACATTTTTATTATCCATCCATTTTCTGTAACCGCGCGTCATATTCGGGGTCGCGGGGGTCCCGAGCTTTTCCCGGAAGCAACGGGCACAAGGCGAGGAATAACTCTGGACGGGGGGCCAGCCCATCGCAGAGCTTTATTTTATTATTAATAATAATAATAATAATAACGATATATTAATTAATTAAATAATAATGATGAAATTAGTAGTTTTTATGTTATTGTGTTATTTCTTGTGTAATACAGATGCTGCCTTTGCTTGTGGCTTATCGGCTTGTTTTGGATCCTGCGGCACACAAGGAAATCATTTAGTTTAGATCGATACTTTATTGGCTGGCAGGCCGTAAACTTTATCATTTAATGCTACACAGTGATCATTTTGATGCTACAGAATAACAGCACGTTTGTATTTTGCCAGACATTTTTTAGGACCATTTTGTGCCGTTTTCCTTTGGAACGCCAAGTTATAGGAGACCCTTTCCCTTAGTACAGGTGTACAGATGGAAGCTATTTACGGAAGAAATTTGTATTTATTTCAATATTATTTTTGGAAATGAAATAGTGTCGTTCCCTTTTTTTGACCATAGCGTTTTTAGGAAAGGTACATAAAAGGGCATTTTCCTTGTCAATTTTCATATCTTTTCAGCATTTTACATTGGCTTCAATCCTTCATGTGTGTGTATTTTTTATTAGTCCTTTATTTATGTCATTGATACACCATAGAGGCAGGGATTAGTGCGTTTTGAATTTAAATGGTATGTTATTGGCTCCTAAAAAGTTCAAACAAAGCATTAAATTAAGATATGAAGTCAGCTTTGGTTATGATTGTCATGCGACTAGATTTTAGCACATTACATATTGCCACGTGACTGCCAGGCACATGTCAGACAACACCTAGTGGTATTATATATCCTGGTAGTATTATATATAAAATTCAGTGTATCATGTTGAAACTCTGGTAATTGATACCACAGATGTGTTAAGTACACGTTTACCTGCACGTAGGTGAACTGTCTTTGTAGAAATTTAGTGGCCATTCTGGCACAGAATGAGGGAGCCTTTCCAGGACGGCTCCACCTGTGTTCTGTACTATAAAAATAGATAGAGCTTGGTATAGTGACTACAGGCAAACCCAAACACCAGGTGTATGTAGCCGCTCTGGTCGACATGGGCATGTAAGCAGCCTGGGAGATGTTTCTAACCCTGCTGCTGTCTGTCAGCTGGTATTATGGGATGTTGAGTGCACTAGAACCAGAGGTGTCAGATTATTCATTTTTTAATTTTTTCCCCCCTAGAATTTGCTACATCACTGTGACGCTGCAGATTGCTGGAAGGGTTAGTTTCACTTTTTACAAGCTAAAAGATACTAGCAAGGTAAGCTGAGCTGTTATAATTTCATTACAGAAATTGGATAACATTTCTGTGATCCTCTGGACGAAACTCTTGCAGTCTTTGCGGTTTAATGTCTCGCCCCCTTCACACGGCTGCGTTCTGCGTTTCATCTCTTTCCTGCTCTCACTCAGATCCACCATGAGTGGCCACGAGGCAGAGGTCCAGACTCTGGCCCCAGAGATGCCGGCCATGTTCGATGGGATGAAGCTGGCCGCCGTGGCCACAGTGCTCTATATCATCGTGCGCTGCCTGAACCTGAAGAGCCCCACCGCTCCGCCCGCCATCAACTACCAGGACACACCGCTGAATCGCTTCCTGCTCAAGTCCTGTCCCTTGCTCACCAAGGAGTAAGAACTGCCTGCGCGCTTCATTGCCAAATTAGCAGCACAGCGTTAGCTTGGAACTGTGGCGCTGTAGGGTTTTCTGGGCCCTTCCACTCCCCGCATTAGTGCCGTAATGCTTCTGGCCCTGAATGCTCGCATTTTAATACTCACTCCTTCACAGGATTAGCAGTGTAGCTCTCTCTAATAATCACACTGGGTTTCTGGGCCCTTCCACTCCCCACATTAGCGCCGTAATGCTTCTGGCCCTGAATGCTTGCATTTTAATACTCACTCCTTCACAGGATTAGCAGTGTAGCTCTCTCTAATAATCACGCTGGGTTTCTGGGCCCTTCCACTCCCCGCATTAGCGCCATAATGCTTCTGGCCCTGAATGCTAGCATTTTAATACTCACTCCTTCAACGGATTAGCAGTGTAGCTCTCTCTAATAATCACACTGGGTTTCTGGGCCATTCCACCACACACTTTAGCTCTGTGGGCAATGCTGTCCCGAGGCTTGGCAGTACAGTCCCTGCAATCCCCAGTGCAGATGGCTTGTCTCTCTTGAAGCTGTCTGGTGCCTTTCATGTGACTGCTAGTGATTCTGTCTGGCTTTGCTCACCTGTGTTATATAACTGGAAGGTTTCTAGCAGGACCTCAGGTGGGGACTGAGGGTTCGTTCTTGGGGGGGTTTTCTGCGTTGCTGAGCTAGCTGTTTTTTTTAACACTGTGTGTTGCTAAGTGCTCTGCTCTAAAACAGCTGCTTCACGGTCACCTTCTCAGGCCAGAATATCCCAGATTGACAGGCTAGAAGTGAAAACCCCGAACATTATTTATCATTTATAAACATCTGGCAGGAGATATGTCTAGTATGAGATTTTAGCCTTGTTCTGTATCTAACCGTGGGTCCCTCCACCACTGCTTTGGAGGTGCTACAAAATATACTGGTCTGTTTTAACCATTGGCAGACTACGACTAGGGAAGGTTAGGGATATGTGCCCATTAAGGTTGTGGATTTTGAACCCCGTGGTTGGCAGAGTAATCACATGACCATTGGACCCTCGAGAATGGCCCTGTTTCAGGAGCACTGGATGCTGGCAGACTTTAAAAATAATCAGCTCTCACCTGTATATATGTGTGCTAGTGTCTCTCATTGAGATTAAGATGGGAGACATAAAAATTACCCATCATGCCCCAAGGGGATGATTAAACTACCTCTTTTCTATCAGTGCTTTAGATGCCGAAGTCCCCTACGGAACAGCATCGCTCTCATACACACCCTGTCTTGTGCGTAAAACATCTATCTTTAGTGTGCTGTTGGAATACTATTTCTCAGAAGCCTCTGGAATCCGCGTTCACCCTGGAACCTCTTAAGAACTTATTTAAAGAGCTGATTACATTGTTGTAATCTCTGTCACTAAACAGAATTAGAATCTCTGGTTGGTTCTTTCTGTGTTTTAAGGCTGATCCTTAATTTGTGCAATGAATCATGTTCTGGATATAGCTGTCATTCTTATCTTAGTGCCCAGACTGGTGGCTTAATTCCGGGAGGGGAGAGTGTGTAACTACAGGGTTTAACAGTGCTCTAAGCTCCAGATATCTAGAGTCCAAACCAACGTGAGTGAAAATGTTTATTGTTATATATTTGAAATGGTTGACATTGAGCCTTAGAATAGGGTCATTTGAGTGTGTTATCTGCTGGATTGCAGTTGTTCTAAGATGAGTTAGGAATCTTATTGGCTGCCTTGCTAGTACAGCTCAGGAACTGGTGGCTGAAGCTCACTTCAGAATGAGAGGTAGTGCAGCCTCAGCTGATGTGCCTTAACACAAGGCACCATGATGGTTGGGGACACACAGATACATAGATGGTTGACCCTTTGGTTTAGATGTATGGGTATGAACGAGAAGAGCAGGGTTATTGTTATTGGAGCAGGACCCAAGGGTTGGATGGGAAAACGGGCAGGGCGTTGTGGCTGTAGTGGTTCAACATATGTCTCTTCTACTAGGCCCCTGACCTCCGGTATCCACCCTCAGCAGTCTGCTTCTCCCTCTCCCTCCAAGTGAGACCTTGTGGGAGCAACGGGGGGGTGCAAGGCCTTGGCTCCACCTCACTATTCAGTGCTGTCCTTCTCCTGTAATTGCACATTTTGTGCCATTTACACTAAGCGAGGCTGCACTCCTACTCGATTTGCGTGATGAAACTGTGATGGACCATATGAAGCGGTTTTCCGTGGGCAGGCATGAGCCGAATAGCAAAAACGTTTATGCTGCCAGCCCACTAGCAAGGTCACCATCAAGGTTTTCGAGCACCAGAACCAGGCTTAAGGTCATGCTTAGCCGCACTGTCCACATTAGAATGCCCCGCCACAATCTCCCCTGAAAGGAAACGTGTCCTCCAGAGCAGACAGGATCTTTTAGCCCGTTCATGTCGACAGTGTACACTGTTTGGCCATTATGATCGCACCTGCTGTTTTAGTAGAACAACAGACCCAGAAATTTATGGTTACATCAAAGAAGCAAAACTGAGACATAATAACTTTGAAGGGCTTTTGCACTTGATTACCAAGGGCTGTGTGTTTGCAGGTTTTTGGAATAACCTTTATGTCAGCTGTTCAAACCCAGGTGTGAGGACTCCTCAGCCAATCAGTCCTCTAATTGGTAATGTAGCTGGGGAAGTTGCGGCGAAAACCCACATACCCAACGGCCCTTTCTCCATAAGATTACACACCCCTGTTTCTAGAATGTACTGTTTTTCCTGCTTCCCTTTTATCACTCAGATGTTATAGCGCCTTTCTCAGGTCACTTTATTACAGGGTTTAATTGTCTGTATTGCTTGTTTGTTATTGCCAGTAATTTGCCTAAACGCCTCTGTTTTTATCATAGGTACGTTCCCCCCCTTCTCTGGGGTAAAAGTGGCCACTTGCAGACGGCCCTGTATGGGAAGCTTGGTCGGGTCAGCTCTCCGCATCCTCACGGACACCGCAAGTTTCTGCCCATGCCGGATGGGGCCACTGCCACCTTCGACCTTTTCGAACTACTGGGGGATCACCAAACTGGATGTATGAAAAATGTTTCTCATTTAACTAGTACGATTTTATATACTCTGTTATATTTAAGGTTGTTTACCCCAGATTTTCTGGTAAAGCACGTGTCAGTCTAGCTGACTGGCGTCTGTTTTAAATCGGTGCCTCACTGGCATGAAAATGTTCCACCTTGTCATGTTTTCCACCTTGTCGCATCTGGCGTAAGTGATTCGGGAAATTCTGTTCCGTAATCCTATACAACCTAATGTGTCTTTCCAGATGATGTCACCATGGTTATATGTCCTGGAATTGGAAACCACAGTGAGAAGCATTACATCCGCACCTTTGTGGATTACTCACAGAAGCAGGGCTATAGGTGTGCTGTCCTGAACCACCTTGGAGCCCTGCCTGACATCGAGCTCACCTCTCCTCGCATGTTCACCTACGGTGAGCACGTGAACCCGCCATATTTCACGAAGTGCATTTAAATGTATGACCGTCAGCAGAACCGTTCCCGGTAGTTTGCTTGCCCGTAAGTGGGCCTTAGATACTGTTGACTGATTCCTTGTACTGACTCAGATGTGCTTGGCAGCTTTACTTTCTCACTCCTGTTCCCCATTTTGGTACGTGCCTTCAATTTGGTGCGTGCACACCATGCGTGCCTTCAATTTGTAAATACCTAATGCACATGAAATGGGGAGTAGGAATCGCACTCCCCTGGGGCAATGTGTCAGGGCAATATTTGTGTAGATGGATGTTAAAGTTGTTGGAAATGAAGTTACTCTTTTGGCATTGAGTAAAACATTTATATGTAGATAAGTGACTCACTGTAGAATTGATTTGTACTAGTAGGAGTTTGACAGCTGACTGTCGTTTCAGGCTGTACGTGGGAGTTCTCAGCTATGGTGGGCTACATTAAAAAGGCCTACCCCCACACCCGACTTATAGTGGTGGGCTTCAGCCTGGGTGGCAACATTGTGTGCAAGTTCCTGGGGGAAAACCCAAGCAACCAGGAGAGGGTGCTGTGCTGCGTCAGCGTGTGCCAGGGCTATAGTGCCCTCAGGTGGGTTGCCCGGAGCTGGCAGGGGAGCCTGGAATCGGGCTTATGTGTGTTGGTTGCCTCCTGGACCGAGGGGTCAGGTGGCCATTTTTCATTGCCTGTAGCGTTCGATCACAACGTCGTCGTAGATTTTTGTACGAGATTCATTTTGTCCGCTTTACCGTCTGAAGTGAAATTCTTTAAAGAGCCCCTTGTGGTCGCAGAAGAGAATGCAAGCTGTCACCTCGCTGATGAGTGTTTCCGTCTCTTTGTGTGACTCAGGGCCCAGGAGACCTTCCTCCAGTGGGACCACTTCAGGAGGTTCTACAACTTCCTTATGGCGGATAACATGAAGAAGATCATCCTGTCGCACAGGTAGCGTCCCAGCCGCCACGGGCCTGTACTGTACCTGTGTGGTGCTGTTCATTAAAAATGCAGAGAAGAGAGACACTGTGATCCTCAGAGGCAGCAACATGAATCCTGGTTAAACGTGAATAAATGTCCATCTCCCATGTGTTTTCCAGGAAGAGCTTATTTGGTGGGAACTCAAAGATGGTGGACCTCAGTCGGCTGTTTACAGCCACCTCCCTGATGCAGATCGATGACAACATCATGAGGTAACACCTCCTAGCGTCCCTCTGCATGTGGCATCTTCTATCTTCTTTCTTCTATCTTGATAAAAACTGCTTTTTATGGCACTTCTAACGTTTCCTTTTCATTTTGGTTTCCTAGAAAGTTCCACGGGCATAGCTCACTGAAGGAGTATTACGAGAAGGAGAGCTGCGTGCATTATGTCCATAATGTAAGTCGGCCTTTTTCTCGTTCTTTGACCGTATGCTACACTTAAAGTTATTCTCTGGCAGTCATTTACACAGGACTTTAAATAGAATGAATATTCAATACAAGTAATGAGTACCTACTTCAGTATCTGCTTGAAATGATCGGTTTGATCCGTCACACGTCAGTTGTTGAACGTTTATTTTAGAAACCAAAAATGCAGTGATATGATGGTGATCAGGCATTTGACCCACCCTGTTTCAGGTCAATGTTCCCCTCCTGCTAGTAAATTCTGAAGATGACCCCCTGGTTCACCAATCACTGTTGACCATCCCGCACACACTCTCAGGTAATGTGGTGTCATTGGCGGATCATGAAGACCCAGATCGACAGCTGGGCCCACCTTTTCAGATTAATGGAAATAAATATTTTTTATAATACATTTTATTGTAATTTTCACTATTGAATGTGAATTGTTTTGTCTTGAATTATTAGAATTATGTATTAATACATTATAATTATTGTTATATGTGTAATGTATTACAAACTGAACCTTATTAAGCACTTGATAATAATATAATTAATATTAATATTGCACCGTATTTAATATTGCACCGTATGACTGAATGTATGAGCTCCCTCTAGTGGTGCTCTTTAGGTAGGGCACTGCAGTCATGGCTGTATTGTTGTTGCGGTCACCATATCGTACATACCTAAGCCCACTTAAGAAAACGTGCGGCGATGAGCTTCTTACAGACCCACACAGATTTAATCCCGGCCCAACCATCAGCCACTTTCTGTATCTGCCGCTGTGTGGCATCATGTTGAGGACCTTTCGCTGTTGATGCCAGGTGGTTCTGGTTGCTGAGACAGCAGCTGTCATGGCTGTGTACTGATGCATCACTGAATCACGCCATACTGCCTGTTCATGGTCTTGTCTCACAGTCACTGAATCTCAGATTTCAGGGCTGAAGGAAAGATGATTATTTTTATTTTTTTTTTTACTTTTTTTATTATGCTTCAAACTCTCTTTCCCAGTCGAGACATGTTCTGGAGGAACTGGTGCTGTACAATGTGATACTGGAAATGTGGCTTTCTGAAGTTGGCCTCCACCATATATGCAGCTGCAACAAACTCTGACGTGACTCATTCTAAAAGCAGAGGATAGGATCATTAGTAGCAAGACTTGTTTGTCTCATGTTGACTCTTGTGACACTTTCCGCCCTCACAGATAAGAAGTCCAACGTGATGTTTGTCCTAACGCTGCACGGGGGCCACCTGGGCTTCTTTGAGGGGGCCGTACTCTTTCCGCAGCCCCTCACCTGGATGGATAAGGTCATCGTGAGCTATGCCAACGCAATCTGCCAATGGGAGCGAAACAAAACGCCATGCCACAGCAGGGACAACTGCCTGGAGGAGACTGAGGAGAAGGTTTAATAGGCAGTCCTCCTCACTCCTCCACACTGCTCCTGTGTCCCACTCACACCATGGACTTCTCTCAAGATAAAGCCAATTCACTTCACTGATCATCAGGAACGGTTCTTCTCTTCTGGGACCCTTGCACTTACTCTCAGCTGCTAGTGTTCCCTGAGTAATCTGGAGAAGGATACCTATGGTGTGTCCATCTGAAATCGTGGTAAACGGAATGAAGTAAGTGTCTGGCTTTGTCTTTTTCACTGTTATACCTCCAGGTTTTTGGCCCCGCCCCCCTTTTCCCAAAGAAAGTCAAGCAATGTTTTTAGGATGTCAGGATTAGGACTCTAGTCCCCTGAGACTTGCACCTACTGAGCCCCCCGCCCTCTTAACTTCTCTACAAGTCTGAAGACGTGGTACATCATGGATGTACACTCTGGATAAAATGCTCCTCCGTTGTAAACGTTGACGTAAATGTTAAATGAATGAAGCAGTGTTGACTAGTACGCGAGAACATATTCAGGTGATGTTTCGATTTCCTGCTTGTTCCGGCGTGTTGAGATGCATATACTTCTTCCACAGTTCGCTGCAGGCCTCAGCTGCCTTCTCTGAACGGTTATCTCTTCTCTTGATGGGCCTTATCTCAGGAGTGCTCACTGAAATGGTGGTGAGGAGTAACTGTGGAAGATCACGTCCAGACCACCAGTAAGAAACGCGGCACTCTTAGAGGCCCAATACTCCTCCATTTCCTCAAAGCAACCCTGTCTTCTCTTGAGGCCAAATGACAGCTTACCTGTATAATTCCTCGGCACTTTACACCGTCAGTCCTCATCTCCTCGTGAAGTGGGCATTTCTGCTTTGGAAGCCATTCTCTAGTTGAGCAAGGCTCGATCCATGACCAAAAGAAGAGCCTCAGAACTTTAGCCCTGAGTTTCTGCAGGCCCCTGGTCTGCCCTGCATGGTGACGAGCTCCTGGTATACTCAGATGTATGATCTGTACTGTACTTTTGGAAGCCCTGAGTGCCTGTATATCCCTGTTTGAGCTCTAAGTGACTGCAGACCTCTGGTCCATGCTGCATTGTGAAGATCTCAGTGTCTGTAGATGAAAAAGTAATGCTGATATGCCGTGTGATCCCTGCCTGGTAGTGTTTATATATTAGTGTACAATAAGTGATGTTTCGAAGCCCGGCCTGGCTGTGCGACCATGGGGTACAATGAGAATGCAGTCTGAGTAGCACTGGATGACCTAAGGGGCTTCCCAGAATTCCCCTCTGTTTGGTTACCATTTCTTAGCTTGTCATTCCCATCATCCATCGTGTACATGTTCACTTTCTCAATGCGGTGTGTTCTAAACCTCGGCATTCCACGCTCCGGTCTGTGCCAGTGCGGTATTCAAGCCAAAGTCCATGGCGTGTTCTCGGCTCTCGGCTGAATCACGGGAGGGCGTCTTTCTGTGCTGCGGGTTGTTTTTTTTTTTTTTTAGGCAGTGGGTTCCATCTTCTCTTGGAGAAGATCCACTGCCAAACAGCTACATAGCTTTTGTATCATGAGAAGGACTTCCTGGGAAACCAGAGCATGGTGCCGTTTCATTTTTATCACCACCATTTGTTAGTTTCCAGCTGTGGGGTAAATGTGAATCCCCCTGCTATATACTCCCAGTGTAGACCAGATAAACATTCTAAGGTGTTACTACATCAGTTCTCTTTCAGTCCTGCCCACCTGTATGTAATTGAGCTTTTACAGGGTTCAATGAATCATTGTGGCCTGTGTCAACTTTAACTTGGTTTACCATCATGGGTTTGCCCTGTAACTGGATATGGTAAGATTTCCTGCTCAGCCAGTGATGTTAGTAAAACTTAGTGTGAATCTTATTACATATGACAGCTTAGAATTATTTTGAGTTGGTGGTGAGTTGTGAGGGAAATCAGTCTTTTCTAGCTGTTACACCCTTTTTCTGGGCATCTTCTGAAGCAGCAACTGAACGAGAGTCCCATCATCCAGCCCTATGTACCTTTAGTAATGGCTCCCTCTGCTGGTTAGGAGACTGGCGTTCCATAATTTCATAGATATGGAGAATTCCCTCTGCTGCTTATACAAGTGTAGAAAGCTCCCCCTGCTGGCTAGCCTCACTCACAGAAGTACAGAGAGGGAGCAAAAGCATCACCTACATGAGAGTGGAACAGCCCTTCATCAACAAAGACTACCTGCATAAGCTGACGGAAGACCAGTGCTCAGCATTGCACAATCTCCACTAGCCTATTATAGGCTTTAACACCAAAGTGTCATCTTATAGCATTGAAATGCCAATAGAGTCATTGTACGGCAAGTAGAAAAGTCCAATCTGCTAACCAAAAGGCTGACCGATGGAATTGGACCACTGCTGCAGAGAGAGCTGGGGAAAAAAAAAACTTTTTGAGATGCAGTGAAATCGGCCTGCTTCACCAGGCCCTGCTCAGATACTTTATTGCTTTTCTAGACTTTCCACACTATTGCAGGTTCTGAATGGTTATCTCTGCATTAGACAAGGCCAAATGTAATTAAACAAAGTAATTATTATTATTTTGTATCTTTTTTTGTTAAGGTTTTTTAATTGATTTATTGAATGTACGTAGAGTCAGTGTGAGTATGTGACTGTACTTGCACTTGTCTGATGTTTGTTTTGGACCTTCGGTTAATCCTCAGTGAATGGTAACGAGGGGCCAAGCACAAGACATAGAACACAGGGCAGTGGTCCACATATGGGAGGGGGATCGTGGAGGGGGTTGCAGAGGGGTGGGAAGGCGTCACTGTGAAGCCTCCAGATCAGAACATATCAGATGTGTAATAGATAACTAAGAATGAGTGACAGTTAGTTATGACTTAAAGCTGTTTAAATCCTTGTTGTTGTTGTTACTATTATTATTGTTATAATTATTAATTTTCAGTGGGGGTGGAAGGCCCCTTACATTGTGTGTAACTTCATCACACTGTTGTCCATTAGGGTTAGCCGATTTGACTCAATGTGATTGTGACACATTGCAAATCATCAAAGTGTCACTGGTAACAAAGAAAAAAAATGGCCAGGTTTTTAAAGGGAAAGAGCTGGGCTGTCAGCCTCTGGGAATTTTCGCCCTCTGTCTTTGTGCTTTCGGTATCCTGTCCGACTTGACTTGCTTTGATGAAGAACCCACCGGCGTGTAAGTACAGAAGGCTTCACTCGCTCACTTGTAACAATGTAACTTGACGTTCTGGTGTAGGTGCATTGCAGCTCACTTGTGTATTTTTGTTGAACAGAATGTTTTGGTGTGTGTTGTGAGTATTAAAAGTACAGTTCTGTTGAAGAATAAATTATTTTTTTGTAAACGGTTCTGTCCTACTTGTCCTGTGATTTGTGGCCATAATCTTTGTCTTGTTTCTTGTTCCTGTTACTTTTGCCAGTACACATTTCCCCTGCCGTGCTGAACTAGAGTAACTGTGTGTCACTTGGATCAAATTACCGGTATGACCATTCTCTCCTCACTTGCCCCATCTTGTCCAATAGCTTATTGTTAATATAATTTACCAAATACACCACAATGTACTTACTTTGGGGAGCATTATTTGTTAGTTTTAATGTATCAGTGACATTACCTGCATTGCAAACTACATTGGTACCACATAAAATCAGTAAGCAAATAGAATTAGGTGAGAGACTTTATATAATGCCCACACTTAATGGAAAGGAGTGACCCCCCCCATCCTGCTACCCCATGTACATCCAGCCTGGCCAAGCACATTAAAAAGTCTCAGTCCAGTCAGTGGTGTTCCCTCTTATACAGGCACATGCAGGACGTTACGGAAGCAGACATGGATGTTTCAGCCTAAGCTGTGTTACATTGTTCTGCATACTTCGCTTCTGTAGAGTTCAGGCCAAACTGCAAGTTGCATCAGACAAAATACATCATAATTAAAGGCTTTTTCTAGACACCCATCTGTTCTTCCTCCGATACCAAGATCTGCACCATGGAAAAAAAAAAATTAAGAGGCTTTTGGTCTATAGTGCCACGTTTGTGCAGCACAGCATTGCCTTTCCAACAACTGAAACACAGAGACTGGGAAATAGGTGTGCTGAATTTAAGGCAGGTTTATAGAACGCAAGGTGTCATCAAACGCAGCACAGACATACCACCTATCATGATCAGATCACTTTACGGCTTAACCAGGCTTTGGGAGCTGGATTTGTTTTCAGGATTACATTGTTCGGAGCTAAAGGTCCTCACCTTCAGGGTATATATATATGTTTAACTGTTGTGCACAATTAAGATTCCGAGTGTGTGGTTCAGTGGGCTAAGCTTCTGTACCTGTGATTAGAAGGTTGCTGGTCCATGCCTGGCTCTTGACCAAGGTTCTTAACCCCCAACTCTGTAGGTGCTGCAATGGGTTAAGGCTGAGCCTGGTGTGATTATGGAGGTTATGAGTCACCATATTTCATGAGAATATCCAAGCTCATCCTTCCTTGTGGTTTCTGCCAGCTGTACACAGGGAAGTGGTGATGGGTGGGGTTGTCAAGATGAAGGAACTGGTGGGGACTCACTCTCTCTTTCTGCCTTTTGTTTTTTTAACACAGGTTCTTCTATTCTCTACGAAAATAACCTTATATGTATATTCTTTGACTATCCAGTATATGCGATGTGGGACCAAGGTCAGGAATCGAGAGTTAAAGGGCAGTGTCCTCAGAATCGAAGAGCAGCCTTGCTGTGGCCTTGCCATCGTAGCTGGGCGCCTGCCCGTCAAACTCAGCAGGAAGGATTTCAACATCAAACTCCTTGAAGTAGCCTTCCAGATCATCCCCATGAATATAGACCTTGAAACATGAGGGGTGGAGTCAGGAAAACTGTACTGGTCAAAGCTGCCCAAAGCCTCACCCCAACCACATGGTCTTCTCTCTGCTTACCCTATCCAGCAGCTTGCTCTTCATGAAAGGCTTTGCTCCGTTGTAGGTGGTGGTGAAGTACCAGGGCTGATGGATGAAATGAACAGTCTTGAAACGGGCAGGGAATGAGTCCTGTTCACACCACAGAAAGAGATGTAATTGGTCTTCTTAGAAAACGCCAACAAATTCCCTCTGTGAACAGCTACGAGGGGCTCTACAGTCACCTGCAACATGTCCACCATCTTCCTGAGGTCTGTGGGCTTGATGCCTGCAGCCTGTTGCATGGTGAAGCCCTTGAAGTTCTCGATCATGCAGAAGCCATTGATCTGGGTTTCCTCATTCTCCAGCAGCTTCTCCAGGATGACACAATAGGCACGCAGGATCTGGGCATGTGCAGTCGACGAGGTGAGTCAAGTTGATGAATCACCTTTTATTAATATTATTAACACTCAGCAGAGATAGTTTCTTTATTAATTATGATTCTGCTCATTTAAAAGCAGAATATAGAAATAAGGTCACGCTGGTTTTTTGCCATAATAATAGTTATTTCTAATTTAAATTAAATATAATTTTAAATAAGTTCGATCTCCACACAGATTGAATCATTAATCAAATCAAAATAATT